>JAHLSL010000017.1:1481351-1580629 GCA_025920805.1 Petroica traversi
GACGCTGAAATGCTGCCGGTCCCGCGGCCCTTCCCGGCTGCATCAGCGTTAAGGGGGTGAAAAAAAAAATGTTTCCTCAGGAGCTGGCTCAGAAGATCAAAGGATACCAGGAGCAAATTGCTTCTTTGAATTCCAAGTGCAAGATGCTGACAATGAAAGCAAAACATGCCACCATGCTGCTGACAGTGACAGAAGTGGAGGGGTTGTCCGAGGGAATGGAGGAGCTGGATTCGGACCTGCTCCCAGCACACCCCACTCATCCCTCGGTGGTTATGGTAAGCAAACCTTTGGTCACTGTGCTCATTATCTGAGCTGCTTCCTCTTGCATCATTACAGCACCCCTGTGTAACAGATTGCCACAGCACACATCTGCGTTTAGGTTTTGAAATGGCTGTAGCGTGGCAAGCCAAACAAGTTGCAGCTTCCCTTTACTGTATTTTGCTTTATATGGCTTCTCAAGACTTGTTGATAAAGGATGAAGTTATTTAACAGACAAGTTAATTAAATTTGTGAGCAATAATATGCAAATATTATGCTTTTTCTTTTGTAACAGTCAGCAGGCAAGAACAAATGCTGAGAAACTGACGATTTGCAGGAATAAAATAAAACCTGAGTAAATATTATTTCATTAGATGTTGCAGTGTATATAGGCTTTTCACACGTTAAAACATTGATGTGATAATTGACAGTATGCTGCTGTATTCTCAGATGAGTGTAATGGAAATGAAAGCTGTCTCAGTACTGCCATAGGCCTAATCTCTGACTTACTTTGCTTTTGTTTGTTTCTAACTGGGTCTCATTACAAACATTCTGCTGATGCTGCAGGTATTTTTGTCTGAGTGTCAGACTTCAGGATTTATCCCTCTATAGCAGCACTGGGGAAGGAAGGTTATGTTTAAATACTGGGTTGTGTGTATTTTGTATTTCAAGTCTATTCCTTGTTGTTCTAACCAGACCTGGATACTGAGACAAACAGTGCAGAATTCTGTAGATCTCCACACTCTTTCTGTATGAAGCAGTGATTGTATTAGAAGACATTTAGGCAAACCTGAATTTGTTATTTTTGAGTTGCTTGTTCTACATTGTCTTTCAAAATCCAAAGGAGAGCATTTTCATACTGAAGTATGACAAGTAAATGAGACTATTTATTCAACAGATTTCTAAACTGGTAAATGTAGGAGCATGAAGCATGACTAATTAATGTCGTGGTAATTCTGGCCATGTGTTGTTTTGAACTCAGTCTAAGTCAAGCCTCGGCTGAGGTAACTGATTTTCTTCCTGTGCTCTGGGGTTGCTTTTCCTGTGGCAGATGACTGCTGGTCGCTGTCACACGCTGCTCTCCCCTGTCACTGAGGAGTCTGGGGAGGAGGGAACCAACAGTGAGATTTCTTCTCCACCTGCCTGTCGCTCTCCCTCACCTGTGGCTAATACAGATGCTTCTGTTAACCAGGTACCTCTCTCTTGGCATTCATTCAGCTTTTATCTCAGACATACATGGTTCCATTCCACAGGTGGTTTATTTAATACTCTGAGATAATGTTTAGCTATAGCTCCAAGTAACTGAGGCTTAACCTCTTACTAAACTGAACCTTCTGGTTCAAAATGGATACAGATATTGACTTCTGAGTTGAAATTCTATAAATCCAGTGTTACAGCTGTTCATTATTTTTTTAAATAAATTTTAAGTGACAATTGCAATGTCACCGGTGTTTCCTACTTCTAACCTAATTTTTATATTCTCAGTAGTACTCAATGGAATCTTGCATCCTGAGAAAAAGTGCCCTTTTGTACTCCCCATAATGAAACATTGCATTATGTCCATATCCATATATCTACTGTACCATTGTCATTGTGGCACTGAAGTCACAGCCTGATATCTTCTACTTCATATCATTTCAGTTATTAACTTTCATGTGGGCTTTTTCATGTATTGTTCAACGTTGTTCATTTCCATGGCAGTCTATTTTAAGTGCCAGTGATGCAGATCAGCGAAATAATCAATATTAGATTTTAAATCAAAACTGAGGGCTCTTGCACTTCTAATAGGAGCAAGCGTATATCAGTATTAGTTAAAAAGTAAACATTGAGCCAGTACATTGAGCATCGTGCGCATAAAGTCACACATTAAATACTATTCTTTAGAAGTTTAGAAATAAGCCTTAGAAGCCATCACCACCTCACTGAATTCTTCATGTTGTAGATTTTGTGGTTGATTGGTTGGTTTTGCATTTGCAACTGCTTCGAAATTGACCACTGCAGACTTGAAGGTTAGAATATGCTGTGTTGCACTGCTGGGTCGGATTAGACAAGTTTGAGCAAGATGCTCATTGACTCCTTCTGCTAATTTCAGAAATGCATATGGTGCTATAGAAGTTGCTAAATATGAGACATAAAAAAGAATACTAATGTGAGATAGTAAGAGTGGTGACAAAATCATCAATGGTGTACTAAAAAAAAGTATAATGTATAATGCATAAGAAGGATTTTTCTAGTGTTCTGACATTTTAGATAATCAGAAAGTTCCCTGTGAATTTTACTTACAGTAGAAAAGCATCTATATATTTCAATGTAGAAGTCTTATGATGCCATTAATTAGTGAAGAAGTTAAGGACCAGAAGCAGCTTGCTTCCTAATCAGCAAAGCCAATGTCAATTCATTACTTTTCCCTGAAAATGTGAAGCAAGTCAAACAGCTCAGTCAGTCAGACAGTAAGGCAAACACGGTGAAATTGCTGTTGTACTGCGAGCTGACACCAAAATACAAGTTTTAGGATTTACTAGGGCAAAATTGAACAAAAATATTATGTCTTTCATTTAGAAGCAGATTTTTGAGAGAGATAATATTGATGCTTTTATCTTAAAAACTTAGGGCTGAAGTTTTCTTCAGTGTGGTTAATGTTGAAATGATCTGCATGTGTTAAACAACAAGCGGAAGAACATTCCAAAATGCAGTGGTTTACTTACAAAATTCTTAGGTTCACACTCACATGAGATTAAAACAAAAGAAGCTATGAAACTGCCAGTGCTGGTCATGATGAATGCCCAGGGAGACTTCAGGAAAGGAGGTTGGTTTAAAAAGAAAATCTTAGACTTTATCCTAGGAGCTCAAATGTAAGTTATACATTTTGTATTTTTACAGTAAATCAGCAAAATGATTTGGAAATACTCTGTTTTAAAAAGTAAGCAGAGTTAAAAAATTACTTTCTCTCAGGAAAATCACCTGCAAACTACCAGGAAAAAAATGTGAACAGAAACTCTAGAAAGTGGAGAAAAACCTTAATTTAGTCTTTGGGAAAAAATGTAAAACTCTTCTGAAGAGGCAGTTGGGGAGGGAAAGGTCAAGTGTTAAGACTGCTTTTTAATTCATTCTGAATAACTCTTATAGTCTTTCATCAGTTTCCTAGCATCTCTTAATGGTATAACATAGCTAGTCTGAATTCAGGCATCTATGCCCTGTTTTTTACATTTCTAACAAGTAATGAAAATATAAAACTAGTGTCAGCTGCTTATTAGTGAAATAATGGGGTTATATATTGAAAAAAAATAAAACAAGACCAGAAATACAAGAAAATGATAATTATTTAAAGTTTAAAATATAAGTTTAAAATATAAGTTTAAAAATGCCTGGGTTTTTTTTCTGAAACTCCTCTAAAAACAGCAGGGTAGGGGGGAACTGTAGAGATGTTAATGTTGGAAACACTGAGAAGTTTCATAGTATATAAAATATTCACAATAGTTAACAATCCTGGTTTGCAGTTCACTTTGATGTTTAGCAAAATTAGACACTTCAGCTGTGCTGCGCTACTGTATGAAAATCCTTTGAGGCTAAATCTCCTTGCACTTACCCAAAAATGTAGTAGATTAAAATTTGACACACTTTTTAAAAACTTTGTTTCCTGATACACAATGCAGAGCAGTTGAACAGGAAAAAGCTCAAGTGCTGGCACGATGCCCTGTAGGCTACAGCTGATCCTGTGATTCTAGTCTTATGCACTGGGTCACTGTTAAATGCTTTTCTATCTCCTTGTACACAGCCTACTTAAGGATTCTTTCTCTTTCCCTTACAAATACTCATCTAGGGGGCACCAGCCCTTGTTACCCTTGATATCTTACAAAATCTAAACACACCCTTTTGTACCACATCTAGCAACAAAGCTTGGCTGCTGTTCGTTTGCAGATTTTCATTAAAACAGCCATGAGATAATAGGGCCTTTATAGGGACAACAAAACCTTTTACTTGCATGAACATCTGGATTCCTGCTATCATCATGTGAAAGCTCTGCCAAAGAGAATCTGCCATGTTGTACACTCCAGAAAGCAGTTGAAAAGATGTGAAAAAGGATTGCTTTTCCCTCTCTGTGAAAACAAGCCCTTTACTCTGAAAACCATATTAAGAGGTCACAGAAGCACTGATCTTGAGAGAGGACTAGCAAAGAGATGGAGTGTAGCTGCAGGCAAGGCAAAATGAGAAGTTGCCCCCACTGGTGCAACTTTTTACCTTTACTTGGAAAGATCACTTGTGGTCAGAGTGAAAAATTCTGAAATTGCCGTCCTGAATGTTGTGCTAAGCTGTTACCTATTCCATGCTGGCTCCTGGACATTGTAACACTTTCATCATTAAATTTTTCAAGTTTCCCTATTATTGTCTCTGATGAAGTACCTCATCTGACACTTTTGGACCGTTTGATGGGAGTGATCTGGTTTCTATGCTGTTCCGGAGCCTGTCTGTTTTGTTCACATATGATATTAGATAACATATTTGCATTCTGTTCCAAATTAGGATCCTTTGAGCTCCACTACCTCAGAATTAGTCTTGTTCATTACCTAAATTTATACATCTATACAGAATCACAGAATGGTTAAGGTTGAAGGGACCTCCAGAGATCATCTGGCTCAACACCCTTCCTCAAGCTGGACCATATACAGCAGGCTGTCTAGGACTATATTCAGGTTGATTCAGAGCGTCTCTAAGGATGGAGACCCTGACACCTCCCTAGACAACCTGTCCCAGTGATCAGTCAACAGAACAAAAGTGTTTCCTAATACTCAGAGATCTTCTTCCTGTGCTTTGTGCCCATTGCCTCAGTTCCTGTCGCTGGGCACCACTGAAAAGAGCCTGATTATGTCTGCTTTGCACCCTCGCTTGAGGCAGCATTTTTCACCTCCCAAATTATGTGGTGCTAACTGTCATACATAGTTTCAGTTTTAAATAATCCTTGTCATCAAGTCTGCTTTCCTGACCTAAGTATAGATACTGTACTTGTTTCCTTAATTCTACATTTTCTGTAGATGTTTTCAGTTGTCATCTGCGACAGTTGAAGAAATCTCCATACACTAAGTATAGAAGTTCTGGTGAGAAATAAGTCCACTCTGAATATTCATTGGTGGTATGAACATTTGCCCATTTCCTTAGCACTTTTGGTACCTTTTCTCAATATCTTTTATAAGTTAGTTGAGATTCCCTGTTTGTTTGAAAGCTTACAATAAGCTGATGCTTCATACTCTTTCTTGCCTCATTTACCAGTCCTTCAGCATATTCCTTTTAGGTTCTTCTGCTGTTCTCTCTGTGATAGTGTTCATTAGAGTGGTATTTGCCACCTACAGTACCATAACCCTATGTCTTTTGTGATGAGATTTCCCCCATGTATAGTTGTGATGGTGCTGGAACAACACTCCCATTTATAGCACACCCCCTCCCTTCCTTTCTCTGATTGTCCAGAGTTGCCTTCTGCACCTCCTAGCTAAGATGAACATGAATAAAATGCATCCAAAATCCTCATCATAGTGAAGGTCCAAAACATGTTCAGTCTGCTAGTATTAAATAGTGATTTACTGTGTTATTAAGAGGTTTCCTGGTGATTTTTGGATTTGTGGGCTTTATTTTCATGGACATATGCAGTGGGGCAGTATGAGGGGGATAGTATGCAGTATCTTTCTTTTTGAAAGTGCAATAATGTACTTCGTGCTTGTAGGACATTGCTTATTACCAAGCCTTATCTGCTGAACAGTTGCAGACTGAAGCTGCTAAAATTCAACCCAGCACCTCAGCCACCCCGGAGTTTTATGAACCAGGCTTAGAATCATCTGCTAGTGCCAGATTGGATGATTTACAGCGTTCTTGGGAAACTCTGAAAAATGTGGTAAGTTTTCATCTGGAGGCTTCAAAATAATTGGCTAGCTTGTAAGGAATAAAATTCAAATAACTGGCTCAGCTAATATTATTCTCTGCAATTTTTGAGTTTCAGATGGTAAATACAATTGTTAGTTGTGATATATTATTTTTGTTCTTTCTTGTTTCTTTCTTGTTTGAAAGCCTGTACAAAATGGACCTCCATTAATCAACAGTCATTAAAGCTGATAGTTGTATTCAGAAATATTGGCTATTGACAGAGCATATTCTGTAATCTAATAGGGGTACCCAGTCATGCTGGATGAGTTGGCAGAAAAAGCCTAATAATTCAGTTTCTCCCAATACTGAATCAACTCATTTCTGTAGTGTATTGCAGCACAATCATTCAGTGGTATATGAAAATGTCAGTTTTATCACGTGCTATGTATTTCAATTCCTTTCAGAGGCACAGTGGCTGTTACAGGGTGTTAAGAACTGTATGTCTAGCAAACATTTCACATCCATGCTTGAGTGCATGAAATTTAAAATAATGCATGAGAATGTACATAGGTTTTCCCTGCTTAATTAATCTCTGTTTCTTTTCAGCAACAGAATCTAGAATTTGGTGAAATTTAAGTAAACAAATAGTTTAATATGGATGTTTTGCTTTGTAATTTATACTCTTGAAAACTTGTTGCAAGTTCTTTAGATTTAGTCTCTTAGGCCTAGGGACATCTGAAGCAGACTAAGTAGCAAATCCTGTGTCAGAGGTCAGAATTTATACCTTCATTCTTCTTCAGATCAGTGAAAAGCAGCGCACACTCTATGAAGCTCTTGAGCGTCAGCAAAAGTATCAGGACACACTCCAATCTATATCCACGAAAATGGAGACCACTGAAATCAAACTAAATGAGAGTTTGGAACCAGCCAAAAGCCCAGAGAGCCAGATGGCTGAACATCAGGTAAAATCTTTTATGTGAGGAGTAGAGGGAGTGTTGCATTGCCTGCATATCTTTTGTTCTGTTTTTCTAGTCAGTAACGTTCTTCATGGCTGGATACCTCAAACATATGCATTTGTTGCATTACTCTTCCTTGTTCACTCTATGTCTTGCCTTCCTGGGCTTCCTGCTGATCTAAAGGTGTTGTCATGGGGATTCTTTTAATGAGGAGCCTTTTTGAAAGAAATAGAATAGATCATAAGAATTTGTCCAGTTGAAATTTTCAGCAAAAGCTTTTGCACAAGATGGTTTCCAATGACAGCTATACATACTGTTCTTCAACATCATTGCTGAAGAATATTTATAGCATTGCCAAATTTACTAAGATCATAACCAATACTGATGCACTGTATATTGAACAAAATAAATTTTTCACCTTGTTAAACAAAACAAACCAAAAGCATACAAAAATTCTCTCACAAGGGAAGTCTCAAGACATAATGCTTTGAATAATAGAGAATGCTTTATTAAATAACCCATCTGACAAATGTCTAAGTTGTAATCACCTAAGCCTTCTAACTGATAGCTTGAATCTATCTGATGGGGCTAGTTCTCATTTCAATAGAAACTCCATGACTTGAAAAGGATAACATTTGGCCTTTGTAGCACTGTGTGATGTCCTGTGCATGCAGTGCATATATTCTGTCAGATATGAAAGCAAAATATTGGCCCAAAGGTATAGGTGGTGTACCAACCTTTTGTAGGTATCTTGAAAACTGGTTCACAGGATAAGAATAAGAGTAGGAAGTTATTTTACACCACGGAATAAATCTCTAAATACTTACATCTATTTCCTGATGTTCTTTGTCCAGTTTAAAGAGTTTTAGGCTGGAGGCTAAAACATGCCCCTATTTTTCTCTCACACTGACTTACTTGTTCATTATCTTTACTGTGAATACTAGAATGCCCTACAGATAATTTATTGGAAGAATTAATTTCAATTTCCAAAATAATTCCTTGTGATATGTTTGAAATTCAAGATATGTAATTAAATCAATATACAAGTAACCAGATACATGGTCCCAACTCAAGCCTCTAAGAGCAGGATCCAGTCCTTATGGAATACTGTCTCTACCATACCAGTAGTGATACTCCACTACTCTGTGTTCCTCATGCTCCCCCAGGATAGTTGGCTTGAATTTTATATTTAGTCTATGTCTTCTGAAATACTTTATTTTTCACTGATAAACGAAGCAAATGCATTCTCTGCTCTCATTTCTAAATAGGCTTTGATGGATGAGATTTTAATGTTGCAAGAAGAAATCAGTGAGCTTCAGACATCATTAGCCCAGGAGCTTGTTTCAGAGCCACTGGATGCAGAGGGTGCTGATCAGATGGCACTGCAGTCCACCCTCACGGTCTTGGCAGAGCGAATGGCCACAATTCGAATGAAGGCCTCAGGAAAACGACAGCTATTAGAGGTACAAGAAAAAAATCCACCAATATTCTTAGTCAGCATTAAAAAAAAGTAATTTTCAGTTCTGCTTATTTCTCACAATTCCTTTCAGTAACAAATTACCATTCTTTTTTTAGCAAACCCCTCATCTTAATGCTAAGTGGTAAGCAGCCAGAAATAACTTGAAACAGACATATATTGTATATGTTCCAAGTATATTCTGGCTGTATACAGCTCTATGGCTATACGTATATATATGTGCTCTATATTTATATGTGTGTGTGTGTATAAATGAAGTGCAGATGTTAAAATTCATGTTGTGTAGACTTTCGAGGAGTCACCTCTACAAGCTGGGAGATGAGGAGAGGGAAAGCATAAAACAAGAAATAGCTGCTCTTCCAAATCTTTGCATTGTTGTCTACACGCATCTTCGCAGTGATTTGCATGCAAACTTCTTTTCATGGAAGATGCAACCCTTTATTTCTTTGCCTGTCAACTTCACCAAAAGTCCTTTAACACTAAGGGGATTTTTACAAGCCCTTTACAAATAGGAATGTTGCTGCATATATTATGCAGATGAGAACATGCAATCATGCTGAAGCTGGTTATAGTTTGGCTACTTTAGCAGGTCAGCTTTATTGCTATACTGCTAAGAACTGCAGCAGTGAATTCACAAACACAGCAATAACTGCCTTCATATTTTCCAGCATCAATTGATTCAGAGAAGCAGAGTGAGAATTGGCTGTGTGGATCTAAGGTGTGGTGCTTAGTTGCCAGCTGGGGTTAAACCAAGACACTGGATTACAGGAAGTCTTAGGGTGCTTTAGCTGCTTTAGTTCTATCCAGTCACCTGGGAAAGTGAACAGGTCATTAGAGAATATCTTTGTTATTCTTAAAATAACAAAATTGCACTAACCTTTTTCTTCTCAGAAGAAAAATAGCTTTTGATTAAAGAGGAGGTGTTGGAAGTAGGATAGGGGATCTAGCTTGTACCCTGTATAGGATCTAACCAACATCTTGGTAGTACTTCAGAAATGCTGACTAATAGTTTCAAGATAAAGCATGAGTCAAATATATTACTCTTAACTGTGGTGAAGATTCTGACAGTTACTTTGATACCATATCACAAGTATTCCCTACTAATCCTGGCTAGGAAGTATATCTGGTATGTAAACAACATTCAGTAGTTTAACTCGTGTACTTCATAGCTCTGATTTCACAGATAAAATCTTCTGGAACACCCCAGGGAAGTAAATGTAGAAATAAAATAGAACAGGTAATGCAAATATTTTGCTGTTGAGGGTGTGGACTGGTAATATTGTTCTTTCTGTGGACCTCATTTAAGTAACTAGCATTTGAGAACTGTTCAGGTCTGGATTGTTTGAGACATCTAACAACTATCATTATTCTTTAAATTATTCTAACAGCAATTTTTAATTTTTTTAATTTAAACTGAGCATGCAGAAAAGCTGTACAAACACTTCCCTGTGTGAGGAGGTTGCCCTGCACATTCAAGCCTGAATTTCCTGACAAAGTCTTGTAGATTGACCCTTCCAGCAGCCAAACACCCACCCTCACTCCTCTCTCCTGAAATAGATTAAAAATAGAAGGCAGACAAAAAGACTCATGGATCAAGATAATGACAGCTTAAACAGGGTAAGGAAAAGCTGTGCATGCAAGTAGGGAATGAGGAACATATTCACTTCTACCCAATCAGCAGGCAGATGTTCAGCTACTTTCCTGGAAAGCTCACCATGTGTTTCTTGGGAAGACAAACACCATAACCACAAATACCCCTCCCTCCGTTTCCCTGGGCTTTTATTGATGAGCATGATCTCATCTGTGGGATCTGTGGAGTATCCCTTTGGTCAGTTCAGATTTGCTGTCCTGGCTGTTTCCTCTCCCAACCTTTTGCCCACCCCCAGCCTATTGACCTTTGTGAGGGGCAGAGAGAAAGAAAGCCTTTATGCTGTGTTCAGCAGTAGCCATAACATTGCTGTTATCAGCACAGACTTAACCACAGCTGCAAAGCACTGTACAGACTGCAGTGATGTTAACTCCATCCCAGACAGATCCAGTACAATCTTTTCCCCTTGTTCCATAGTATTTGCGTCATGCTTAGATTTCACATTGGTACATTTAAATATCATCGGACCATCCTATTCATTTTTTTAATTCACTAAATCCGTTCTACTCTCTCCAGAACTCAATATCTCTCTTATACTGAGCACAGTACCAGACATAGTATGCCAGAGAGGGGCAGATCACTTCCCTCATCCTGTTGAGAATACTCCTAGAGCAGCCCCAGACATCACTGACATTCTTTCCCACACTGTTGGGTCATGTTCAGCCGTATCCAGCAGGACCCCCAGGTTCTTTTCTGCCAAGCTGCTTCCCATCTGCTTAGCCTCCAGCCTGTACTGGTGCATGGGGTTGCTTCCCTTCAGGTACAGGGCTTCACACTTTCCTTTCTTCCTGCCAGCTCATTTTTATAGCCTTTCAGGGTCCACCCAGATGGCAGAATAGCCATCAGCCACTCCTCCCATTTTTTGTCATCAGCAAACTTGTTGAGGCTGGCCACTCACTAGACTTTTTGCCGCTGATCATCATCCCCTGGCTGCAGCTGTCCAGCCAGTTTTCAGATTCATATGTGCCAATTAAAGGGTGAGCAAGACTTGCTGATCTTTCCAATGGATGGCACAGCTGATGGATGAACCCAGGGCATCTGTGTTGCTTCGATGCTGATGCTGCAGCAGCCACTGAACCTTAATTGTCAGGGGTCCTCTGAGAGGCCAGAGAAGATAGACAACTCTTTAGGTTTCTCTTGACTCATGTGACTTTACCAAGGGATCACCCATACTTTGTTTTGTCCTTGAAGTACCCCTCTTGTGCCTCTCTTGAGTGACAGTAAAGCTATCTAACAGCCTTCTGCCAAAAAGGCAAAGCTGCTGTCTTTTTTATGCCACCCATTCTCAGTTCTGTGTATTCCTTTTCTTCGTTTGCCTCTCTCCCTAAGCAAACAGTGCTGTGCTAATGGAGCAATGTGGGGGGAAACCCACAGGAGGGCAGCAAGAGGAGGCAGAAAAGACCTCACCTTTAGAAAGCTGTAATAGCAGAGTTCTACTGGGGAAAGTAGAAATGCAGTGACTGAACTGAAGCAATTTCTGTCATCAGAAAAATGCACTCATCGAATGAAGGAAATAATATTTTGTAAAATATAGGTCTTAGAAATACTGCGTAGGATTTGTGCAAAATAGAGAGGAAAAACTTTTTTAAAGTGGCCGTCATGGTTTATTTCTCCTAAAAGGTAAAATATCATTTGTACCTCTAGGAGAAACTGAATGAGCAACTTGAAGAACAGCGGCAAGAGCAGGCTCTTCAGAGGTACCGTTGTGAAGCTGATGAGCTTGACCACTGGCTACTCAGTACCCGAGCAACTCTGGACACCACTCTGCATCCTGCTGAGGAACCCATGGACATGGAAGCACAGCTGGTAGACTGCCAGGTAAAATATTGATACAGGAATTGAGTTGAATGAGCCAGCCTTATTTGTGGAGCAGAAACTTCTGAGCTCTTCAGCATCTTCTATATGCTCCGTTAGCTTCCTCAAAGATTTGTGAAACAAAATATAGCTTGGTCTTAATTAGAGATTGCAAACAGCACTCTAGAAAGCCCATGTGAACATAGCCGTAAGAAAATAAAATGTCCTGACTGCAGGAAGATTTGAAGTTCTACATCTTTCAGATGTTATTTTGTTTAGCTGTAAAGGCACTGCATTTGCTTCGCTTACTGTTTTTGCTCCCCTCAAGCTGAAATTTTTGAACAGCTGACTGATAGGAATGAAAACACCTGCAGTGTACTTTCCTTCACATCCTTTTCCAGCTGAGGAGCATACTGGCACTAGCAGTGATGACTGGGATGGCTTTCTTCAGGAATAATCCTTGCATATGTGCAAAAATAAAGGATAATCATCAGCATTTACTAGTTGTATGACTTGAAGATTAATCAACTTAGAATAATGAAACAACCAAGGAAAGACATGTTGCTCCAATAAGAGTTTTTGCAAATACTTTTATTAACAAGACTTGGATTATTTATAATATCCAGGTCCTCAAATTAGTGGGAATTTTCTATTTTTAAATGATAGTTTAGAATTATGTGATCATTATAATTAAAATTACAAAAGAGACAAGAGACAGATGGACAAAAGATCCCTTTACTTATTAAAGAATGAGGATCTCAATAATTTTAGGATAAATGAGAGTTAAGTTTCATATAAGTATGAAGAACTTTGGCTGACAACACTTTGTCATTGGCATCTTCAGTCTGCTTAGTCTCAAGAGTTCTTTCATCACCTGTCCTTAAGAGCCCTTTGTTGTATGAAGATAAACTCTGTGAACTTTAACAAAGGAGTATTTTTTTAATACAGTCTGTAGGAAACTCAAAAGTTAACTTTGTGAAAGAGTTAATACTGCTGTACTTTTACTACCTCTTAAAATCTTACTGGAGTATTTTTTATATTTTTTTCCACTTTTTAGAGATTCTGTTGTTCTTATTCTGCACACATTCCTTCAGGAGAAATATTTCTAAATTCATACTTGACAGTTGCTATGGAAGCAAAAGCATTTTATGTCAGGCAGGGTTTTTGAGCAAGACTTGTTTGAGCACTGATCTGAAAGATCAAAATATGCACAATGTCTCTAATACATGAATGGTTAATGGAACGTCAGGGAAGTAGCTTTTGAGAATAAACATGCCAGAGATTTGTCACTTTAAGTCTCTCTTTAGACAAAAGAGGATTATACGGAAATCCTCAAGTCCATCATGCACCAATCAGAAAGAGCAAATAGTGAAAAGAGGAGCTTATCAACACAGCCAGAGCAATGCATAGGAGGAGGTAGGAAGCACTTGACTAGATGTAAATGAAAGCAGAGGAAAGAAGTAACTCTGGCTGCGTGCTTCATTTCTTGTCACTAATGGATGTCAGTATAGCTTCTTAGCCATCCTTACCTTTAGTATGCAAATAAAGAGCATCTACTCTACAGCAAATTAATTTGTTTCAAGTAACTTTTTAATTTCCTATTTTGAAAAAGGTTGTAAACTGAAATGGCAAGTATAAACAGTGGCAGGCATGTTCTAAAGAACTCTGAATGGGACTGGAAGGAAAAGTAGTGACAATCTGACTTGCTCTTAGTTTGGCAAAGGGTGAGGTAGGCCACAGGTCGTCTTGCCTGAAAACGTGACAAGTGCTGGAAAAATGTATGAATTCGGGTCTTTGTTTTCGCTGCTGCAGAACATGTTGGTTGAAATAGAGCAGAAGGTGGTAGCCTTATCAGAGTTGTCTGTGCACAACGAGAACTTGCTTATGGAAGGGAAGGCTCACACCAAGGACGAGGCAGAGCAGCTGGCTGTGAAGCTCAGGACGCTGAAGGGCAGCCTTCTGGAGCTGCAGAGAGTGCTCCACGACAAACAGATCAACATTCGGGTGAGTGGCTCCTTCCAGCTGTTTTCATGGTGGGCAGGAGTTTGGGGATTTCAAAACAGGTTTATGCAAAAAAGTGTAAAAGCTTTGCACTGATTCAGTTCGAGTTATTCATCTTTAGTTAAATGTAATTATAACTCCAAAATAAAAAACTGCCTAGAAAGCTTTAGTTGGTCATTTTCAAGTTAATGTGGCTTTATGGTAAAACTCTCCTAACCTCAGTATCTTCACTGAAAGAACAATAATAAAATAGATAGCTAATTAGCTTGGTCTGGATATCCTCTATTCTTCTTTCCAGTCCCTTTAGATCGTGTATGGTCTAGGGCAGGATTATTCTTCCCAACAAAAGATTGATGCTAAATATCTACTTTTTTACAGTGTGCACAACACTGTGAACAGATAACATAAGGGAACATTTTTAATTATGGCTAATACTTAGTGGCGTCATTATACCAAATAAATTATTATATAAACAAGAATTCATTTAACCTCAGTCATGCCCTAGGTTTCTGTTCCTAGAAGCTTTAGTCTGCTCACTGCCTCTAATTTATTGTATTTAACAGTTGCTTTTGGTCATTCTTTAGGTCAAACTAGCATGTGGAGAACCAAGTACATACAAGAAATCCAACCATGTAATGTGACTGACTGGTTTTGAATTTGTTTGCCCTGCTGTGACTCCCTCCCCCCCCTCCTTTCTTTTACTTCTTTTTTTGGCTTTGCTGTGCAAATTAAACATGATAAGCTTCAAAGATTTCTGGCTTGTAATGCAGATTAAAGTCTACTGAGAGGTTAGCTTGAAAAGTCACTTGATGTTCAAGAACTATTTTTAGTCCAAAGCAACTGCATAGCTTTAAAACTTAGTTTCAGAAAAACAGAGAAATAGAAAAGGAAGGAAACCCCCAGGTATTTCTTCCTATTGCCTCTAAGATGAAGTAATGTTAATTTTATTCTTGCTTATTAAACCTCATGACTATGCAAATGAAAACTTATCGACACCACGTAGGCACATGATACTTTGTTCTCTTATATTACCTATGAAGTGAAAAAGCATCACAGAGTTTTTTGCTAAATTTTAAAATATTTTTAAATACTGTAAAATGCAGTGGTGTGATTTAGTTTACTTAAACTCTTAAAACAGATTTTTGGATGATCTTCTGATATCTAAAATAACAACAAAATAATTTCCAGATGTAAAATATTAATAATTTAAGATGGTGCATGAATGCAAAACTCAAGTTTCTTTATGAATTCCAAGCCTTTCTTTGACTTCACGTACAGATCATGCAAGGAAAGAAACGTAGGTGGTATAGCATCTTCTGATCTTCACTGAGCAATTTTTTTTCAAATGAGAAGTTCTATAATGCCATTTTCCAAACAATGAGCTGAGGCCAAGAGCATCAGATGCCCCAGACTCTATCCACTGCCAGTATAAACCCTGAGAAACACTAAAAGCTAACAGCACTGTTGTTCATGCATGTAAAAAACTCAGACTTTTATATGTCTCCAGATGTTCTGATAACCTTGTAATTGCCCAGAGGCAATAGACCAGTCTCCTCCCAAAAGAATGAACCTCCCAAGTGGCACAGGAGGACTGTTGTAATGACTGAGCTGTATTTTGTTGAAAGCATATTTCAGCCTGTCTGTTATGCCTGTGCATAAGGCTTTTTAGGAGTCAGTGGGAGATTCTCTGAGTTTCTGGGAACTATTTCAGTTCTCTTCTGATTTTAGTTACTGAATATCACTAGCGATACAGAAGAGGTTTCTTGGGGACCAACTTCATCTTTCATAATATAAAGCAGTGAAGCTTATCAGAAACATGCTGGAACAGGAGTGTTCCAGACTATACTGTCTCCAAAGGTAGCACTTTGAAACACACACAAAATACTGTCTGTCACTGTTTATTCTCTGGTTTAGAGGCAATGTAACTGAATAGACTCCTTAAAAAACAAAGAAGTAGAACAGATTCTGTAGTTAAAAATACCCAACAAAAAGATAGTGTTTCTTTACTTTTTATTACAAAGGATGTATGGGGGAGGAATGACTCCAGTTTCACAGAAGAAAGTATGCCTCATATAAGTTTGCATCATTCTGAAATCCTTTGAAAGATCAACTTCATCACCATCTACAGGGATTTTCCATTTATTTCTGTCCTAGACTGGACAGTACCCGGGAATGACAGGTTCAAGCTTGTATTTCCCTGGCTATTTAAAGGAAATGTAATACAGCTTCTTCAGACAGACTTCAAATGAAAATGCAACAGTTTTTTTTTTCAAACTTACATTCTGTAGTATGAGAGTAATAAATTCTGGTTCACAAATACTTTTGATATAAAAAGTATGTACAGTAGCATATTTGCAAAACCTCATTGGATCAACAAATGCCACAACTCCTTTTACTCTCTTTGCTGTTGCAGGAATTATGAGACTATTATTTATATGTCTTAGTAGAATTCCAAAACTGTAGTTTCTCAGTCCTCTTCCCAGAGAAAAAGAGACACAAAATGTAACTGAAACCAACCAGCCTCCCAGATGCAAATAAGAACTAGATACTGTTCTCTAAAAAAATTTGGAAGTTGAATAGCTGTGGTCTCTAGAATATATAAAATTAAGCAGATTTTCCCCCCTCCCACAATTTACAGAAAGAATGTCTGTTTTCTAACTTGTATCAGAAAAGCTGTAATTCCAGGCTTTCTTTACCTCTTACATATTATTTTCTTTGCCCAATTTGACATTCTGTAATAACATTTTCATACTCCAGCTATGTCAGCTTTTCTAAAAACTTGTTCCTACAAAGTAAATTATCAGAATTTACCTGCAAACTGAAAGCTTAGTAAAACAGTTGTAAAGCAAGGGCTAGTGTTTCTTTCCAGCTCCAGACACTTCTTTTTTATTTTTCTCCCATTAATGGTTTATATACTCTAACACTAATCAGTCCTTTCAACTTAGTACATTCATCATCCCCCCAAATTAAAATCTAACAGCTAACCTTCTACTACTTAGCAAAACTCTGCTGTTTCAGTGGCTGGTGCCAGGGACACTGGTGGCAGAGGCCCATCTCAATTGTTAGCATAAGGAACACCAGGTGAGGCAAGGAGAATTTCCACCTTCTGCCCTGCTGGTCCCTGTCTGATTTGAGAGACATCCTCTAGAAGGCAGAGTGTGTTTTGGAGAGCCTGTTGTTGAACCATTTGGCACTCTTAAACCATTTAGAATAAAAGATGAATCATGGGCATAATATCAATCCTGAAAAAATGAAGCATATAGACAAAATGGGAGAGGTATTAAGCCCCAGCTTTAGATCTTGACACTTTGAAAAAAAAGCAAAAGGTGCAAGCTCTACAGGCATTATATGACTGCAAGTAATATTAAATAAATCCAGAGAGATGTGTAGATCTAAGTAGCCCGATCTACAAGTCTGTCCTTAACATAAGTTCAATCATGTTAAAATACCTACATATGACTACATTGGCTGCTAAAATTACATAAACTTACAGCCAACATGGACTGTTGATAAAATATTTTTTTTGAGCTATTAAGGCATTTGTTCTTTTTTGCATTAGTTAAACAGAAAGCCTGTCTAATCACTCATGTTGGAAAAACATAATGATAGAAATATGAATGGAAGTAACTGTTGCTTTTGCTGTGCTGTTCTAACATTTTGTGGTTTGATCTCTCTTACTTTCTCTGCTGTTCATAACATATCATCTGCTGTTTACCCAGTGTGTTTCTGCCTAACATAGAGTTATGTACTTACTGATAAGTAAACATTGACCAGAATGACAGCCAGAATTCTCTCCTTTTCAATTAGACAAAAAAAAATCCTTTTGATTAGATTAAAAACCTGGCAGAAACAAACCACTGTATCCTTGCACCGCCAGGTAAAGCTGCACCCTCCTTTACAGATCAAGACTGATTTTTCGAAGCAGAACAGTCTTCAGAAAGAGAGAAAAGAAGTTAAACAGAAGAAAGAGTCTACGCTTTCTGTAACACTCTACATGGTCAGCTGCGGAATGCTGCAGTTACATAGAGTTTGTCAGTCTTTAGAAAAGTCTCTGGCCTCTGATTCTACTGCTAAGTGCAGTGATGCATGTTTATTTTTACATTTTTAGGGATGCTCTTCTTGCTAGTAACCAAAAACCAGTCAAAGTCAGAAATCTGAAATCATTACTCACTTCAAAATTTATGTGAGCCAGCAGCTTGAGGGGTTTTGCATAGATGAGCTGGACCTGCCTGCTCTCTAACAATGTGAGAGATTTTTTAAAATCATGTCTCTTTCTTAAAGCAGGGATCTTTACAAGAAAAGGAGGAGAGTGATCTGGACTTTGTCTCTTCACAAAGCCCCAGTGTTCAAGAATGGCTGGCACAAGCAAGAACTACTCGCTCACAGCAGCAGCAGAGTACCCTGCAGCAACAGAAAGTTGGTGCTTTGCATTTCTTTTACTCCCATCTTCAGATTGCACTTAATGCTATAGCTGAGCCACTCTTGTTAATACTTCCACTGAAATATTAATTTTTAAACTGTTTGTTACTCACTGCTTTTGTAATGATGTATGTTTTCACTATCTTACATCTCTAAGAGTCAGACAGGCTAGACTTCCTGGATGACCGTGGTCAATTAACTTAATCCCTCTATCCTTTTTTGGCCATTAGAATAAAATTGAGTCAACCCTTGAAGTTATTCTAAGAGATTATAATCTTCAAAATAGTAACTTTGTCTTCATAGAAGCAATGTGTTACATTATATGCAGATATTCTCACTAGGGTAGGTTCCAGAAACTAGATTGTATTAGTTAATTAGTTCAATAATCCAGTTTATGTACCCAATTTTTCCATGTCCCTGGCTAGAGATTTTAGGCCTCTTTTTGTGCTCAAGCAAACCATTTCAGAAGTAGCTCAGTTAACTTTGCATGATAGTTAAGCAAGGTAGACATATCCTTCCAAGGCAAAACCAGTCTGTTTGAGATTTGTTCTGTGTTTCGTAACTTGCTGTGCTAGGAGCTGGAACAAGAGCTGGAAGAGCAGAAGAATCTGCTTCGATCAGTAGCATGCCGTGGAGGAGAGATCCTAACACAGCAGGGCTCTACTGAAGGCGTGTCTGTGAGGTACACTTTCATGTTCTGAAAAGTAAATTTCTATGGCTGTGCTTTGTCATCCTTGTGCTTACATCCTTTTTCTGCTCATAGTCCTCTAATTTTTGTTTTATCCTTTTGATACAGCACCTAGGCTACTGGAGTCCTGGCTTTTAGTTCAAGGGTCTGATAACACAATTAAACAAAATGTTTTGTGATAATAGATCACCCTCAGCGTTTGGAAATGCCCTTTATTCTTACAAGCAAGCATCATACTAAAATTAAAGATTAGTGGGACTCATTAAACAGCAGCAGTGGATCAGTTACTATAACTTTATGGACCAGCACTTTGTGTGAGTCACATCTACCTTAAATATTGGCATCTGCCATTGTAACCAGATCTTCCCAGATGTGATACTCATTGCTTAATTTTATTTTTCCTGCAATTAACATGTCTTTTTGAAGCCTTAATTCTAATGTCAGAAAGTACTTAACCCGTCTCTTTCTGTTTGAGGCTTACTTCTGTCATGTGATGGTATACTATAGAAATAAACAAAAAAAATTAAACAGAGAATTCTGAATGTGATTCACTGTTTACCTAAGCTGAACTTGTATGCTTGTCCTGCATTAGAATATGATATGTCTGGCATTTTGAGAAAGAAGGTGAGGAAGGAGTCAGATAAAATACTTATTTTAATTCATGCTTTGAACTAAAACCTCTTTATAGGTTACATTTCAATGTAGTATATATTCAGTCTGGTTTGGGGATTTTTTACTTATTTTGGGTACTTACAGCTCTAAACAGTTTTTAAGAAAGTACATTTTAATCCATCAGACAAGAATTTCTTGCTGTTCAAACCAGCCTTTGTCTAATTATCTGAAAAACAAAACCAACAAGTCAAAGCTTTAAAATGTAGAACTTAATTTAAATGTAGAATTTCGTAATGGAAAACTATTACTTTAAATGGGTATAACTTTTGCATTTGTTAAACCTTTGTGCATCTTCTGATTCAGTGAGAAGCCTGATGTAATCTCCGAGGAATTAGTCCTAGAGGGTGAGAAGCCATCCTCTGAAGAGCAGATGAAGAGAAAATGGGAAAGCCTAAACCAGGAATTCAGTACCAAGCAGAGACTGCTTCAGAAAGCTTTGGAAAAAGAACAGCTGGTAGCTTTTTTTAAATTTCTCTTTCCGTTTTCTCTTTGAAAGTAGTTGTTACAACAAGAGGTACAATTTGTAGATCCATTAAGGTGCTGTAGTTAATGCATGAGGTATGGAACAATTTATTTTTTGTGACACCTTTAAAAACTGTTAAATATTGGTACCTGCTCATGTTCAAAGTGATTTGAATTGCACTGCCATCAGGTTAATGAACTAGAAAGGAAGAAAGAGCTCAGACAAAATGTTTATCTTCTTATCTAACTCAGGATAATTCTGTAACAAATCATCCCTCTGGATTTGATCAGTACTCTGGCAACGACTTAGAGGAGCACTGTTATTTTCAGTTTGAATTTATTGGTCACATTAAATCCTTGTTCTTAATGGGTGAGGAATTTCAGGTACACAATTTCTACTAAAAGAAATGGGGATGAATTAAACTGGGGGCAATCCAAAATCTATATTAACATACATCTTCCATTTTGTGGTTAATTGACTCAAATCCACTCTTCTTTATATAACACTCCATTAATCAGCTTCTAAAGTTCTAAATACCTTGTATTAATTAAAAAGTAATTGATTATACTTTTGGTAAAAACTAGTAATTTTTAATTCTGGTTGCAAGTATTTATCCTGCATTTCTAGTGAACCTCCTGTTGAACAATACTTATTCAAAATATTCATGTCATGGAACATTTGTGGGAGGAGCATGAGCATTAGCAGGTGATAGCCTCAGTCAGTAGGGAATCTGTATGGCTGAATTTTATGCCCTGCATATGGTAGGTGCATCCTGATTAGTACTTCTGTCTCAACAGCTTTATAGCAGACCAAACAGACTGATGCCTGGAATGCCTTTGTATAAAGAGGAGACACAGGATGAAGAGAAATCCTTAGTGTCACCAGTATTGGTTGAATTGAATCAGGCCTTTGAAGATGTCTCATCTGAGGTAATTTTCAGTTGTCTTTACACCTGTCCTCAAGCAAAGTCACATTTTCAGTGAAAACTCCTCCAGCTGTGGCCTGGATATCCAGGCCTTTCCCAAATATTAGAGGTTAAAAAGACT
Organism: Petroica traversi; assembly: GCA_025920805.1. NCBI lineage: Eukaryota > Metazoa > Chordata > Aves > Passeriformes > Petroicidae > Petroica > Petroica traversi. The sequence goes on from JAHLSL010000017.1 coordinate 1,502,624, forward strand.
GTCTTGTACTTCTACACTGGACTTCTCTGGTTCTTTTTGCTCAGGCTGGACCGGTGGAGGAGACCCTGCATCTTGAGCAGAAGCTGTATGAGGGTGTCACAGCCACGTCTGTGTGGCTGGATGGTGTGGAAGAGCAGGTCTTTGTTGCTACAGCTCTCTTGCCAGAGGAAGAAACAGAGACATACCTCTGCAAGCAAGAGGTAAGGAATTAATGAATATGACTTCCTTTCAATTGCCAACAAGTGTGCATTTTATGTAGTGTTCAGAACAAAAGTGTTTGAATCCTGGATAAGTGACGTGTCGCTGGCATAATCTCTTATGTAACTGCAGCATTCTGCAGTTGACCATGCAGAGAATGGTGCAGAAAGCATAGACTTTTTCTTCTGTTTAACTTTTTACTAAGTATTAGCAAACACCACATTGTTGAAATTGAAACAAAGTGAAAAAAGAGGGAAGAATGCTCTGGGATACAGAAACAGTACACGTTCATCAGTATTAACTAGGGGTGAAGGAGGGGGAAAGGTGAGGGAGGGGGAAAGAATTGAGTGAGGGGGAGAGAGAGGCAATAGGACAGGGGAATAACTATTTTTAACTGAAAAGGATACATTCAGAGAAAACATAGGAAGAAATTTTTCAAATGAGAGTGTGGAAATGCTAGAGCAGGTTGCCCAGAGATTGTGGTGAATGTCCCATCCCTGGAAACATTCAAATTCAGGCTAGATTGGACTCTGAGCAGCCTGGTGTATTTGAAGATGTCCATATCTATTTCAGGAGGGTTGGACTAGATGACCTTTAATCTAACTCAAATGTTTCTGTGGCTTTACATCATTTTTTTCCCAGCACTTGTTTCACTTGGAGCAATCTAGAATCTTTTTACTATCAGAGATTACTGTAGTAATCTTTTTCTAGTGTTGTGTATGCCAACAATGTGAAAAATGCACTTCGTCATTGCAAAACTGACAGTGGTTATAACGTTTGTCTGATTTCTGGAAAGTCTGATTGTCACTTCTGTTTCTCTACAAAATTAGTCTCTTGCCAAAGAAATCAAAGACATAAGAGAAGAAGTGGATAAGAACAAGAATTTGTTTGCTCAGATACTTCCTGACAATAGTGATAAGAGGGTTATTATAGAAGACACATTGGATTGTCTTCTGAGAAGATTGACCTTACTGGAGTCAGTGGTAAATCAGAGATGCCATCAGACAAAAGCACGGCTCCAGCAAATCATCACGTTCAAGGTATGAGGCCCAGGTGATGAAATTAGAAGTGATATAAGTCAAATTGGGATATAAAGGCTGTGAATTTTCGGTACCAAATCAAAAGACCAAGGTTGTCACAGGTTTTCTATTGAAAAATCAAACTTCTCAGGCTGTGCAAAATTTTATACCCTAATAATTACTCAAAATTTAAATACCCTGCTAGAAGGCTTCTACAACTCATGAAATTGCTGTAATATGAAACAATGATGATAAGTGAAGAAATGTGCATTTTCAGAAAACTTTTCAAACAGAGTTCAGAAAAGGTTTCAGGTCTTACTTGGTCTCTGCTTTATCTCTCATTATTTTTTTTTGTCATCATTATCATTATTGTTATCATTATCATGAATATATAAAGCGCTTCAGTAGGGTTTATTTTTAATTAAAAACTCCCTAAATTTGAAAAAAAAAAAATATTTATTGTGTATTTAGATTAGGATCATCTTTTCATAGGTTGTTACTACTGGATTTCCTTTCAAACTCCGTAATCGGTCTTCTGCAGTCACCCATTTTTCAATGAAAGACTTCACTTTGCTGATGACAGCAAAGTTGATTAGAATTCATTGCATCATTCTTAGAGATTTTTAGTATTTAAAATAATTACTGAATGCAAAAATAAGTATGAAATCATTAATGCACCTCTTATGTAATGCTGATAATTTTCTGTTGGGATGAATGTAAGAAAAAGATAATTGATTGTATTTTGGCAAAATGGTTTAGTAATATTTATGTGTCTGTTCTGATAAAATATTCTAGAAGTTTTAGCTTGTGGTTAGCCCTGTAATGTGTGAAGGCTTTGTTTACTGATGTGTTATATTTGCTCAAGTGTGTAATTAAAACAGCTTGCCTTAAAAAGTAAAACCAAGCTTGTTAATAATCATGTGTAGTTGAATAAACTGCACGAGAAGAATATGTTTTTGTTACATGAAGGTAATGACCCTTGGTAATTAATTATCTAATTGGAAGGCAAAAGTAGAAGTGCATTCATGGGATATGCTTTGAATATGAGTCACTTTAGCTCTTAGTTTCCATAGCTGGATTTTCAGCAATGCTAAAAGCTTTGCAATGGCTAATTATGGTGCTTTTTTAACGGGTTTTATGCTGTAGTGCTGACCATGTAACATTTAATGCTTTAAACATCTTGAAGCATGGAATATTTTTCAGTTGTTTTGTGCTGTGGCTGGCTATAATTTGTTGGTTTTGTCTCCTGTAGAATGATCTGAAGCTCATGTTTACATCGGTGGCTGATAACAAATACTTAGTTCTACAGAAATTAGCAGAGGCAGCTGACAGACCAGAAACAGAACAAATGCAGGTATTATCACGTATCTGTCACTTGGGGAGAGGGGAAGAGGTGAAGTTTTTATCCAAAGTATAAATGGATTCTAGAGAACAGTTGCTTTTAAAGGGAGAACAAGTATGTTCACATGAAGTATTGGAACATGGGTAAGACCAAGAATGTACAGCACATATTTATAAGTAAATAAAACAAAAAGGCACAACAACAACAATCCCTAGTAAAAGTGTCCCTCTCATCTCCCCAGCTGACCTAGTACCTAGTTATGTTTATACTGGGCAGTATTTGAAAATAAGGAAAATTCAATAAAAAAAAGAAGTCCAGAGTTTTGCTAAACTGTTCAACTATTAAACTTTATTAAGAACCAAAGGCACTTTCTTGCTCACTGGTTTATAGTGATGTCTTTAATTTTAATTTAAAGCAGTAATTATTATTTCTTTATCTGGAATGGCCTGATAAATAATTAGTTATTTATATGAAAAAGTATATCCTGTTTTCTTGTTTCTGTTTTGCCAGTAAGAAAAATGAATTAAGGGCTACTTAAATGAAATGAAATGAATTAAGGGCTACTATTCTAAGGGCTACTTTTCATAGATATTTCTTGTTACTGATGCCTGGTGCCAGCAGGTGACTGAATGGAAGAAACTTACCCTTCGGCTAAACAGGATTTTATATACCTGATATTCAAATTTTGAAGGAGTTGACATCTCCTGTATGAAAAAGAGAGGTCACACTGTGTCTTTTTTTTATATCTTTTGTGATGCCAGACATTGGCAAAAATTTATTTCCCATATGATTAATTTAACTACTAGCTAGGAAAACAACGTGGTAAAAAACCAAGTGAAATTACTTGTTTCAGAAAATCTCCCTTGGCTGATAAAACATTCAAATGTAAAAGCATTGCTGCTTGTTCAATATGTGATTAGGAAAGTAGAAGTAAGGCCCTTAATCAGCCAGGTGACTTTAGTCAAGGTTTAGTGACTGTATTGTGCAAACATCATGTTATTGGAAGGCAGGAATCTACTTCTCATATACAGTTTGAGAATATTTGGATAGGCAGCTTCCAAGAAGGGGCCTCCAGAAAGGACTTTAAGTACAAGAATCTACCTCATACTTTTAACTTTGTTATAATCTGCATGTGTTACTTCAGCAGGGACCTAGGGAAGCTTGTAGCTTCCTTTGGAAAAACTCGCCACCTACAGACATTTGCAAATACCAATCTGTGTTCTTAAATTGTAGTGTTCCAAGTGCAAAAGGGCAGGTACAAGTCTTTTTCCTTGACAGTAATTTTGGCCCCATCCCAGTCCTGAAAGGGAACTATGCACAGCTCTTTCATTTCATACATGGGTTCTGCTATGATGGTTGTTTGCTTGGTGCTCAAAGATGACAGTAATGCTGTTAATAAAAAAAAATCTTTAAAAAATGTTCTTACATTAAAAAAATTCTTTGGGGCCTCTACTATATGTTTAAAAGAATGGAAATTCATACTAATGTCTGGTATAAAAAATACTAAGCATGGTATTTTATATGATCCTAAAAGAGTTTGTTGTTAAGAAATAATAATGATATGCTACTTTAAGGAAAAAACTGAACTCTCCCAACTTTTAGTTAATATGTTTCCTTCATAGCATCCTTTAAAATTTCAGCACATTGAAGGTCTGATTAGTACTGAACAGAAAAGAACATGATCATAGGCAGTTACACTACCGTTATTAAAACTTCAAAGTAATATAATTTTCATATACAGGTCATACTGCAGGCAGAAGAAGGTTTAAAGGAACTGGATGCTGGAATTAATGAATTAAAGAAGCGTGTAGACAAGCTACAGATTGACCAGCCTTCTGTACAAGAGTTGTCTAAGATTCAGGTATGGTTTGTTAGTTCCATCCTAGACCTCTCTATCATATCACCTGTCTTACCTGTGTTATCAAAGGATGCTTCTTTTTATTAATCATAAGGAAGTTTAGGAAAAGGGATTTAAAAGCATTTAAGAGTGTGTAAAAGATTATGTTGTCTCACTTTTTCGCCTCCTCAGATTTTCTAACATCTCTGTTATTGGCAGTATTAACTGTAAAAATCTACAAAACCATGTTTTCTGTCAGCTCTTGTCCACTCCCTTTTCACACGGATGAAGTTAAGCATGTAAACATGAATTTATCTGCTGAAGGTTCATCCTTGTTGTCACCAGGGTCTCATGATCTGCAGTTTAGTACTGTCTCACATTTGTCATTCAAAGAAGGAAGCAGGTAAGGGAGGATAGAGAGTGAAGTGAGACCTGAAACTGGAAATATTCTGCTTTTGCTCGAACACCTCTTGTGGGCAATTGATCACTATTTCTGTAAACCTGTTGAAATTCCTTTTTGAGCAGTTTAGCTAATGCAGGGGAATGCTTGAGGAAATATCAAGGAGAAGGTTTATGACTGAATTTTGCCATTTACAATGACATAATAACAAAATAGAAGCAAATAAAACAACTGAAGCTGGACCATAAACTTGATAAGCCAACAAGACAAAGATACCGATTAAAAATGAATGACTAAGAAATGTGTCTTTTGCCCAGTTCTTTATCTTTTTGGTCTTAGCACCTCCTTCTGGTTTGTTTGGGGTTTGGTTTTTTGTTCCTTTTGCTCTCAAGATGATGTGCCATTTTGTGCCCACTCCATTTCAGTTTTTAGAAAGCCTTTCTTTGGCTTTTTCTGACAGTTGTGCTTTTCACAATTTTCTGTTTAAGACTGGGAGAGCCAGCTGCAGTCTGTGGGTGGACATTTTTTGTAGCACTTGATGATTGTAGAGATATTTTGATTACTGGAATATCTTGCATAGATCAAAAGTATGGGCTTGGCTTTGTTTTTACAGTAAGTTGTAGGTATCTTGCTTGCTACCAGTAAGATTCTGGAGCAGGAGAAGGAAACAAACATGACTTTGAGTCAGTATAGCCTGTAGTCAGGATCCATGATGGAATCCATACAGTCCTCTGCATTATGAAAAGTAAAATGTAAACAGCATCTGCATTGCACAATAGTCATAGATTTTTTATGCATTAAACCAAATCACCATACTTCTTTGCTGCTTATATTAAGCCTTAGGGATTCTGCTAATTTTTTTCTGAACACATGCACTTGAAAGAGTTGCAGGTCTTGCTTATTTTTTCTGTCTTTAAATGGTGAATTAATTTATCAGTGAAGTCAGTGTATCTGCAAACTCTTTTTGAGCTGGAAATAAATGTTATTCTGCTAGTATTCACAGAGAGCACAGGGGACACAGAGGTTGCTTCTGGGAAGATGTGTAAGGTGTAAAATAAGAATCGCCATTGTTGCCCTTTGCCCCCCAGGATAAGTATGATGAGCTGCAGGTGATCATTGGGTCCAGGCGGAGTGATCTGAATCAGAATATGGCTCTTAAGAGGCAGTATGAGCGGGCTTTGCAGGACCTGGCTGACCTGGTGGAAACAGGCCAGGAGAAAATGGCTGGTGACCAGAAAATGATTGTTTCTTCCAAAGAAGAGGTTCAGTCACTGCTTGAAAAACATAAGGTAAGAAACTGGGACGTATTTCAGGGTTAGTAATGACAGTAAGCTTGTCATGGTTTAGCCCCAGTGGGAAACTAAGAACCACACAGCTGCTTCTTCACTTATGTGTTACTTCCTTGGGGAGAAGGAGAATTGGTAAGAAAAAGCTTTGTGGGTTGAGAAATTAATACTAATAGCAATAATAATAATGATAATAATAATAATAATAGAAATAGTAAATGTAAGTGTAATGGAAAGGAGAGAGAGAAAAACAAAAGAAAAATAAGTAAGTGGTGTACAATACAGTTGTTCACCACCTCCTGACCCATAGCTAACCTGTCTCCAAGAAGACATCAACAGCTTCCAGACAGCTCCCCAACACTGAAAATGGTGCCCTATTTTATGGAATATCCCTTTGGCCAGTTCAGGTCAGCTGTCCTGACCATGATCCCTCCAGACTCCTCACACACCTCCTCACTGGCAGAGCATGGGAGACTGAAAAGTCCTTGACTTGGGGTAAGCACTACCCAGCAACAACCAAAACATCAATGGTGTGTCATCAACATTATCCCCATAGTAAAGCCAAAACACAGTTCTAAGAAGAAAATTAACTCTATCCCAGCTGAAACCAGGACATCTGTGAAGAGCAAATTGCAAACCTTCTGTTCCTAAAGATTCAGAAGCTTTTCAGAATGGTGCACCAGACTGTATTTTAAATTGAAGCCAATGAACTGTTCTGGCAGACTGAGTTTCAAATGCTTTGTTGGAGGTGAACGCAGATAGATTGCATTTTCTTCCTTATACTAATGACAAGTTCCTAGTATTGTCTTGGCATGCTACATAGCAATTTCATCCACCACTCTTTTTTTTTCAATAGAAATTTACATTTGGTAATAGGACCCACAAATGTGATAAGGATTGTCCACATTTTCATTAGGCAGAAATTTTTGGGGGTGTTTATTTGATTTAAGCTGTTCTTTATGTTTATGGAATGAGGGTCAGGATGGAGTTTGCATGGAAAGAATGACTGCTTTGTTTGAACAGACCATTCTCCTTTTTAAATTATGCTGGACTTTGTGAAATGTTGTGATGTGAAAGGTTTACCTAATTCTATTCTGTAGATACTTGATTGTACTGCTTATATCTTAAAATGTTGTTTTAGTGGTAATGAGTTGAATAACAATTGCACCTTCTCTTTTCTATTAACCCTCTCCCTCACATCCTAATTTTTCAGGAATATTTTCAAGGGTTGGAATCTCACATGATCCTGACGGAAACACTTTTTAGAAAGATGAGTAGCTTAGCACTCTTGAAGGAAACTCAGTCACATTCAGAGTTAATGACACAAGCTTCAGCTGTATTAAAGCTGGCTCATAAACGAGGTGTGGAGCTGGAATACATTCTAGAGGTGAGAATTTCTGTGTTTTTTATGTACTTCCATTGTGATCAACTGCCCAGATATTCTATAAGGTTGATTTCCTGTGCTTGGACAGAACTGATGAGTCCTTTTAGTCATACACACAAAGCAGTGATAGACTACATGCAGTCTATTTAAGTCTTGTGACCTTCAGGTGGCAGAAGTTGTGTTCCTCAAAGTCTAAAGAGCTGCTTCGCTTTAGCTGGTGAAGGAGAACATGACAGTTTTATCCATGTGTTCTAACCAAAAGTCGAGCTTGGCAGAGAGATGGTGTCTTTTTTACAAGTTCACTGGACATTTGTACTGTTATTTCTGTACTTTTACAACCAGACAGCTGTAGGATTTCAGAAAAAAACAAATATTGAAATTTCTGGATAAGGAGATTCACCAAAAATATGGATAATTTTTGCTTGTAGACCTGGATGCATCTGGATGAAGATTACCAGGAACTCACTAGGCAGCTGGAGTCTGTTGAAGGAAACATCCCCACTGTTGGTTTGGTGGAAGAGACAGAGGACAGGCTTACAGACCGGATTACTCTTTTTCAGGTCAGTGCTTCATAGACATTCTTGGTAGAAAAGATGGGTGAAAGGGATCTCTGACAGCCATCTAGTCCAACCTCCCACTTGAAACACTGCATTTGTCATGGGTTGGAACAGCAACAGCTTTGAAAACCTCAAAAGATGGAGATCCCACAGCTGACCAGGGGACCAATTGCAGTCCTGCATCACCACCTAATATAAAAAGTTTTCTATAATGCTCTACCTATAATGTCAACTTTCAGCTTGTCACCACTGTCCTTTTTATATTGTCTGGCACTACGAAGGAGCAATTACCTCTCTCATCTTTTTAATTCTACCCCAAACAGCTGTAGACCTTTGTTAGACTGACCCTTTGCCTCCTATTTGTCAGTCTAAAGCAAGCACTTCCTGCAGCCTATTTGTAAAGGAAATGTGCTCTAGGACCCTGAATAACATAACAGTTCTACACCAGACCTTGACTACTTCCTTCTTCCTCATCTCAGTGAGAGACGGGGTCAGACCACAATCAGGTGGAGTAGATGTGGCTTCATCAGCACCATCTAGATGAGGATAATAAAATAACTTCATTTGGTTGTTCACAGTTATAATATAGGTCAGTGCTGGGCCTTGCCTTATAAGCTGCCAGGTTAAAAATACTGCCAATTTCCTTCCTAATCTGTACTCAAAAACATGGCTAGTCAGCCCAAGGTGATGAAGTTGTGCTTCCTGAGCCTTCCAAGGTTTCTGCTGTCTCCAACCTCAAGTTTAGTAAAGTGACTCTGGAATCAGTCTGCCATTTTTTGTCCCAACTGCTCTCTGTACATTAGTGTCATCCACAAATTTGCTGAGGGGATGCCGTCTGCCATGATCCATGCCATAAAGATGTTGAAGATATTTGGGATAAAATGTCAACAGACTCTGGAGTAGTCTGCCCATTGCAGCCTGCCAGCCAGGCATCAAGCCTTTGGTCACTAGCATTGAAACTGGTAATGCAGCTTGTTTTCAACCCACAAAACAGTCTTTTTATCCAGCCTGAACTCTCTCTGCTCCTAGAGGAGGGTCCTGTGGGAGATGGTGTCAGAGGCCATGTTGAAGTCAGTCTGATCCACCGAGACAGTAATTTTGTCATAAAATGCTGGTAGTGAATTTAAGCTAAATATTCCTGGTTACATCTTGGTCCTTTTTGTCCTTGAAAATGGAAGCCAGGAGGATATTCTCCATGGTCTTTCCAGAGAGCACAGTGAGGCTGAGCAGCCTGTGGTTCACCAAATTGGTTTCCTCCCCAAATGCAAGTAGTTTAAATACAGGTTTTCAACCACATCCTGTTTCTTTGGTCTAGTGTTTTGTCTTTGTCTCCTTATACCAGAGGCTTTAGTTGGGGGTTTTTTGTTCTCTTGTTTTGTTTTACAGAAAAACGACTGTCAAATTTTTCTTGAAAATTGATTTTGTCTTGTTATATCTTTTGTTGTTTTACGAGACAGCTTTCTGCTTTTCCAGTGGTATGAGGACAGCTTAAGCAATCTGTTGTGCGGGGGAGTTGTTTTGGTTTTGTTTAATGCTAGACATTGTTTGTTTTGGTCCTGACCTTAGATTAGTTTTATTCTTTTGTTTTTCTTTTCAGTTACATAAACTAGTTTGTTCAAATTCACATTCTTGTATTCCATTATGTCATAGGTTTTATTAATTGGCCACGTTTAGGTTAAAAATCCATCATAATAAATTTATTACTATCTTGGAATTTTTTTTAAGCCACTGTCTAAGAGGTTTTTTTGTATATATGTTATGTGTAAGTACACACACAGGCTCAAATATACATAATTTTTTAATCTATTAAAAGCTCTATTTTTGTGAAAGAGGAAATATGAGTGATAGAAAGTTCATGTGCTCACTATAAGACTAGTAGTTTTTTTGCCTTTTATATTCAGATTACTTTCATCGGAACAGAAAAAATGGGAATGCATGTGCATTTTACACTCAGACTTCTTCCAATGTAGATGTTTTTAAAATCCATACTGTTTGTGTAATGATAGTGGAATTTGGCAGGTATATTTGCCCACATGTACAAATTCTTTACCAATCCACAAGTCATCATTTAAATTAAATCTGTCTCAGTTCCAGGTTCATTCTGGGTAATATTATTAACAGTCTTTCCTTTTTCATTACCTTTTTTTCTTTCTCATGCAATAAAAATTGGTCTCTGTGTTCAGAGATATGGATGGATGGATGGGATGATCTTCTGTTTTGTAGCCATGAAGAACAGAAGGGTAGATCAGTAATAGAGTGAGATGTCCAGAGGGCTGAAGAGAGGCATTGAAAGGGCTGAAGAGGGAGCCACTGTTAATAATTGTTAATACCAATTTGAAATCTTTAACTTTCATTGCAGTAGATGGCAGGTTTTCAGCAGGTGGTAAACTAAGTTCTGGTGATTTAATCAATTTCTGTCAGACTGGTCTTGCCCCACAAAGATTCTTTTCAAGTGTAAAATATCTACATGAAGGAAGCGTTCATCATAAGGAGGAACTAATACACATACTGACATGATTGGGTTTGTGGCAACATGTTCAGCTTTTGAACATGCAGGTTGCCACCTGCATGATGGTTCTTATGAAATTTTAGAGCTGGAGCAGAGATAAAAAATGAGATGTTTTGTGGTGACATTGGAAATGCTACAAAATGGAGTAAAAGGAAACTAAATGTTGAGAAAGTGTAGTAGCAGAGACCTGCAGTTATCTAACCATCTCCTCTGTCATTACAGCACCTGAGGTCTAACCTGACTGAATACCAACCTAAATTATACCAAGTGCTAGATGATGGGAAAAGGCTCCTTTTTTCTGTAAGCTGCTCAGAACTCGAAGGTCAACTGAACCAACTTGGAGAACGCTGGTTAAGTAACACCAGCAAAGTCACCAAGGAGCTGCACAGGCTGGAGACAATATTGAAGCACTGGACAAGGTAATGCTGATGTAATGGGCAATATAAAGTTCTTCACCTGTGCTGTTCAGGTCAAAGCCATCTGGACCCAGACATATTTGATTCAACATTTAAAAGAAAGTACTTTGAGGTGTATGTCATAATTTGACTGCTCTTCTGTTTCATAGAAATACTGTTTTACTCTCTCATTTTTGTTAAAAGATGGAGTACATAAGAGCTGGTGTGAGGAAATCAGAAAATACTTTCTTTAGGTGATTGATTTATAAGCCCTGTGTGCATAGAGGTTGATGAGAAAAGTTGCGTGCTTTGCTGGGTAATGTGAGTAGCCTCAGCATGCTTTAGTGGACATACTGCAATTTCTGGACTCTTGTGGGTCTGTGTCGTTGCATATATGGAAGGGAGCTTTTGCACCTTTCTAATATTCTTATGCTACTTCTGAAATTAATTATCTAATTGGTATAAAATCTTCGTCTATGAATCCCTGTCTTAGGTGTGGACACTCTTATTTTGTTATCTCATTAGTTGCTTGGTATGTGAAATGATACGAAAATGGTTTCTGAAAAAAAGAAATTACGTTTCTGCTCTGAGATACTTTTTGGTAAAGCTTTAGGAAAACTGAGCCTTCTAATAGAAATGAAGTCTGTTTATGTGCATTGGGTGGGGTTACAGCTTGTCCAAGAGGTTTTTTGACCTAATTTCTGTTCTTCATTAAACTCTTTTCTAAAGGTAGAATGAAGGCACTGTTAGAAATGGTGAACATAGTGGCTAAAACAGGAGCTTCCTAATACCACACCTGTAAAATTAAATTACATTTTTCTGAAATTCAATAAAAATAATATTTCAAATCTGGCATTCAGTATCTTCCTCTAACACATGGGGGAAAGACTGCTCAGTTGGAGGCAAGAAGTGGCAATGACTGTTTCTGTCTCCTTTAAACATCTTCCCAGGTATCAGAGTGAATCGAATGAACTGATACAGTGGTTACAATCTGCAAAGGAGCGACTTGAGTTTTGGAGCCAGCAGTCTTTGACAGTTCCTCAGGAACTAGAAACAGTCCGAGACCACCTAAGCTCCTTTTTGGTAAGCTGTTCATGAACCTGGGATGCCTGTTTCTCTCCAATTACAAATAAGCAGTTGATTAATCAGATGATTGTACGTCTCATTGATGAGTATGTAGGTAAGCTGTTCTTCAAAATGCTGGTATGTATGCACATTAAGCACTTCTTTGCTATGTGTAATGATCGTAAATCTTGAGGATTCTGAAAACAGAAAATTGTTTTATGACTGAACTCAATTTTTGTTCTAACTTATTCTGAAGTATAGCCGATGAGTACTAATAGAAAATACTTATTTTAAAGGGAAAGGAGAATATTCTTAGCTTTCTAAGGTAAAACTCTAAGTAAAATAAAGAAGTGCTTCATTATTTCCACAAAAAATGGTTCTGCTTACAGGAATTTTCAAAAGAAGTGGATGCTAAATCATCACAGAAATCTTCTGTCCTGAGTACTGGGAACCAGCTCCTCAGGCTTAAGAAGGTGGATACAGCTGCCCTGCGTGCGGGATTGTCCCACATTGAAACCCAGTGGACAGAGCTGCTCACACAAATCCCAGCAGTACAAGAGAAGTTGCACCAGGTAAGAAAGCCAGTGATGGCCTTTGATATTTCAGAAAACTCAAACTGTACAGTTGACACTGCCTACTTGCTTCCTTTCTCAGTTTGTCCATGTGAGAAAAGATAGGAAAAAAACTATTCCTGTTTCATTTCAAAGCTTACACTTAATTTCAAATCCTGTCCAGTACCCATCAGTGTTAGTTTCAGACTTTCATAGTTACATTTTTTAAACTTTAACTAAACAACAGGTGAAGGTTCTTTCAACACTTTGGTATGCTTTCTGGAAAAAGAGATTTCACATCCTTGTGCCCTGTCAGGTTTCGGATAGTGGTTTTTTCAAATTGAATAGGTTAGGTTCAAGTCTGTGAAAGACAAAAAGAATATAAAAACATTCTTGATTTTTGCTAGTATGTGTAGGCATAGGAGGCTTTTGGTTGTGTAGTTTTGGAGTTCTAATGCTATAATACTGAATTTTGAGAATTTTACTCGTTGAAAAGTTTGCTTAATAAATATTAAGTTGCTAGGAGTTTTATCAGTGTAAGCTGTTGCTTTAGTTTATAATTTAGAATGCTCTCAGAGATAGCAATACCATTGTGATTTAGAGGGAGAGAGGAAGGGTCACAAATCTTAACTGAGTCTGTGATAGTAAACAAAATAATGTCATTCAGTAGTTCTCTGAATTGTCTTGTAATGTAAAACATGTATGTCTACCTAAAAATGTCATAGAATATATTCTTGAGCAAGCAGTACTCTATCAAATACTAAAACTGTGTTAATGGAAAGCAGGGAATTCTTATCCGTTTTCTTCACAACATGAGTTCTGTTATCTCAACAGCTCCAGATGGACAAAATTCCTTCTCGCCATGCCATCACTGAAGTTATGACCTGGATTTCACTGATGGAAAACGTAATTCAGCAGGATGAAGAAATTATAAAAAATGTAGTAGGACAGAAAGCAATTCAGGATTATGTTCAGAAGTACAAGGTACTGAGTGGCAATATTATTAATTTTCCTTTCAAATTATCCCCATTATAACCACAATTAAATATATGTATAACACAAGTTATTTAGGAAAAAAACAGCACCATCTTTGTGGAGCTGTTGGAATTGTACACAGGTTAGAACTGGGAAATATTGATACTGTGGAAAAGAAGTCAAAATTACTTTTACTCTGCTGTTTTACTGACAGCAGGATTATAATTTTTAATATGCTTACCTTAATTTCTAGGGAAATCCAAAGTAGTATGCACATCATTAAACCTTATCATGTCTGCCAGACTGGATGCAGTACTCCAGGCAGGGTCTTGCAAGAGCAGAGCAAAGGGGCAGAATCGCCTCTCTGGAGCTGCTGACCACTCCTCTTATGATGCAGCCCACTATGCAGTTTGCATTCTGGACTGCGAGCACACCCTGTTGGCTTATGTCCAACTTTTCATCCATGAGAACCCCCAGATCCTTCTCTGCCAGGCTGCTCTCCTGAATAGAGAGATGAATCCTGAGATGAATTAGTCTTCTCAGCCCAGGTGCAGCACCTTGCACTTGGACTTGTTGAACTTCATGAGGTTCTTGTAGGCCTAGTTCTTAAGTTTGTCCAGGCCCCCTGGATGGCATCTGATTCTTTAGTTGTGTCAACTGCACTGCTTATCTTCATGTCTCCTGCAGACTTGCTGAGCATACACTGATCTCACTGTGTTACTGATAAAGAGCACTGGTCCCAAAATAGAGCCCTGAGGGTTACCACTCATCACTGGTCTCCACTGGACACAGAGCCACTGGCCACAACTGTCTGGCTGCATCTATCCAGCCAAATTGTTACCCATAGAATAGTCCAGCATTCAGACCCATGTCTCTCTGATTTGCGGATAAGAATGTCATTTGGGACTGTGTCAAAAGCCTCACAGAATTTTTGGTAGATGACATCAGTCAGTCTTTTCATGTTGACTGGTGCAGTCATTCCACAGAAGGCCACCAGATTGGTCAGGCACAATCTGCCCTTAGTAAAGCTGTTCTGGCTATCACCTCCTCGGCTTCTGTGTGCTTTAACATTACTTCCTTAAGGATCTGTTCCATGATCTTCCCAGACACAGTGAGGCTAACAAGTCTGTAGCTCCCCAGATTTTCCTTTCTTCCCTTTGCAAAGATAGGAGCGATGTTTCCCCTTTTCCAGTCACTAGGTATTTGCCTGACCACCATGATTTTTCAAATAAAAAGTGGTTTGGCAACAACATTCAGCTCCCTCAGGACTCTGGGATGCATCTCATCTGGTCGCATATACCTGTGCCTATTCAGCTTCATCAAGTGGTGCTGAACCTGCTTTTTGCTTACAGTGGGGGGGACTTGTTTTCTAATTCCTGGTCAATTGCTAAAAAGCCCTTCTAGTTGAATTGTGATTAAGATGTAGCTGGTAAACATTCTTCCTCTGTTTTGCAGAAAGGTGAGAAATTATGATACTTACCTGCTGCTTTGTTTATTCCTTTTTTTTCCCCCTAGGGTTTCAAGATAGATTTAAATTGCAAGCAGTTGACTGTTGACTTTGTGAACCAATCAGTGCTACAAATTAGCAGCCAAGATGTTGAAAGTAAACGCAGTGACAAAACTGATTTTGCCGAACAGCTTGGTGCAATGAACAGACGTTGGCAGATCCTGCAAGGCCTGATAACAGAAAAGGTAAAGAAAAAACCTAACTGTTCTGGAGTGAACTTTCAAAATGCATAGAACAATAAATAAGATTATAATGGTTGGAAGCCTCTGCAGGTCATCTAGGCTAAACTCCTGCTCAAACAGAGCTAACTTTACAGATCAGATGGGACTTGGTTATCTGAGTCTTGAAAATTTCCAGGGAGAGATTCCACAAAATCTTCTGGGTAGCTCATTCATGGTTAACCACTCTGGCGGGGGACAAGTTTTCATCTTGTTCCCAATCAGGATTTCCCATGTTGCAGCTTGTACAATATATCTTCTCTTTTTATTGTGTACCTCCCAGATCAGTCTGCCTACATTTTCCCCATGCCTCTGTATAAAGAGTGGACAGCGTAGTGAGATGATTCCTTTGCCCCTCTTTTCCTCAAGGTGAATGAGGCCAGGGTTGTTGTTGTTAATTCTATTAAAAATACTAGATATTTTTAAATTTGAATGTATACACTGTTTTTAAATCCTGAAAAGACTGAATTCCAAGAAGGCACCACTTTACATTGGTCTTCACTTCTCTATTTAATTGACCCAACAATAAAGATAATTGTATAAGAAACTGTATACTCTTTCTTTTTTTTTTTTTTTACAGATCCAGCTCTTGGAAAATCTGCAGGAATCCTGGACAGAGTATGAAAATAATGTGCAGTGCCTAAAAACTTGGTTTGAAACCCAAGAGAAGAAGCTGAAACAGCAACAAAAAATTGGAGACCAAGCTTCGGTGCAGAATGCTTTGAAAGACTGTCAGGTAATGTCTGTTTATAAATAACAGTGTTCTTTTTCCAAGAGTTAGAAACAACACTTGATAAATCCATGTGAAATTTTCATGGTGGTGAAGTGAGTGACTCAACTCCTCTTTCACACCAGATCAAAATAAAACTCTGTCAGGCCAACTGGATGCACAAAATCTTGGTGTTCTCACCCCCATAAGAGGGAGTGAGGAAATGTGTTTATATTTATGTGCCTTTCCTGCATGAATTTAATTAATGGGACAAATATAATCTAGCATTCATCTATTTACAAAGAGAACAGCTAGAAATTTAGTTAAATGAAATGTGTAAAAGAATTTTCTTTATATTTACCAGTATATTAAACCCATCTTTGTTTCTGTAAAGGCAAATAGGGTGGTTGGGCCAGGTATGTTAGAGGTCAAGTTTTTTTCTGAAATTGTTGATCTAAGTTTTCAAACTGTCTGGAGTGTTTAGTTTTAGTTCAGGTGTCTTTATGGTTTCAGCACAATAAACCCATACAACTGAAGCAAGGTTGTGCTTGGCTGGAGTTCAAAGTTGAATCTGATTTATCACCTTTTTGGTTCCTTTTGGTCAGGGGAGTTAGCTGTGAATGGTAAGACTTTGATCAGCAGAGAAACAAATTGTTTAAGAAATAGCTGTGTCAGACACTCCCAGATATACGGTTCAACTAGTACAAAGGGTGGAGTTTATTTATTAACCAGTGTTGGTTACTGCTTAGTGCCATATTAATAAGCGAAGTCAAACATTTTTTCCTGTCATAGGTTAGAAAAAATAATGCATCTTTCATTCAGTTATGAGTTTTAAATTATGAATGATAAAGCCCTTTTCAAAGAGAACCAGAAATATTTGCTGGTCTTGGTGTTTGAAACTTTTTCCTGTCTTACATTCTGAATTTTGGAGGAACCTTGTATACAGTTAAATGACTTTTTTTAGTGCAAAAATCCACTTTTTGGAAAGTCAGGCTTATTGTGCTCAACTTAGAAGTGTTTCTGTTGTTATCAGCTTTATTGCTCTGGCTGCGTTCTGGAAAAAGCTCATGGCTAGATGTTTGAAGCAATGTGAAATAATGCAGAAAAAAGCTGAGAATAAATAGTGCAGCAAAAATGCTCTCACAAATATGTATAAAGGTGTGTCATATTTGTGCAGGGATAAATTCTGTTAATAATAGTGTTTTCAAGATTGGGCAGAATATTGCTCCAAATACTTTTCCAACCATCTAAAATGTAAAGTCTCTTATGGTAGTTTCACTTTTTATGTTTTGGGATTCATAAAGAGTGAAATTTATTAAAAGGCATGGGGGTTCAGGTTGACCAGAGTTCTGTTGTGTTATTTTCTTTCTGTTGATCTGTTTCTCTCAGTAAGGAGAGGCTTGTAGAAAATTACAAAATAACCTGCTATCAGATGGTGTGCTAGTTAATGTAGAGGTAGCACAAGGGTGCTGTCACCTCACAGTCTGATTTCTTTATCATGCTGACAGGTAAACACAAATCTGTGCTGGCCTGAAGCCCTCAAGCCTTATTGCCCCACTCTGCTCAGACTCAGTGTTTGTGCTGCCTAAAGCCCCAGAGCTTCCATAGGAGTCAGAGTGCTGCAGGACTTTATTGGATCTCCCTGCACCATGCTATGAAATTATATAGACAGCTCCCGGCCTAGGAATGGCTATTTTTAATGAGTTTTTTATTCTTACAAGAGACCAGAAGATTATACAGAAGTTTTTTTGTAGCGGACATGCTTCTATTTAAATCAACAACAAACTTTAAAGAGAACATAAAATATTAAGTGAAATTGCTGATGAGTTATGAATGCCTTGGTAATAAAGTCAAAATATGCCAGCACGTCTCCTGTTTCTTAAGCTAAGAGCTTATGGACATCTTTTCTATCTCAAGGTGTTATTTAATCAATTAAACAAGAAAAAATACTCAGGTATCTTTCTTTTTTTTTTTCCTTTTTTCTTTTTCTTTTCTTCCCAGGAATTAGAAGAATCAATAAGAGCAAAGGAAAAAGAAGTAGAAAATGTAGAACAGAGTGGTCTTTCTTTGGTACAGAACAAGAAAGAAGAAGTCTCCTCTGCTGTTATGAGTACCTTGCAAGGAATTAACCATTCCTGGGCCAATTTGGATCACATGGTAAAGGAATCTGCAAGGGGCAAATCACAGCTCTAGGAATAAGGCATGGAGGAGAGGGAGGATTAGAAGTTGCAGCTTGTGGATTTCTTCTGTGTTGTAGGGGAAGAGATTCTGAATCATCTCTTTCCATCTCTAGCCACCAAGTTTGTATGTACACTCCACATAAAATGGGCATAGTATTTCTTGTCAACAATGCCATTGTAATTGAAGCTTTTTATATACTTTCTGATATTTTTGGTAAAGGTACCAAATTATCTGTCAGGAATTAATTTTGCAAGCCCACAGGACTCAGAGAATAAGGAAAAGATCAACATTAATTTTCAGCATTCCAAGTTTGATTGACATTAGTCTGCCTTCTGAGGAGGAGCACAGTGTGTTAGTGCTTCTTCCTTAGGCTGATTTCCCTGCCTTAGGATAGGGGTAGTCTCAAGAAATTTCTCTTGATCCTGCTTTGGACCAAAGTAAAATGAATTTTGGCATCTTTGCAGTCCATTTCATCCAACCTTTATAAAATTAAGCAGAACTTTATGCTGTTCCCAGTGTAAGTCCAGCTGATGGTTGTACAAAATCTTTATTCTTCAAATAGGTCTAAGATTAGGTATGTAGGACAAGAAACATGTGGGTTCCCAAGGAAGAAAATAATTCAAACAAATCTCAAATAGTTTGAATGCTTTTAATTTACTTTTGTGTTTATTCCTCCCTCTCCCAGGTTAGCCAGCTGAAGATACTGTTGCAATCTGTTCTTGATCAGTGGAGCATTTACAAAGTGGCCTACGAAGAACTGAACAGTTACCTGACAGAAGCCAGATATTCTTTGTCCCGCTTTTATCTTCTTACTGGTTCTCTGGAAGCTGTGAAAGTCCAAGTCGATAAACTTCAGGTGAAAAGAGTTAAATTTGTCTGGAATTGCATGGATGCAGATAGCTGTAGATTTTGGTTCCTGAGAAGTAGTAATAAGGACATACTGGCACACATTAAAATTTCCTGTGCATCAGTTTCTGCCCTTTGCCCCTTTCCCTGTTGCTGGGCACCACCAGAAGAGCCTGGCTTCATTTTCTTGGAATCCCTGCCCCCCTTTAGATATTTATGTACAATAATGAGGTGCTCTCTCAGTCACCCCTTCCTGAGGCTGAACAGGCCCAGCTCTCTCAGCCTTTCCTCATAAGAGAGATGCTCCAGTCCCCTCATCAGCCTCATTTCCCTCTGCTGGATAAAACACACTTCCCTGACATACATACATCAGGGTGGTAACTGAATGAGTGAGAACCTTATTTTCAGAATATGGCTTTCTTTATGTTGTTACTTTTTCATCTTATTCTAAACAGGAAAACATAATTTAGTTCGTTTTTCTCCGTCTGTTAAGTTTTTAAGTCCGAATGAGACCATAAGCTTACTCATTCTGTAAAAAAATACTTGTTTAGAATAATTGCTTTTAACAAGATTTTTATATTTTGCAAAAATACAAGGTTAAAATCTACTTTTTGCTATATTTGCAATCTAAGAACAATCTTTATGTGAAACAACCTATTTATATGAAACACATGAAATCAAGTTTTCATGTATCATCTAGTACACTTGATAGATAATGGAATTTTAATAACTCACAGTTTTGTTTTTTGTTTCATTCTTATTCTACTTTAGAACCTACAAGATGAATTGGAAAAACAAGAGAATAGCTTACAGAAATTTGGTTCTGTGACCAATGAATTATTGAAAGAATGTCACCCACCAGTGACTGAAACCCTTACCAGCACTTTGAAAGAAGTGAATATGAGGTAGAAAATGTCTTTGTGTTAAACTTTAATTTCAGTAGCAAATATGTATTTATCCGTTATCCAGTTTCCCATTATCCATATTTACTTATATTTTATTATTTTAAGTTCCTGAGGTCATGAGGGATTTGTTGTAACAGGCAGGATTATTCCTTTTGCCAAGGACTGGAATAGAACTCTTATTTACTGCTCATAATAAATGAAATACTTTCTTTACTGAGCATGTGGACATTAATGTCACTGGTTTAGTGCCATGATTGACTGCCAGCCAAGATTCATAAATGCCATGCTGGAAAATTAAATTGCACTTGAAATTTGAGAATTGTGTCTGAAAACTTTGTTTGCAATGGTTCAATGGTTTGCATAAGGTTCCCCAAATTTTAGGTTGCTATTTCTAGTTGTAGACAGGGCATCATAGGCAGGAAGATGTAAGCCCCTCACCAGTTCCTTGGCAAATAGCTTTCCCAGCTTTGAATTTAGGTAAGAACCAATAAAAGGGTTTACTCAGATGCAGGAAGGGAGTATCCAAAAGAAAAAAAAAAGATAGTTTGGTGGAAATCTGTGATTTTTTATTGAAAACAGAACCATGCCAAATTTTTTTAATCTGCATTCAGTCCTGTCCTGGAAGTGGGGGGAGGGATTATTTAGCCCCATTTCAAAAAAGATACTGTAGAATTCAGCAGTTTCAGTGATGGCTGGAAGAATTTTTTGCTTCAAAAATTCTTTGCATTTCACATATAATCATTGAGAAACATTGCGATTTTCTTTTGTAAGGAAACAATTAGGCAGTTTGGTAACAAGAAGCACATTTGAGAAAATATGTGTTCCTGGTTGCTGTTAGAGCAAAATATTCAACGGGGAATTACTACAGGAAAGATTTCAAAGGGAGATTAGATATTTAATTGGATAATAGAAATATAAAGATTTTTAATATGTCTGGGAGTATTTTACAAGCAAGTTACAAGAGCTTTATGACTTTAAATACTATGTCAGAGTTTGGGAGGAAATGGCAGAAGAAATGGTGTCTTGTTTTACAGCTATTCTGGGCCCCTTAGGAATCTTCTATTGGCAGTGCATGGTTGGTCATGGATGCTTTGTGATGCTGAGGGTACTAAGTGGAAATAGCAGGAGGTTCACTTCAAAAAGTGAGCTGCAGCTCTGACCACAAGCATTAATGGACAGCATCCCCAACATAGCACAGATCAGACGCACTGTGACAGCTCAGAACAGCTCGTCAGCGATTTCTTGGTTTTGTGTTTTTGTCACCAAATATCTGGGTCTTGGTTACCAAATTCTTTAATAGAAAACCATGGGAAACAGCAGAGAGGAATAGGGACAGGGGTAGTTACTGTAGACTCCCAGGCTTCGGTGGCTCATGCAGTCTCTTCCCCAGGTGGAACAACCTCCTGCAGGAGATTGCAGAGCGGCTGCAATCCAGCAGGGCCCTGCTCCAGCTGTGGCAGAGGTACAAGGACTGCTACCAGCAGTGCTCTTCCACGGTCCAGCAGAGAGAAGACCACACCAATGAACTCCTGAAGGCGGCAACCGGCAAAGACATTGCTGATGATGAAGTTACTACTTGGATTCAGGACTGCAATGTATGTTCAGTTAAGCTTTGCAGCTCTTCTCAGCTCTGTGGGATAAAAAAATCTCAAGAGGCTCACCATTACTGAACTCTGTAGTTGATGTTTTGGAATCTTGTATACTAATACATTTCATTTTACTGATGCAGCATAGGCAGAGGAGAGACAGCTTTGTGTGTGCTCCTCAAATCTCATGTGTGTCTCTAGATTTTCATCCCTCCATTATTTGCTGTGATGTTCTTTCAGAAGCTTGTATCTATAGTCTCTGAAGAAGGTGGATTTATATCATTTGTATCATTTAATTCAGCCCTAAATTCCTGCTTAATGAAGGAACTCTTGCTTGGGAAAGTATCTCTACCAAGTCTCTTGAGTTTCTTATAATAGAAGAAACCACAAAATCCTGTGACTTTATTCCCACCAATTAAGACTGTTCACATTTTCAGAATGATGGAGGTATTTTTATCTTTCCTTATGGGAGGACCCTGTTCACTCTGAAACCTTGAGATTCTTCCTTTTCAAGATTGTATCTCAAGGCAGAAGAGCAGTTTATATCTGTGCTTACATTTTGGTTCTTTTGAGCTTAAGTGTCATTGACCAAAAAAATAAAGTATTAGTTGTCTCAATTGTAAACAAAACAATTGCATTTTGAAAAATAAACATGTTAGTGTTTAAAAATAAACACATACATAGTCTTTTGGAGCACTCGTTGCCATGGTCAGGTACCATGGACTGGCAATTTGGTTCAAATAATTTATTTCCTGATGTTCCATTCTTTAACCATTGTTAGGCCATTTAGAAAAGTTGTTTTTTCAGCCCCCCTGGTAAATCATAGCAGGAAGAAAAGTGAGGCCTACACCTGAATCAATTCACAGTGAGGGCTGCTCCTGCTTAGGACCATCATGTCAGTAAATTTAAAAGGTTTCTTTCAACAGTTATTGCCTCATCAACAGCTCAGGCTTGCTCAAAGGTATCTGAGCACTGTCTTTTTTCTTTTCCTTTCTGTACAGGTTCTTTGACAAATCTTTTTTATTCTTCAAGTCATACAGAATGTAATGGAAACGTTGATATTGAAATGCAGTAGTAAATATAAGTTTTCTTTACAGTGCTTGAGTTCAATCACTTCATTATTCCTTTAAATCAGGGTGTCAGGTTAACTGTTCATGTCCTTATTCGATGTGTTCCCACAGGATGTACTCACAGATTTGAAAACAGCACAGGAGTCTCTGGTTGTTCTTCAAGAATTGGGAGAGGAGCTAAAAAGCCAGGTGGAGGCTTCAGCAGCAGCAGCCATACAGTCTGATCATCTCTCTCTGAACCAGAATCTGTCAACCCTAGAGCAGGCTCTCCGCAAGCAACAGGCTGCACTTCAGGTATGCAGACAGTGTTTACAGTCCTCAAAGGTGAAAATCCTGTGGGACCTGAAAAGACATAAATTAGCTAAATCTGCCTGGGAAAAGAGGGTGTTAGCTGTTCAGCAGCCTTTCCTAGATTTCCCTGGAAGCCAAAACTGAGAGTAGAAAATATGCTCAAGTCAAGTAAAGAGACCTTGTAAGAAGGTCCAAATTCTGGGAAGAGGAGAGCAAACCTCATGCAGGAAAACGTCTGTCTGGAATGCCAAGGTGGCCATGCTTTCAGCACACAACAGGAGTGCTAACAGCTGGATCCATAGCTACTGCTCCTCTGAAGACAACAACTCTAACCACCTATTTCTTTAAGTAAAAGAAATGGGAGTTTCTGAATATTGTGTAGAATTGATTCCTGTTAATGTCAGTGACTAGACTGACACCTACTATTTGAGTCAAAGCCAACTGTTTGGTAGATGTTACCAAATTGCTTGTGTCTCCAGGGACTAAAGGGCAAAAAATGGAATGGAAGAATATATTCCACAGGAAACTATTTGGTTGGAAAAGCCACAAAGGTAGCCACTTCTGTTTGAGAGGAAAGAGGATTTACCCAAGAAATCTAGCAGTGTCTGAGATGTGCTTGTAGTATCACTGTACTGTGAGGAGACAAAGCAGAAGTTTTTAATTTGAAAATGCAGTAAATGATTAGTTCTGTCTGCTGGCAATATATTAAACAGAGGAGTTACTTTCATAAAAGAAAGTTGGAAAATTTTGCCTGTTTCAAGATAAGGAGATACTAATGCTCTTTGCTGAAATGACACCTTTGCTACGATCAAAAATCATCTTCTAATGTATAAACAATCCTACTAATTCCACAGTCTGCAAGCAAATCAGCAGTTGCAATTGCTCCTAGCCAATTTTTTTGCAAATCTATAATGAGAATAACCAGGAGTGTCAATAAGGAGGCTGTTTAGCCAAAGTTACTAAACTGTGGATCCTTTTGTATTCAAGGCTGGAGTGCTGGACTATCAAACCTTTGCCAAGAACCTGGAAGTCCTTGAGACCTGGATAACAGAAGCAGAAGAAGCACTGAAAGAACAGGATCCCAGTCATTCATCTGATGTCTCAGCAATACAGAGTAGAATGGAGCAACTCAAGGTGACTAATAAATGAAGGAAGTGCTGGGGCTTCTCTTAGCCTGGTTATTTGTAGTGCACTCTATAGGTATCATTTGTGCACTCTATAGGTGGTAAAGGACTGTCCCTCATGAAAAGTGTAAGACTGAGAAATTGGAGTTCAATGGCAGTCAAGGAATGATTGTCACATTGTCCCTGAGTTGAGATGAAAAGGACAGTCAGACTGTTCAGAATAAAATTAGTAACAGATCAGAATGGGAATGGAAACTTTAGCAGGTTTTAGAGATTCTCTTAATCTTGCTTTCTCGCAGCTTTTTTAAAATTTATTCCATTCCTGTCTCAGTATCTGATTTAGGGATGAAATAATTCATATATGTTGTGTAACTTGATATATTGAAGAAACATTCATACTGTGTACTGTGTGATGTCCATTTGAGGACTTGCACGCTTTATTTTTGTGGGTCTTCAGAGGCCAAGGACAGGAAGTTGCGGAACCTCACCATTTAGGCTGTTTTTGTCATTTTAATTTTCAATTATTTTTCTATCAAGATTAACTATAGATAGAATTCCACTTTGGACATGTTAAAAATCAGGGCATTTTCCTTATGTGGTGAATTAAGTATTTCTGTACTGCAAAACAAAAACATAAGAATAAAAATTTGAACAATTTCAGTGGGAATTCACCAGTCTAGAATTCAGGCTAAGAAACAAGGAAAAAGGCTCATTTATTTTGACAGTATGAACATATGGCTTTGAACACCAGCCCACTTCTGCAGCTCTGAGGTGTAAATCCCCAAGTCAGCAAATCACTTCAGTGCAATTTCTCTGCACACATTTAAACTTGAACACAAGTTTTCTCCTGGTCTGGAACCAGAATATGAAAACTGGAAATGCAGTTTTTTCCTGGCATAGTTATTACTTACCACTTGGTGGCAACCAAGGCCATTCTAAATTTAACTGAGTGCTGTTCATAATTTTGAAGTCAATAATAATGTAATTCCTGAACTTCCCAGTTATCACTTATATTGTTTGTTGCAGAGTCAAATGCTGAAGTTCAGCAGCATGGCCCCTGATTTGGATCGTCTTAATGAGCTGGGTTACAGGCTTCCTCTGAATGACAAAGAAATCAAAAGGATGCAGAACCTAAACAGACATTGGTCTGTGATCTCATCTCAGACTACAGAGAGATTCAGGTGGGGATAAATAAAGATTTTTCTACAGTTTTCTTCAATTGCAAGTTAGAAAGCATACCTTTTACAGAATATGGAAAATGTATAATAATGAATATATAATGTATAATAATTATTTTATTAACCAAAGTTCCTTTTCTTTGGTGTACTTATAAGTAAAGAGCAAAGCCATTGAGCTGAGATGTTGGTTTTATTACAAATTAATGGGACTTGAAACGAGTAGGACTGCTGCATTTCCAAGTACTGACTAAATAAGTTCAATGTGACAGCAAAATGGGAAAACTGTTATCATCTGATTTGGATTTCTTTCTTTCTTTCTTTCAGTAAACTGCAATCTTTCTTGCTGCAGCAGCAGACCTTCTTGGAGAAATGTGGGACTTGGATGGATTTATTAGTTCAGACAGAGCAGAAGTTGGCAGTAGAGGTTTCAGGAAACTACCAAAGGCTTTTAGAGCAACAGAGGGAACATGAGGCAAGTAACCATATTTATTTATATACATAGCTGAAATACATACTATTTATATATAGAAGGAATGCACATTCTTTTTTTGAATTATACAACAGCATGCCTTGAATTGTATTTTTGTGCACCATATGAGGATAACTTAAAAGCAGAAGCATGCAAGGATGTCAGTAATAACCAGTGTGGAGGAGGATTTGAGTGTCTGTGTCTGTGTATAATTCATCACTAGGCCTATGAGTGCATGTCCCCTACATTTAGTCTATGTCAGATTGGTTTATATCAAGGAAACCAAAGCTCCTGTAAAAACCCAACAATTCTCGTGCCATTTGGCTCTTTGCCTTCACTGATACCTGGAGAAAATTTCTATTCTGGTTTGTTTATTTGTTACTAAATTATTGTTGCATATAGCACATGAAGAGCATGTTTAAGGAACCGTTTTCTGTCAAGCACTTAGTTATATAATTCACCATGGGGCCTCCATTTGATAACATTTCCTTGGAGGACAAACTGATTTGGTCTTTGCTGTGTGCTGGAGTCATTTGTCTCTTTGTAACAAATCAAGAACCTAGCACAGCTTTTGCTGCAGGGAAAACCTGATTCAGAGTTTTTACTAGTACTAGATTCAGAGTTTATGATTCTTCTGTGAAGCCAAGTGGTGCACATTTTTTTTCTCCCCCCATATTGTTACTGCCAAGAATCCTGGTAAAGATCAAGTAAAAGAAGTCAATTTTCATACCAGAGCTCCCATGTGGCCACAGGAGTTTCAGTTCCCACAAATTTTCAGTTGACCTTCCCCTAAACTCAGGCTGGATTACAGGAAGAGTTATGTCCTTCCCCCTCTTTTGCCTTATATCTCACAGCAGAGTGTTTGAATGAGTGTCTTATAGCAAAAAAGAAATTCACAATCCTTTTTAGCACACGTTTGCTTTAGCATCTGACTGCCTTTGCTTACACAAATGTCATCCATTTCATTTCCTTTCATTGCTGCCAGCATTAACTGGACAATCTCTTTGTAAATTTAAACATCTCACGTCTTTGAGATTTGAATGTCCAGAAATCATTACTGTGTGGATAATTTCCTACTGTTGTTGTGTCTAGTCATAGCTATAATTTTTTGAAGGGAGATAGGGCAATCTTCTTGTATTTCTTTGTCTTGAGATATCTGCTTAATTTTCTCCTGAAACTTTGATCTGAGCAGATGAACGTTACTTGGGCACTCTGTTTAAGCCGTTTTTTTTGTGCAACTGCAAAGTCTTCTCAGAATTAAGATAATTAATATCTGGTTTGCTAAATACTGCAGTTGATCCTAAAAAAAGAACAGTTTAATTTTTTTAGTCTTATTCTTCTTTTTTTTTAATAATTAAAATGTACTTACTACAAATTAATCTTTTCAGTGCTTCCTGATAGTCAAAAAGAATTTTCTTTCCACTCCATGTGGCTGAAGGGGTCAAATCTCACCTTCCTGAGGTGTATTTCCACATTGTTTTGCTTTGTGTTTTTGAAAATAATGAGAAAATATCTGTTTCCACCTGAGTTCCCAGAATGAATATTGAAATGCTTCCAGCTCTATTATTGCCTTTCCAGTGACTCATAACTTTTAGTGTTTTTTCTTGAAGAAGACCCCAAGCACCTCAGTGGCCTTATTTAGAAATATCTTCCTGGTGGAGCTTACAAGGTAGAGGTGACAGCTTTTTCAGACATCATGCACTAACACTGACATCTGCATCATGCCATGACAACCTCATAATCACTCTTGCACAATTCTCCAGCACATGGGACAGTGCTTGGGACTCCCATGCAGTGGGAATGCACTGAGACAAGCACTTGACAATGTGCTGGCAAGGGAGGGAAGTTCTTTTCCAACGCAATTACCAAATTTTTTTCCAGTGTGCTAGTGTTGTGTATTTCAACACTTGCCCTCCTTTCCTCCTGTTCTGAATTCCTTTTTCTATGATTCATGGTGACCTACATATGAGAATATATTTGGGTGACAATTGGTCCCATGTAACGGAGTATCCCTCTAATGTACAGTGTGAATATGGAAAGAAGTGGCTAGTGACCCAAATATCTCTACTTTTGTGTAGGGCTTAAATACACCCCCCCTATCCATAGCTCCTCTTGCTTGATAAGCTTTTATTTCACCTGTCTTCCTAAAAAGGTATTAAATTTTCCCTTTTGGAGGAATTGTTTTTGCTGGTTTTAGGGGTCTTCTCACATTTTGGGGGGCTTGTTGGGGGTGGGGGGACAGGGAAGGTTTGGTTTTTTGAGTGGGGAACTAGTTGAAGCAGTTGCAGCCAGTGTGTTCTGTTTAGTCTTGATCTGTCAACAATGCTAGTAATGCTCTTGCTTCCTGTGCTTCCTGTCCCCTAACCTGACAAAAATAGGTATGACAGAAAGTAAAATTTCTACCTTTTTTCTCAGCTTTCTGAGATTCTCAGCACTACACTATTGTGCTTTCATTCATGAGATAATAATATCATTCAGTTTCCCTCTGATTCAGGCTCAGTCAATGATAAGTGCCAAGGTATTGAAAGAACAGTATCAAATATTTCTGTAAAGAAATCAGACAACACTCTTTCTTTCTATGAGAAAATTTATGACCTGAGTAGCACTTCAGAGTTAACTCAGTGATTCAGAGAGGCAAAATCTCATTTTGGAAAATTACTGTGTTGTCTAGAAGACCTAAACTACATGCAATGTGCTTAGGGGATTTTAATGTGGCTGTGGGTGTTTTGTGGGCAGGTGCAGCTGCAGGGATTGGTACAATCACAGTTTGAGCTGGTGGAAAGAATATAACTGGAGTGGCCTAGACTTGGAGAACAGTGGCTCCTAGACAAGGGTGAACTTCTATCAGTTGCAAATACCATTACTAACTAAAGAAATAAGAATTCTCAGGCTTTGTACCAGTATCCTTTTTCTTTTAATGTCTCTGTAAACCTTTTGAACATAAAGTGGGTCCAGTGATGCCTGAGTGTACCTTCATGAACATAAAAATATTCCTGAAGAATCTTACGTAGAGACATGGTCCACTACTAAAAGAAAGTATGTTTTTAAAAATGAGTTTAAGTAGCATATACACTTGATTTATGTTTGCTTAAGGAGTAATTAGGTAATTTTTTTGTTTTAAGTGACATTTAAGTAATAAGTGGCTTTTAAAAGTATTGTGCAAGTTTATTATGCCATTATTATTTGTGGGGAAAATTGGAAAATAAGTATGAAAACTTGTAAGAAGTGGAATATTGATTTCTAGCTCCTATACCTAGCTGTTTATTTGTTTTAAAGCTCTATTGGCAATGTAAAAGTATAAGTTTATATAACATTTTCACACTTGGTCTGTGTAGCAAAGAAAATATTATAAAATTCTTAAACATGTCAAAAAAGTATAAGTGCCCTTTCTGTCCAAGCAAAAAATACCCTACCTGGATTTTGTTGTAAATTTTGTTCTAATGTCAGGCACACTACTGTACTCAGAAACATAAAACCTAGTTCCTGTTGATATAATTTAGCTTTAAAATATTGGTCTTTAGGAACTAATAATAATTACTAGAAGCAGCAAGTAGCTCTAAAATGAGAGTTTTCAATATGTTTCTATTAAGGTAATGAAAGAACTCCCATTGAATTAATCTGACATGAGATTAAATACATGAAAATTCATTTTTGTCAGTGCATACAGACAGAATTAAAATGTAAGATCTTGTTTTAACATCCTTGTCTCCTGTACAACAGCTTTTCCAGGCAGAGATGTTCAGCCGCCAGCAGATTTTGCATTCAATTATCTCTGATGGGCAGCACCTCCTAGAACAAGGACAGGTGGATGACAGGTAGACATTGCTGTATTGTTCCTGCTGCTGGTTATGTGAAGTAGTGCTTAGACTAGTGGGAGACTTCCAAACAGAGAAGGTAGCAGATGACAGTGTTCAGATCATGCTTTTCTGAAGTGGAAGTTACTTTTGCTGTGGTTAAGTTGTTAATTAGCCACATCTTAAGACACTGTTCTTTAGAATGCTATGGGGATTGTGAATGCATTTGGGAATTCAACAACGTTCTGAGGCTGAGTCTCTGACAAAGATTTACCTTGGAATATCAAGCATGTTACACATATATCTATTTTTGATGTATTTTCAAAATGTCACTTTCACCAAAGGAGCCTGCAGTGACCCATTTAGTGTCACTGTATTTGATTTAAGCCACATGGGGATTTGCCTCTACCAGGAGGATTCCCTACTGCCATTTAAGAATACTGCAGCCTTAATGTGATGGAATAGGAATTAATTGTAGCCTTGAATTTTATTTTAAATGTTTGTGATCAAATGAATGAAAATCAGTGGAATGCCAGTGGCTTCACACCTGTGCATATACATTGACTTTGATAAGGTTATCATGGTACTACGATGAACTGTTCATTGGAATGTGAGAATTTTATTTATGCTATGTGCTTTGAACTCAAAAGTAAATCTGGGGGTGAATTGTGACATCTCCATGATTTACTATGAATTTGACTAATCCAAACTGGCGAAATGAGTGGATTTTCTTTGTATATTTCTGGGAAGATAGAAGAGTATTGTATATTAAAGGTTTGGGGCTTTAGGTCTCAGTAATTTGGTCAATTGTAATTGACAGACGCCTTCCTTTTCCTTTCAATGTATTTCATTAAGCAAACATATCAAGAAGTATGAAGGTTACTGTGTATTTTTATCATTTATCTATTTATAATAGGGATGAATTTAACCTGAATCTGACCCTGCTGAGTAATCAGTGGCAAGGAGTGATTCGCCGGGCACAGCAGATGAGGGGGATCATCGACAGCCGCATTCTCCAGTGGCAGCGCTACCGGGAGCTGGCGGAAAAGCTGCGCAAGTGGCTGCTGGACATGTCCTGTCAGCCAGTGACTGAGCTGGGCAGCCTTCCTATCCCACTGCAGCAAGCTAGAGTGCTGCTGGATGAAGTGCAGGTAAGTCCAGTGTGCTTGAAGAAAAAGGGAAAAAAAAAAAACTTCCCTGCCCTTTTTACAGTCTTCATTTGAAACATCCTTTAAAATGTCTTAGATTCAGCCTGTCTGCTCTGCCAGTTCTTTTTTGGAGCTGGTGTAACATCAGAAGTGGTAGTGTGATGGAAGCAAAGGTGGAGTTCATAAGAAACATGAAATAGAGAATTTACTGGGCCTTGCTCTCAAGCTGTATTTGCTTCTGTTTTCGCTTTCAGCCAGTGTCACACTGAAACAGTCTTGAAAATATAGTGATGACTTGCTTGAGGAATGTATACTAGATAACAAGGGTTCCTTGAGTGTCCATCTTCATGTGAGGTTAACAGTATCTAGTAAGCAGCTTGGTGTCTTCAAGCTTTTTAGTTGCAATTTGGATATAATAATCACAATACTTGTAAGCATAACAGGCTCTAGAGGAAATCTGTAAGAGCAATTGAGATACTGACGTTAACAGGGAGAAAGTCTTTCATGGCTTTGTCTCCTTGGAGAAATTTTCTAAAGGTCTGCTGCAGTAAATGGTTGTGAAGATGTTATGGTAAAGCATTTGGGCAGTAGCTCATGCATTAGACAGGGTATATGCAACCCATTAAAGTATGGGCTTGAGAGTGAACTACTGTATTTAAATGCCAATTGTAATTAAAAGAACAAAGCTGACAGAAAACTATTAATATTTTCAGCTTAAAGAGAAAGTTCTCTTAAGGCAGCAAGGGAGTTACATCCTCACTGTGGAAGCTGGGAAGCAGCTGCTGCTCTCTGCTGACAGTGGAGCTGAGGCAGTCCTGCAGGCAGAGCTTACCGAAATCCAGGAGCGCTGGAAGATAGTTAGCACTCAACTGGAGCAACGAAAGAAACAGCTTGCTTTGCTGCTAAAAGTAAGTGTGCAATTTCTTCTGTACTTTTTCAGCAAGTTTGTGGTTTCTCACTGTGAACCCTGGTGAAGGAAAGCATTCTCAATGGACAGACACAAATACAGGAACTGCATTTTCAGTACATGAACTAACAATTTCCCTTCACCACCTCTGAAACTAAGAGTGGTAATACTTCACAGCGACAGTTGATATATTTTAATTGATTTTCCGGAAGGAAAATCCAGATTACTGCCAATAAAATATATCCGAACCACTCCTATTTTCAAAATAGAGCAAAAATTTATTTTATTTTGCATAAATTTTTTTTCAGTTTTTTATACATATTAGTATTGGGTTTGAATGGCAAAGTTTTTCTAGGGGGAAACTGCAGGGATGACTTCTGTGAGAAGCTGCCAGAAGCTTCCCTTGTGTTTGATGGACCCACTGCTGGCCAAGGCTGAGTGATGGTGTCAGTGCCTTTGGGATAACGTTAAGGAGATGGAAAGAAAAGTTACAGTGCAGGAGCAATTGCATCCAGAGAGAGGAGTGAGGCAATGTGATTGCACCAGCTATGCAGACAGCAAGGAGAGGAAGGACGTGCTCCAGGAGCCAGAGCAGAGATTACCCTGCAGCTCATGGTAGAGAGACAGAACTCTGCGGTGGAGCAGAAATCCACCCATGCAGCCCATGAAGGTCCATAGGAAAGCAGAGATCCACCTGCATCCTTGGAGGTCCATAGGAAAGCAGAAATCTACCTGCAGCCCATGGAGGACCCACACCAGCAGGTCAATGCCCAAAGAAAGCTGTGATACCACAGAAAGCCCACACTAGAGCAATTTTGATGGCAGCACCTCTGATTCTGTACCAGATCCTTGTTGGAGTCTGTTCCTGAGGGTCTGGAAAGAATCCATAGCAGGGACTCTCCGGAGCAGTTTGTGAAGAACTGCAGCCCACAGGAAGTACTCTTGGAGAAGTTAATGGAGGATTCTCTCCCGTGGGAGGGTCCCCATGCTAGAGCAGGGGAAGAGTGTTAGGACCATCAGAGACTATTGTCATGCAAGGTCCTATTATTTGATACGGGTAATTCTTCATCAAGATGATAATTAAATACTGGCATAGACTGGGGAAAAGGAAGGAGAAAAATACAAAGGCAGTGGTAGAAGGAGAATATCCTGAAACAGAAGACTCAGTTTCAATACAGTGCAAGTTCTGTATTTTCTGGTATCACACACCTGGCATTCTTTGGGGGCTCACTGGCTTATTAGAGATCTTTTTGTCACAATATAAGGCTTTAACAAGCAGGTAAGGCAGGTAAAACCATACTGTCAGTTGACATGGTTTGTCTGCATTGGACATACTAAAATTTTTGGGAAGAATATAAACATTAAAGGTGGGTGTAGCTGCTAATCCTGATTTAAAGATTATACTACTGGTACTGCAATCTGCCCTGAATCTGCAGTTTCCCCAAACACTTTTTTTTCCCCCAGAGCTTAAAGTACCTCACTGAAGCTCTCATCAAAGAATATTGGTGTATTTAATGCAGGCATTCAAGAAGGAAGTGGAAAATTAATTTTGTCAGGGAGAGACCTTCCTGAAAGGATGGAGTTGGATTTAAATAGCATTTTAATAGCAGAAGACCTTATTTATTTCTACAAACAGAGACCTACACACAAAAAATTTGACACAGTTCTACACATGACTCAAGCTCTGAGACTTAAGAGTATCATTTAGAGGGAGATTTCAGGGCGTGTTATTTTTAGGCAAATCATCTGACATAAGTGTAACACCGATCAGAACTAAAGTCTAATAAACATACTGCTTTCAGGACTGGGAAAAATGTGAAAAGGGCATAGGAGACTCCCTGGAGAAGCTAAGATCGTTCAAAAAAAAGCTTTCTCAGCCATTGCCAGATCACCATGATGAGTTGCATGCAGAGCAGATTCGTTGCAAGGTAAAGCATTTCTTCTCTGTTGATTGTTGTCACATTTCGCCTGCCTTTGTGCAGTAACTTCTTCTGTTGTAAACTAGCTTTGTATTACTGACTATGAAAACCAGTCAGCCATCCCCATGACAAGAAGCTATCCATGTAACATATGGACACTGTAATACCAGAGTGCTCTCACCATAATGCAAGTCCTTCAGAGTAAATACAGTGATACCAGGGTCTGAAAAATACTGTAGAATGCTCTAAGTTTTATATTGGGGTGTTTTTATTATGGGAATCCTAACTTCAAATTTAAACTCATGGTATCAAAACTTCTGGTTAATGTTTTTTTCTTTGAAATGAAATGACCACAGGGGATTTTAGAAAGCACTTTTAGACTATATTATTTGCATTTAGGAAGTGAATTACAAACTTGAAAAATATTTTCAGTGCAGAGAAGTCCAATGCAGTACTTAAACTTCCAGATACCTTTGAACTTTGGAGAGTTGAGTAGTATCTCAGTTTGCAACTTCTTGTTACAAGACTGATATTTCATTCTCTGCTGGGGAGTTAAAACCTTCATAACTCAGTACAGTATTGGTAGATTTGTGTTTGATGTTTTCTTTTTCTTTGAAATAGGGCTGAAACAGACTGCTTGACATGGAGGGTCTGTTCAGATATGACTTAAATCAGTGGGTAACACTGCTTCTCTGTTTCATCAACACTCAGATTTTTATTTGTTAGCAAACTGGTCCTTTTTCCTTCTGTTCTTCTCTAAAGGAGTTGGAGAATGCTGTTGAAGGCTGGACAGATGACCTTGCACACCTCGGCCTGCTGAAGGAGACGCTGTCTATGTATATCAGCGCAGACGATATCTCAATCCTGAGTGAGCGAATAGAGCTCCTGCACAGGCAGTGGGAGGAGCTGTGCCACCAGGCAAGTACAGCACTGAACACTGATGGGAGCAGTATGGAGGCTGTAGAACTTTTGGGAGAAAAATTGAATCCAAGTGGCAGCTTCCAGCAAAGATTCATGTATTATCATATCATATCACCTGTATTCAAAAGTGAATTCTTTCTGAGTCGGGAAACATTCATTGAAGTATTCCTTTAGTTACTGCTATTGCTTCTAGATCTCTTGAACTTTATAATGTCTGTGAGGTCATATTTAAACAGCCTTGAAAAATCAACAAAAGAGTCACACTGTGAGCTGTGGGACTTGACATGGCTGGCTGGGAAAAAAACCACAGAAATAATACAGTTACACTTTGCTTTGGTGGAAGACCTGTGCTCAGAAAGAATATCCTCCCCACTCAACCTTCCCTGTTGTACCTTCAGTTCTGCTGATAGCTTCTCCTTCTTCAGACCTCTGGGTCTGCATCTGTGTTAGTCTGAGAGTGACTTGCTTGCCTTTAAAATGAGCTGGGGAGTATTGTTAAATTTTTTCAGATGCATCACGCTATGAGTGTGCTTCTGGCCACTGATTTGCACTCCAGGTAGTGGAGTCTTCCTTACCCAGCTTTTCTGATTATCCTGATGTCATTTCTGTAGTTCAATAGAGATTGCAGTCCACATATGCTGGGGCTAACTTGAAATAGTTACCTTATGTAAAGTACCTGTGAGGGCTTCAAAAAGACCACCAAAGTAGGAGAAAATGTTTCACAGTTACCAGCACAAAACTTGTTATGAGTTAGTTGCATTGAATGAGCAAATGTAGATACATCTAAATTATGATGCCATCACTGCTTATGGTATGTTTA
Source organism: Petroica traversi (assembly GCA_025920805.1). Classification (NCBI taxonomy): domain Eukaryota; kingdom Metazoa; phylum Chordata; class Aves; order Passeriformes; family Petroicidae; genus Petroica; species Petroica traversi. Next base: position 1,537,735 of record JAHLSL010000017.1, read on the forward strand.
TGGTAAAAGAAGGAGCTTAGTTTGAAGGAGCTTAATCTTAGTTTTGAGCATACTGAGTGTTTCAGGATGAAACCTAGTGCAACCCTTTGTTCATCTGCTGCTTCCTCCCGGAAAGCTGTCAACACGTTTAGAACCACAAAAAGGAAGTGCAAGATCACATGTGTGGCCCTGTTTAATCTAATACAGTAGTTAAAAAGCACTTCACTTTCTTTCATTTATGAGAGAGCTTCACCTTTTCAGGTGAAATTGTGATATAAAGTCAGAAATAACCCAGGTCACAGTGTGGAGGAAGTAAGTAGTTGAATCAATGTCTGAAGCTGGAGAGATGACTTTGCTGCTCAACCTGTGCTGTTATTTTGATTTCAGTGTCCAACTTAGTCTGTTACTGTTCCCAGTCTGAGAAGTTACCACAGTTACAGCTATTTCTTAAACATAGCAGTGTTTTCCTTCTGTATTAAGTGCAGTATTTGCTTGTTTGATATGTCATGCCTCATCTTTCCTGTCAGAGCACACCTCAGTGCTTCGGAATCTCTCACAGTGTCATGCCTATCCAGAGGAAATAGTAGTATATGAAATGAGTGTAGTGGTACTCAAGTAAAAAATTACTTTTGCAAAATACAGTATATCTTGAATTTAGATTTGTATTCGTGTTTGTGCACAAATGACACAGACTTTTGGAGTTTGGCCTGTTCTATGTTTGTATCTATTTGGTTTTTATGCTTTGGTGAAGCATTTTTAATTTTTTTTTTCATCTAATCTCTAAACTAAAAATAAACTGACGTATTTTATAAAATTTTATAAGTGAGCAAGAATTTTAAGAAAATATGATTTTTATCTGCTAATGAAAACTTGGGGTTAGAGACATTATGAAACAAGATATTGACACACTACTGAGCTTAACGCTTGGGTGCCTCTCTCTGTGTATAGGATGTAGCTAACAGGAAATCTGAGAGCAGCATTTACCCCTGAACTTACAGGCAGTCATGCAAATTTGTGCTGTACAACTCCAGTTTGTTTCAATGCAAAGTAAGTGGCTGCACTGCTTTTTCAAGGCTAGAGGAATTCACATTGAGGCACAAAGTGTTTTAAGCATGTTGTAAATGCGTTCACTATTTTAGTTTCATTTACTCTTTGCAAATGGTTAAAGGTCTCCTTGCGTCGACAACAAGTTAGTGAGAGACTGAATGAGTGGGCTGTCTTCAGTGAGAAGAACAAGGAGCTCTGTGAGTGGCTGACTCAAATGGAAAGTAAAGTGTCTCAAAATGGTGACATCCTCATAGAAGAAATGATTGAGAAACTTAAAAAGGTATATTGTACACCTACATACTCTTCTTTAACTGTTTACTTGTTTGTGAATTAGCTGATGTGTTCTGGTGTTTGTGTCCACTCACTGCACAGCATTTTCATGTCTTTTTTGAGATAGGACCTCCTAGAATACCAGAAAATTAAGTGAATACAAAGTCAGAGGCATCTGAATTCTTTACTAAGTGTCCAATCAGAATTGCCTGAAATTACTTAAATTATAGCATATATATAGAAGGCATTGAAGTTTGAGTTGTGTTGGGTAGTTTTTTTTCATTCTTCTGGTAGATTTTTTTATCCATGGAATATATAAGAGGTTGTCCCTCCACTGTACTAGTCAACTAAAAAAAACAACATTCACTTGTATTTTTGCACAATTCCTTTAGTAGTGTAGAGTATATTTAGAATAAGTATGCAGTCTTCTGATTGCTCTTCACTGTCTAGGATTATCAAGAGGAAATTGCTGTAGCCCAGAAGAGCAAAATCCAGCTTCAGCAAATGGGAGAGAGACTTGCTAAAGCCAGCCATGAGAGTAAGGCATCAGAGATTGAGTACAAACTTGGCAAGATCAATGACAGATGGCAGCATCTTCTAGATCTTATTGCAGCCAGGTAAGACAGTTGATTTGTTTCTAAGTTTTAAGCGGGACAGATTAATATGATGGACCATGCATTTAAAATCCTTTATTGCCTGCCTTTTCATAAAATAAATTTATTCTTAACTATAAATACATTTCTGTGAAATTCACTTTCGTGTTTTACTTTATGGTACAGGACATTTCTTCAAGAAGAGTCATTTAAAAGCTTCATTACTATAATATGGTGATGGCAGTAGTTTAACAGTTGGTCTTGATATTAAAGCTCTTTTCCAAACTTAACAGTCCTATGTTTCTACAGTATAGGATCAGTTGCAATTAGATTTAGTGAGCCTTGCTCTAGTACGATCTTACTTTACATGGGGCTTAAAACTGGATGCAAATGTAGTTTTTCTAAAAATTTCTTGACAGAGGAATCAAAACAGTTCCTTTGTAGTTTTGGATTTCAAGAAGATCAGGGCCAAGACTAAGTCTTAGGTTTTCTGAGAGATTGGTTTTCTTCACAGATGGAGAAGAGTAACTGCACATAGATGTATGCACTCTGGGCTTAAAGAGTCCTTTTATTCAAGGTCAAAAGTGTAACAACAACTTCAGAACTTAAAAAAATACAGGATTGTTTCTTGAGATGTAAAGAAAATAGTTTCAACACTTACTGTTTATGTCCCATCCATTACTGACAATAATTTTCTCACAATTTTGCACTTCATGAATTGCATAAATAGCTCATATGCATTATAGTTCACATTTTTTGATGTAAGGACATATGCACTAGTGGTAGTTTAGTCATGTTAGCAGCAAAAATATTTGTTTACTTTCATTGTCTTGGTTTGTCTCTTTGTTTTTCATATAGCTTTAGTGCATTCCTGCTCTGAAATCTGTAAGCATGGGAGCGGTAAATTTTATGTAAGCAGAAGCATTCCAGTGACTCCAGCTCCTTTAATAATAGTTAATTTTAAAGAAATGAACACCATATATTTCTTGGAGAATAATTAAGTCAGGAAGTGTTGCATTACCGTCGAGGAGCCTGCTTGGTTTCAGAGGATGCGATACATCACTAATTGTTGAACTTTAAACGCATTTGATGAATTTTTATGTTACTGTTTTGAAATACTTACTCAGGGAAATGTTGAAATAATACCTTCGGGAAGTTTCTAAAAAGGGATTGCATTTAGAAGCTACAGCACGCATCTTTAAATTATCTGTCTTATCTATTCAGTATTACAGATTAGTCCCCACTATAGGGAGAGGTGAGAGTGTAGGATTTTGTATCATTCTTGGGTGGGGAGACATAAGATGCAATATTATACACTTAAACCCTCTCATTCTGTTATCCTGAAGTGTCAAGTCATAGTTCTAAACTAATGTGTGTAAAATATTACTTGCTTTTATTTCCAGATTCTTTCAACTTACCCTTCCCAACAGGCATGTTCAACATTCTTGTATGCAATTAAACATATAAGTCTTTACATTCCAGTGCTCGGTGAAGTGAGAAAAACTGCAAATTTGCTGAAGTTTGGAAATAAATTATAAAAAAGTTTGATGCTGGGCCATGAAAATGTTGGTAGTTCAGCTGTATCTTAGGCTGGAAATGATTAAAACATAAGCTGTTGATTAATGGATGTACAAAATGCTTGCATTGATGTCTAATTACCAGTGGACAAAAGGGCTGACATTCCCCCAAGATAATTTTTAGAAGGCTCCAGAGGCCTATAATATGTTCTTGTATGTTGACATGTGTTCCTATTATGATATTTTGGAATTTGAAATGTATCATATAACATGATTTTGTCTTCATTCAGCTAGTAAAGGCAGATTAGTATTGAAAAGAAAATACATCTTTGCAGCACGTTCTGGATGCCTGACAGTATTAATAAATTAATAGAACCAGCAGACTTTTCTGTAATGCTACAGTAATCCCTTGCCTGTAGCATTTTTCTTAGTGGTTTGTTTCCTTCAGCTGTGAGCTAATAAGAATATTTATTAATATATTGTGGTAATACATGTCCAGTCTGAATCTGTACCTGTTGATTTTATACAGTGTGGTGAAACTTCTCCAGTCACCTGTAAGAGCATCTTTCTTTGTCACATTCAGTTCCCTTACTCATTACTTTTAATTGTCCTCTGTTCAGATGAGGTCTGTAAATACAGAAGTGACAGATGCAGAAAGATAGTTGTGTCTCTGCATCAGAGACTTCTGTTTCTTCCCTTCCGGAACCTTGTAATCCTTTCGGATGAAATTTTTCTGATACCTCAGCCTCCTGAAAGAAAGTTGCCATTGTTTACAGCCAGGAAACAGTGCTGTTGATGCAACTGCTTGGGCTTTGCAAAGAAAGCTGTGTATGTGTTTTCATCCTTTCCCCTGCCACTCACAGTCCGCATTCCTGGAGATCAAATCTGGCACATGTTGATGAATGCAGGTTTTATTTAGAAACATGACCACTTGTCACCATCCAGTGTCATGTTATCAAGCAACGGCTGGTAACATTTGTTTGGCGTGAAACGTTTTCTGTACAGTACTGCCCAGCAAAGTGTGTCCCCTCTCCTCCCCCCGCCAAAAGAACAGTGTTTGCGGGCTTTGGGAGTGGAAGTTCTTCTTTTTAATACTGGAAAATTTCATGGTTGTAGTGGAAGACTTGCATGCTGTGAGGATGGCAGACGACAACAGTGTGGATTCAGACCTCCCAGACTGTAACTGTGATATCACAAGGCAGGCAGCTATTTTTGTTTGCTTTTGATTGATACTCTTCTTTCTGAAGTTTGGCTTGCTGGGAAACTAACTGAAATACTGATAGGTAGAAATCAGTACTATAGCTAGAAATTACTGTTTTCTGCTCAGTTGAAAAACAGTTGACAGTGATAACAGCATTCTTTGTTTTACAGCTAGTACTTTCAGATCCTAGAATAATTTTTTGTTGCAATGGAGACTTAGAACTAGTAAAATCTCTTAGCTGTCTGAAGGTAATTTGGGACTGATTTTAGTGCTGTTTTAAAATATGAGAGCATGTACACACATGAGAATAAACAGGCTGTATCTATCTGCTTGGTGTTTCTGTCATCAAAGGGGCATGACTACAAGCAAAAGGCAGAGAAGGAAAGAAGCTGAAAAGAAAGTATTTCAGACTTATCTGCATGTCTGTCCTGTTCATATTAATAATTGTTTTGTAACTACTTGGAGCACTTGAACTCAGCCTGCATCATCTTGGATTTTTGATTCAGCTTCTCTTTTTCCCTTTCCTCATTACCTTTTCTAGAAATTTAGCTGTTGTTCAGAATTCTAGAAATTCAGTCTTTGAAAGAGAGAACTGATTGGAGTAGTAAATATAACTGGCTTTATGGTGTCCTATAACACAGTAGTGTTGTGCTTTGGAAAGTAAATTCTTTTTTACTCATGAAAAGATTATTTTTAAACTGATCTTTTCAAAGCTGATATTAATAGTTCAGCATTTTTCACTGTTTTGAAGAGCGTTTCTTAAAACTTTATCTTCTGTTACAAGTAGATTTTTTTTAAAAATCACCTTTTCTGCTTTCTGCTGTCTGTTGTACAGACTTAGCCAACATGCTCTTACTGAGTTTTTTCATGTTGCTTTTAGAGTTTAATATTAGTAATCAGCTGTCTAAATGACTAATGCTGTAGCTATGACTTCTATATGATGCATTTTTCTGTACTTACAGAGTTGTTCTCATTTAGATTTAAGTGGAATCAAAGGCTTTCTTCTTTAGGACTAGTTGAATTTATTTGCTTGTATTTGTGCTTAATTTTAGCTCCAAGTTTTTCTCCCACTATTCTCTTTGCCTAATGTAGAATAATAGACATTATTAATAGACAATCTAAAGTTATTGCTTTCTTGGGGAAATTGAGGCACATTAATTGGAACATGAAAGCATAAGTATCACAAACCCATTCAAACTGATAGATGATTTTTCATCAGTAAGCCATAAAAACAATTGAATTTTACAGTATTTTCCTTTCTGAGAGTTTTAAGTATTTGTAAAATGCAAACAGACTGGGGTGTGTGTTTTCTGCAAAATAACCTTTAAGCTAGCTGTGTAATGGTTCCAACCCTTTGTTTTCAGCACATAGTTTTCATTATCAAGGAGAGAAGTTAAGTCTTTCTCAGTAACATGTGCAGTTACTGTGCTGCCTCGTGCTGCAACAAAAGTATGAGATGATTATTGGAATAATTACCACTTTAAAAATAATCTTGCAAGTGAAATCTCAAAACGTCAAAATTACACTTGCTAAGGAATCCCACATACTTGATTTGGGGTTTGACCTTTGTCTCTTAAGCAGAGCTTTTAGCATAGACAGCTTTGTTTGCTGAAATTCAGAAGGAAAACTTTCAGACATGATGAATTGCATCTATTATTTGATCTCAGATATGTTTTCAGAGTAGCAAGAGGCTCAACACTGTACTGCAGTTCAGTAAAAAAAAAAATCCCAGCAGATTCAGATAAACACTTGTTTATTGGTTTCTATTTGTACCAGGGGCAAGGAACCTGTTATGTTAAACTCAGTACAAAAAAAATTAACAGTGTTAAGGGTAGATGTAGCGGGGGGACAGGAAGGTAGTTGTAAGGTTTGGATTTGTTTGGAGGGTTCTTTTAGTAGGTCACGCTGTTTTTCTTTCTCTCTCTGGAGTAACTTATACCATGTACTGAAAATAGTGGTAGCTGGCCCAGACTACTTTTCATGCTCTGGCAAAAATGTACTTCTGTGCAGTTTGCCTGAGACAGAGGGCACTTTATAAATGATGGACCCATTATAGTTGTTGCAGGCAAAATGTAAATGAAATCCAGCACAGAGATTAGAGTACCACACAATTGGATGCAAAAAAATCCTGGTCCGCAGTTTGGTCTTGCAGATGATCAAGTGACATTGCTTCTCCACAGGGCTGACATGACTCATTGTTCCCTTTCCCACTCCAGCAGGCCTGCAAAAGATCAGCAGCATTGAGCCCTGAAAATACAAGCAGAAAATGGGCAGGATTTCACTCTTTTTAAGTAATGTCAGAGATGCTGTATGTGACTTCCAGAAGGGTGAAAACCAACCTTCTCGATCGCCCTATGAGCAAATTTCAGTTGGTTCAAACCCTCAAAACACACCATGTAGAACCAAAGGTGACAAGGAAATGGTGCCCTCAGACAGTGGTTGTTCTTCTTCCATCTCCCCAAGCGTAAATACATAGCTGTGTTTTGAGACAGCCTCATGATGGGGACTGGGGCAGTCTTTCAGCATAATTGTATTGACTTCAGTCCCACCACAGACAGATTTTCAGATTGCCCAGATTTTTTTTTCCAGTTACTAGGTGGGGTTTCTTTTCAGATCAAACAGCTGTTGGTCATGAGACACCAGCAAAGAAGCTACATTTGAGCTGTTCTTAAGGGGTTTTAGCGATAAAGAACCACAGTTTAACTATCTGTGAGCTAAAGAGAGGGCTATAAAGAGATGAAAATTGGAAAAATTTTACTTTCTTTTTCTAAGATGACATTAGTGTCTCTGTGATTGTCTTAATGATCAGCTGCAGCTGCTGCTTTCAGTATGGAAACTCTTAATAAATTTGCTGGTTAGTATTGTGGAAAAAACGTGAGTTGCTTATTTTAAATTATAGGATAGTCACATGGAATTTTGTTTCTTTAACAAATCTGTCAATCTTGTATTTTTCAACCCAATTTAGTCAGTCTATTCCCAGCTGCACTCACCTTTTCAACCTTTCTGATATTGAAACATTTAAGTAGAAGAGCAATAGGAGCATAACAAGGAACATTACTGAAAGATTGTTTTCAGTACCACACAAACGAAAAAAGAGAGAGCTTAGAAAAATATTCAGAATCCACTAATAATGTATGTTATGAAACATGGGGATAGGAAGGAGAGAATTAGTGAAGGACAGTTTTTCACTTCAAGCAGATTGAAGGAAAAATTATTGAGATAGGATGAAAGTTTATTTGAATTTGTTCACTCTCTAAGCTTAATGCTCTCTTGATTAAAAAAAGAAATCACATTAAAAAATCTATTTAGTTTGTCCTGTTCATTTGTCTTCCAGGGTCAGGATTCCAAGAAAAATACTAGTTAGAAATCTCTATGCAGTTCCATTCCAATTTCATCTGTTTAAACCTAAAATAGTCCAATAACACCAACAAAAAGCAGCCTTTGGGATTCAAGAATTCTCCCCAAGTTCTCAGCTGGACTTCTTGCTCTGAAACATATTTATTCAAGTACGAGTCTTCACCCTGGAACAGGATGCCCAGAGAGGTTGCCCCAATGGTGCCCCATTCCTAGGAATATTCAGGGTCAGGCTGGACTGGGCAAGCAGATCTAGTTGAAGATGTCCCAGAGCACATTGCAGAGCAGGTGGGCTAGATGACTTTTAAAGACCCCTTCCAGCCCAGATCTTCTGTATTTCTTAGTTCAGGGTTTTCATGTGTTTGAAAAAGGCCTGTTCACTCAGTGCGCTCTCTCAGTGGTTCATGGGGAAGTTGTTTGTATTCTAAAAACAGTTGTCATCTATTAGTCAAATACACAACTAAATTATTTAGATTGTTTTGGGTACTTGATGTTTGCTAGCTGATTAAAAAAAGACACAGAAAAACCCCAGAAAATTTTTCTTAACAAATATTAAAGTCAACTGGTAAAGGTACAGAAGCTCTGAAAATGTTGTGTGGCATTAGTAAGCACTCAATTTTTCTTAACCAGCAGCTATGAATGCAGGACTATATGCACATATAATTACTACTGTTATATAATAAAAGAAGACTTCACAACAGAACTCACCATCTAAGTGAAGTTTCTCTGTAAACTTCCCGAAATGCGTGCTGTGAAAATTTTTCATCAGGACATGCTTAATACTGCCATTTCTTTTTCTTTACAGGGTAAAGAAGTTGAAGGAAACCCTTGTTGCAGTGCAGCAGCTGGATAAAAACATGAGTAGTCTGAGATCTTGGCTTGCCCACATTGAGTCAGAGCTGTCCAAACCTATCGTCTATGAAACTTGTGACTCTGAGGAGATACAAAGGAAGCTAAATGAGCAGCAGGTAAAATACAACACACTTACCAGGTGAACAGTGACATGGGGAGAGCCAAAGTAGTGTCCTTGGGCTGCCCATAAGCAGTTCAGTTGAGAGGGCATGAGGCAAAATGCTGAAATATCAAGGCAAGTGGTACTTAACTGTGTCACTTATAGAGCCTTCTGCTGGCCTTGACATCGAATCCACCAGGAGCTGATTGGCATTTCCAAGAAAGGTAAGTCACCAAGAGATGTAACCTGAACGAGTTATTGCAGTTGTTTTCCTTTGGGGCTTGTGGTTTTTGTTTGTTTGAATTGTCTGTTCCCAGGGCCAAAACTGACACCTATTAGACCTTGCAAATTTTGCAAATGCTTGAAAATTACTATTTTTAGCAACCTTTCTAACTCAGTTTTATTTTGCAGCTTGTTTGAGAGTCACTTTGCACGCAAAGATGCATGAGCTATACATGTGAAGTTAAAATTAGTTGGTTTATACTACATAAAGCCTTTATGCAGTGCTAGATTAAAATATGTAGAAAAATGTGAAGTCAACCAGTTTTTGGCATTGAAACTAATGTTACTTCTAAGATTATTTACTATCTCTTTCCTGTTCCACTTCACTGCCCCATGCAGTTATATTTAGAAGCACATTGCTGGAGAGAGCTGTTATCCTTTGTGTTTCTGTTGGTTATTTATTGGCAAAAATACCTTTCTGGTGCCCACTGGAGATGAGTTAGATGCTCTCCTGGGTCCTTTCTCCAGAGGAGAAAGAAATGTGTGGGAAGAGGAAAGACAGGATATTTTGTGGATAATTTATGAAGAGTACAAATGGGCATTTTGCTCCTTTAAGTTGAGCGTGTAACTGAGAGCAAAGAACTCCCTCAGAGATTTTGCTAGCTCCTCAACTGATTTGCTACATCTCTGTTCAGAATTACTTATTAATATTTTATATGGAATTTACATAGGGATAATAATTTGTAACACAGAAGCATCACTGCATGCTGTTTCTGGGACAATGAAGTGCTGGGAGGGACTGAACATTGCTATCAACAAAGTGGACAGCTGAGATTATTGACTAGAATCCCTATGCAGACATCCCATAGTTTGTTACAACCACTTCTTAGGGGATTTATTTTGGGCATAGGGGCAGGTATATCTGCCTTTCTCTGTCCTTATGGTGCCACTATGCTGTGATATTCTGTAAAAGTGAGAGTGGATTAATTTTTACTCTAAAGAGGAGTAGAGGTGAATCTTAGCATGGGAGGATGTCTTATTTGGGAACGTTGTGATGATTTGGTATGATGACAATACAAGACATAGTAATAATAATAATAATTTAAGAAACCCACATACTTCCAATGCATGGCAACCAGTATTTTTATTAGTTTGAGGCTATATCACAATCTGCCACACCTCAGAAGGCTACTTTCTCAAATATTTCATTCCCTTTCTCTTCTGTTAGTGACTTTGTGTTCTTTTCCATGTTTGATCTTCCGCTGAGGTCATTGTCTTCCTGGTTGTTCATATGCAAAATTAAGTGAAAAATGTTATGTTGATATGGAGAAGGGACAAGTTCCAGTTACGAAACTCCATTGTCTACTTCTTAGCATCTACTCCAGCCAAGCATCAGCTTTGCAGATTGCTAGTCTCTAGTGAAATTAGAAATACAGTTGAATTTGGATATCCTGGGGAAGACAGGGTAACTTCAATGCAGTATTTTCCTGGGATAATGAACTTCATTTAAAGGATTACTTGTTTTTTTATTTTCTCTATTTGCCACCGCTCGAAATGTCAAAAAAGGATGTTTTCTTCTGGGCAAATCAAGTTTAAAAAAGAGGTAGTTTATGGATGACAGCAGTGCATAAAAGTGACACTTCTTTGTGAACTAACCAAAAGGCTTAATGTTCTCTACTAAACATAATAAATTTTTAAATCTAAAAAATAAATATTAGACTATGGAAAAGAAATAGTCTAGACATTACTTGGGGAAATATTCTGTAGGGGAATAAAAAAAGTGTAATTCGTAGGAATGCTCAGTAGTTCTCACGACTGCTTTTATCCAAAATATTAGAAAGGAGATTGTGTTACCTGAACTTGCCTTACCTCAAGTCTCATAGCTGTCTGGAGCATGTGTTTCATAAAGTATGACATCTGATTATAGTATCCACCCTTCTATAATATTTCAGGGCAGATAGAAAGAAAAATAAGCACTTTGACATCACAGTGAAAATATTTTTCAGGCAAGTGAAATAAAAAGGCCATTGCTGAAGAAGAAAGGAGTGTGATTATCCACTTGATGTTCTCAAGTAGGTGTTTACAAAATAACTTTCTAGTTGAGAAGATGAAATGGATTGCTTCATTAAGGGAAACCCCAGTTATTACAAACAGCCAAAACAAATAGTTAATGTAGGTCAACCTTTCTCTATTTCAAATTTCCTGAGGTTTTTAATTCAACATTTAGATCTCATTTCCTGCTAGAAGACATTTTCAGATCATGTTGCTAGTTGTAAGAAAAGTTCCTCTAGTTAGACCTTAAATGTGTGTAGACATAGTGTATTGACACTGTACTTCCCTTTGCATATCATAGTTTGCTTCAGTAGCAAAATTGTGGAGCAGTTTATCTCTAATCATCCTCACGTCCACATCTCTAATTGTCCTATTGGTTCCTTTCTTCATCTGAATCAGAATTGAACCTAGTGTTCTAGATGCAATATAGCACTTTTTGATGTAGTTACATTACTGTTTCTTTGTCACTATTGGAATTAGGTTGCCTTGGCTTTGTCATTGTCCATACTGATTTTTCCATCTAATATTCTGATGATTTATTGCAAATGTAGACAAAAGTCAAGCAGAGTTTCTTTGCACTGATCCATCAGCAACAGCTAATTACTTTTGTGATTTGTCTTAACTTGAATCTGGAGATCAAAACTGAAGGTGAAATATTACTTCTGGATGAAACATTATCATCAGTGTAGAACAAGCCATTGGAACCAAGAAATCAACAGAAAAAATAGTACTGATCACCTATAATAAGTGCTAAGACAGTGTGAGTGCATTTTCTTTAGGTGTCTGGAATTTTCCTTTTCTGTTTCCAATGAAAAGGCTATAGAACTGTTAACTTGAAGGAAGAAAATTCTCCTACACGTGCACTTTTCAACACGTGCTGCTGCCAATCTCCACATCAAACGTGCCACTTTGCAGCTGGAGAGCAGCATGTTGGTGAAGGGTCCCTCTGACAAACCCATAAGAACATACTTCCTTGTCACACTTCTACTAACTTCTGCTTTACCTTCTCTGTGATAATGGGGAAGGGCTGAGAGTAATTCTGCCATTTATTGGTGATGTTGGTTAAATGTGTGTGAAGGATGCTCAGCTGAGCATGCAGAGCTCTGGCAGTTTTTCCCAGGCAATGGTTTGGTGTTCGTAGTCCCTGGGATAGCTGTGCATGCTGCCAGGTTCTCCTGGCCTCATTGATAACATTGCATCACTTCCTGCGTCGATGCACTCTCTTAATTGGTATTTACTGGATGTTTTTCTTCTGTTTGCAAGCTTTTTTTTTTCTTTCTTTTTAAAATAAGTGGAACATAAATCCATTTGCATGGATGCATGTTTTGCAGTTTATCTTAAGAACTAATTTCTTCACCTGCAGGAGCTCCAGAGGGACATAGAGAAACACAGCACTGGCGTGGCATCCGTTCTCAATCTGTGTGAAGTACTTCTTCATGACTGTGATGCTTGTGCCACAGAAGCAGAGTGTGATTCTATCCAGCAGGCTACACGCAATCTGGACAGAAGGTGGAGGAATATTTGTGCAATGTCAATGGAAAGGCGACTAAAGTAAGTCTGAAATGCCTACAGATCAGTATTTCCTTCCACAAGCAGAAATACAGGGTGGGATGAATATTATATGGCTGTAGTACTGAATAAAAGAGGGTAAGGATCAGAATCATACATGTATTAGAAGCCAAAAGTGGATATGCTTCTATGAAAAAAACCCCGACTTTGGGCTGTACATGCCTTTATACAACGTACAGACAACAATCATCAAATTTCACTCACAAGTCCTTTGCTAGAATGATTTATTTTTTCCCTTGCTTCATAGAATTGTTGAGCAAGAAACTAGAGAAAACTCTGATAATAGCAGTGACTTCAAAATATTTACAAAACATGACCTAAAAGAGAGATTGTAATACATAAATTTACACAAGCACTACTGAGATTGATGGGAAATTAGTTATTGAGTGGGTGGGATGTTGTTCCAAGTTTACGTGTACCCAGTGTTTCTCAGCAGTTTCTCTTATGTCTGATTTTTTTAATTTTGAAGAATTTTAGGACCGAGTGCTTTACATGGAAATTCTTCACCTGTCCACCTTAGCTGTGCTGAGCAAGTGAGGGCCGTAGCACCCAGTGTTCTTCTAAGCACATGCTTAGGCTGTCTGTAGCCTGCATACCCATCATATCCAGAAGATTCATTCTTTTCTATTCCAACACAGGACAGCTTGGTGATTTTACCAGCAGCAATGATGTAGGCTGGACTGGGGCAATGCCGTGTACTATGTGCTGACTAGAAATGAGACATGTTTACAGGTTTAAACTCCAGTATTTATGGAGATACTTTATTTAACATTTTAAGTTGTGAAGCTCATTTCTGTCATGTTTATACAGTCATATAAAAATATCTGAAGAATTTGATATTTCAAAACACCGAATTGATCTTTCATTTAGTGGGATATTCTTAATGTATTTAGTAAAGATTTTTGTTCATTTTATGCTAAACATTTATTGCTTTTACTTTTTGCTGCTCTATATCCATAGATTTATATATTTAAGTAATTTTACACGTTGCCATGGAAATTCTTGAATTGTATGTATCTGTAAGTACAGTTCTATGTTATAAGTTCTACTTATGACTACATTTATAAGCTCTAACTTCGACATAGTCTGTTTTGAACATACATGGGCTTTCATACCTTTGTGTCCAACAAATCAATTCAGAACTATTTTGAGTTAATGCATAGAACTCTATGTTACTTTCTTAGAACATACAGATTCTACTTTAGTGGATCTGTGTGGTAAATTAACTGAGCTATCAGTATTTAAGATCTTTATAGTACTAGAAACAGTTATTTGTATTGAAGAGCAGCTTTACTGATGTCACTGGTACTACGTTTCAGAAGTTATTTGGTGTGTGCTCAGCTTTTTAGAGCTCCTATTAAAAACTTAAAACTTTTTATACTGATTCCAAAATTAGATGCATTAAAAAAGTGCCTTCATCTTATTCTAGCTCAGTCTGGAATGAGCCAGCCTTCCCTGTGGTCTGTTTATCAGTCTGGCTGGCTGAGTTAGATTATGTGTCAGTTAATGTCTGGTGCAGTGCTAGTGTGCTGTTGCAGATGGCAGGTTAAAGTTCTGTAAGTCCACTGGCCTTCAGTCCAAGCATTCTCCTAATTTTCCATTATCTGTTGCAGAATTGAAGAGACCTGGCGGCTATGGCAAAAATTTTTGGATGACTACTCTAGATTTGAAGAGTGGCTAAAAATCTCTGAGAGGACAGCTGCTTTCCCAAGCTCCTCTGGTGTGCTTTACACTGTTGCTAAGGAAGAACTGAAGAAATTTGAGGTGATTTATAGTGGTTGAAATTCAATACCTACTTATCACATTGCAGCAGCCAGCTGGTGTTCTTCCTTCCCTTAACCAAGTTACAGCAGAGATGCTGTATTAATAAAGTGGAGTTGATGATTTTGTAGCTGTCTTCAGTGGCAGCTTCCTAAGATAAAAAGACAGTGGAAGCTGGCAACTGGAAATGCTAATAAATTGATCCACTCTGCCTCCAGGGTTTACTCACCAAAGCTAGATTCCTCACCTTTTTTATTTCTGCAACTTCTTTTTGTGTCCAGTTAGTCTGTATTCCAGCCTGCTGGAATCTCCCTTTATCAAGTGCCTCTTCGAATGCATGCTGCATGTTTAGCTTTTGCTTTTATTTTATCCCTCCTTTTCTTCCCATAACTCTCTGAAGGCAGCCCTCTGAACTCTCTCGTATGATGCAGAATATCACCCCTTTAGGTCCTTATGCATGAAATTCATGTTTATGGAAATATTGTTAAATGTCCACATGGTGTCCCCTGTGACTTAGAAGTTAAGTTAAGCATAGTTCAAAACTGACAAGCTGTCCCTTTGGTCAGTGCTTAGGAGCTTGTTGCATGTCTCCGTTGTGTCCATTGCAATGTGAGGGCTTTTCTCATGGTTACAAGGGATTGTAAACTTGTGTGTAAAGCACACACACACTGTGCCTGGTGAGTCACAGGGGAAAATCTTTTGCCTGCACTTCTATCTCCACAGAGTATGTCAAGATGGGAGAGAAGAAAGAGAACAAATTTTTTAGGCAGACTGTAAACAGTCAGATGCTGTGAGGTGTTTGCTGTGAAGAACAAAAGCAAATTTTAAATAATGTCTGAGACCAGTTAATAGGTTTTGGTTTAACAGTTAAAAACATAAACTGTGAAGTGCTGATTTCTGTAATTGACATTTACTTTCATGAATGTACTGGCCAGATTTTGGTTTTAGACAGACTTAATTATGCCAGACTTCATTTTGGCCGGATATTGCCATAGTATAGAAGTATTTGCTTCCTGGACACAAGCACTCCACCTCAGACATCTTTCCCATTGTCCCTTCATGTGACGATTAGGATTTAAATCGATTATTTGTAAGTCTCTGTGTGAGAAGCCATAACACAAGTATATTGACTCTTTGATTTTTACAGCTGAATTGGCTTTGCCCAAAGTCTGTTTCATTAAACCTCAGCTGTTACGTTGACCTTTCTTCTGCAGCAGACTGGTGGATTTTTTACTCTCCGTAGAGTTTCAGTAGGAACAAGATGCAAAAAGAACACTGTAGCCTCTCCAAAAGCCTGCTTTCTCTGTAGTTTGGTTCTCTTTTTTTTTCTTTCTTTTTTCTAATTTTTTTTCCCCAGAGCACATGATTTCCTTGTCCACCAAACATTAGGAAGGCAGTGTGGTATTCAAATCCAGTGGAAGTCAGCAGTTTTACTGTGAATTGAGTTTAAAGTTGGCCACTTAAAAATACTAACAGAAGCAGGTTTCTGCTTTAACTAGGATTTTTTTCATATTTTATTTTCTTCTCCATAACTGCACTTTAATTAAAATTAACAACAAGCAACAAAAACAGCTCATCAGACCATATAAGAACCTTTCACTTCCTGAGCACAGAGGTCAGAGATGGCTCTCGCCAACTTCCCTGTACAAAACCAAACTCCTTCCTCTACAGTAGTTTATTGAGAAATGAAGAGATTACAGGAAGGAATGCAACAGATGAATTCTTGTGTAGCTGAGATGAAAAAAATAAAAGGCAGATAAACAGCTGTTCTTTTGCTGGAGCAGTCTTGGTAACAGGTGAAGCAACAGCTGCATACTTTTAGATTTCATGACCCTAGTAAATACAGTTAGAATTGTGCCTCTAGTGTAGGAATCCTTGTGCTAATTTAAATTAATTCAGTTCTAGTGATCATTTCACCTAGGAAGGACATTTTCTTCTTTTTTATTGTCCCTTACCCCATTTGATGGCCATTCAATGGTGAGAATAATTATATTGAAAGAACTCAGAGAACTCAGAGATTTTGATCTTCTTTCCAAACTGTTTCTTTACTTTCTTTCCTGGTATTACAGCAGAAATGTACTTCTTTCATTTTTAGCTTTGAATGGTACAATATGAAGTACTTGTCTTTTTACGTAGAAAACTCACATGTTTAATTAAAATTTCTGTACGGAAGTATATTACCTATCCTACTTCTACAGTCCTTGTTAAGGAAAGTGTCTAGTTTTAGAAGAGATTGACTGTTTTATTGCCTTGTGAGGAATATCAGAGAGCAGGTAGTTGAACTACAGTGGGATCTAAACCTTACTTGTATGCAAAAGAGAGATGGTGTAATCTAGGTTTTTAGGTCTTCCTTTGATTGCTTTCATATTTTGGTGATATGACAAGATAAAAACAAGTAGGGTTTTGAGAAAATATTAATTTATTAGTAGTAGTATTAGTATTAGTTTTAATTGAGTAATTTCTTTACAAGGTGCTTTCTTCAAGCTTCATTATTGCCAGTCACAACATAAAAGCCATGGGCTAAGTCACCCGTGCACGTCAGCTGCATCTCTGTGGCTCTTGTAACAGCAGTGCAAGCACCAAGCATTACCCAGACATAAGTTGGCGTGGTGACTTTTTATTTTCTGTGAATATTTTAAGACAAAACTTACTGGCACCCTGTATACCAAACATAAAGAGATGTCTCATTTAGTACCATATTTCAAATAAACAGTTGCTCAAATCTCTTCAATGTTTGCATTTCAGCAAATTCAATATGTGAAAAGAAATCCAATGAAGCCACTGGAATCTTGGATTTCTGTTCCTTTTTTTTTTTTTAAAAAAAGGAAGAGTTTCATGTTCATTGTTTGTACTTCTGTTCTCAAATACAAAAGCATATAATTTTGTAGAAAGAAGAGCCTTTTTTTGGTATTGATTTTGCCTTGGAAATGGATATTCATGTTGCAACTTCTCATTCAGTGAATTGTATCAGTTTCATGTACTTTTTTCTGGTTTTTGGAGGGTTTTTTGATTTTGCGTTTTTTAATCAGAAGGCAGCATGTCTATAGGGTGGACCTCAGGAGATGTCTCCAGCTAGTGGAATTTATTGGCTTACATAAGTCCGAATGCAGAAGTAGGATCAAAATAAGGCAAGCAATCCATATATGTATCCAGATTTCAGTAATCAAAATTCTGAAGGTGTCTTTTGTTCATCCTGCTTTAGGCTTTCCAGAGACAAGTGCATGAAAGCCTGACTCAGCTGGAGCTGATCAATAAGCAATATCGGCGCCTGGCCCGGGAGAACCGCACTGACTCCACTGGCAGCCTCAAGCAGATGGTTCATGAGGGGAACCAGAGATGGGACAATCTACAAAAGCGAGTTACCTCCATCCTGCGCAGGCTAAAAGTATTTTTCCATTTTTAAGACTTTGATTTTGCTGCCCTAGTTATGAATCAAGGGTACTTCAGCAGCTTTCAGTTTAATGAATTTGCACATTAGGGGGGATTGCTACCTTTGGAAGAGGAAGGAAGCTCATCAGTTCACTTAGTCCAAAGTAACCAAAGTATAGACTGTAGGCAATGCTTGGTGACATCAAACACCACCTTCCTCACAGAACATAACTTCCATAGGTCAGCTAATTGCAGCTCTAGATGGTGTTACTGAAAAAGGAACCTTAGAAAGAGTGTAGAGAATTAAAGAAGAAGGTGTACAGAGTTTAAATTGTATTTGATATGAATGAAAGTTGTTTCCTCACTATTGCTGGGGGTTTTCATGTTGTGGGTCATTTCATGCCACTCAATCTTCCACCCTCCAGCATTTTATTGGCCAGCGGGAGGAGTTTGAAACAGCACGGGATAGCATCCTGGTATGGCTAACAGAGATGGACCTGCAGCTGACCAACATCGAGCATTTCTCAGAGTGTGATGTCCAAGCTAAGATAAAGCAACTTAAGGTAAAGAATAATTGAGTAGTTACAGAAGGAGGGATGAAAGAAGGGATTAAAAAAAACATGCATGATGGGAAAATAATTTTAAGAAACATTATGCAGAAATGTAGCCTCATATACTTCCTTTACTTGCAGGCTGAGACTTCAGCCTCAGAAGTTATGGGCTATGTCAGATTCCAATATGTACTTTTCTGTCAAAATAGAAGATCTTTGAGGTGTGAAAAATGTAAAAAAAAACCCCCATAAACTGGGATAATATACTTTCCTTCATCAAAACAGGGAACATTAATAAAAATTATTAATGTCAAGTTTCAATTATTGCCAATATCTAATAATTACTACATTTTCCAACTATTTCTGCATCAGAAAACTCCTTATCTGGAGAGAACAATGTGAAATGTCACATTTTCCAAAATTCCACTCTTCTAGGTTTAGCATCTGTGTTCATTCTAGACATTTGGTCATTAACATGGCTTGTTTAGAGAAGAGCTTTCTTTCCAAATTCAACAAGTAAGGAATGAGATGGTAAACCATGAAGTATCACTGGTTTTGGCTTGAAAGACTGTGGAATGCTAAGTTTAATTTAATTGCTCATTGTTGCTCATGACAAGAGTATTTGGCACAATCCCTGTTCGTTACCCACACCATTCTTTCTGCAAAATTCTTTAATTACCAAGATTGTTTACATCTTAATTTTCTTGATAAAGCATGGGCTTTTCTTTTACACAGGCTTTCCAGCAAGAAATTTCCCTTAACAACAACAAAATTGAGCAGATAATTGTGCAAGGTGAGCAGCTCATTGAGAAAAGTGAGCCCCTGGATGCAGCTGTGATAGAAGAAGAACTGGATGAGCTGCGTCGTTACTGCCAAGAGGTCTTCGGGCGCGTGGAGCGCTATCACAAGAAACTTATCCGCCTTCCTGTGTGTATATTTACATTTGTTTTTACTTGTTTGGTTTGTTGCCATTTTACAAACGTGAGAATGAGGAAAGATGTTGAAATGAAACCTATGTAGCTTTCCAGAAGTCCCGTGGTTAAATTTTGTTGCAACCCTGACCATCTGCCTCCCTTCATTGCATGGTATTTGTGTCCTGTTTGGAGAGCAAACTGACAAGATCTGGTGTTTCTGTGAATCATTATGAAAACACTTGCAAATTTGAGATTTATGTAACTTTATTCATTGGAGCAGCATTGTGGTACTGGTCGTAAGATCATTTCCTCGCACTGCAAGATAATTTGATTGGCAGCTTAGTGAGTTCTTTAAAAAAGAAACAATGATAAAATTATTTTTCTCATCAGAAGAGACAGAAGTTTTTCTCCAGAATTGAACATAAGCTCGAAAGTGGAAAAGGAAAACTAAAGGAGAAAGTCGAAGGAAAGCAATTTTTGGTAGCTTAAGTCCTACTGAATGAAAATAACAAAATCCAGGGATTTCAAAATATGAAATAACAGAGTGAGAACAGTGCTTATGATAAAGTTCCCTTATGCTTTCTATTAATTGATTCCAGAGCTTTTTCTAGCTTAACATTTGCATTGAAGTAAGATAAGTAAAGTCTGGAGATATTTGCCTTATGTGAGACTTTATATGCCTCTAGTAATGAAAATGAGCTGGTGCTTTGATCTTCTTTGTTGTTTTGGTTAAGAACAATGAAAGGAAAGTGCAAAAGGATGCAAAATAAAACCCCCCACCAGCATGCCTGTCATCTAATGCTGCTTTATTTCACTGACCCAGGCTGACCATGCAGTGCCTCTGCACGTTTCATTGACCGCTTCTGTTTGCATTATGCTTCTAGCTAACAGATGACGAGCACGACCTCTCTGACAGAGAGGTGGATCTGGATGAATCAGCAGATCTCTCTGACTTACGCTGGCATGACAAATCTGCGGACAGCGTTCTCTCCCCGCACCCCTCTTCCAACCTTTCGCTGCCTCTTTCCCAGCCGCTGAGGAGCGAGCGATCGGGGCGAGATACCCCTGCGAGCGTGGACTCCATCCCCCTGGAGTGGGATCATGACTACGACCTTAGCAGGGACCTGGAGACAGCCGTTTCGCGGGGGCTGCACTCTGAAGAAGACGGAGCACAAGAAAAAGACTTCTACCTGAGGGGAGCAGCGGGCATAGCAGGTATGGTGGGTACGTTGTGTGCTCTGTTTTCTCCGAGTAATAAAAAGGCAAATGTTATGTGTGTGATTGCGTGGCCAAGATTCCCATGGAAAAGTACTTTAAATCGCCCCTGATGACTTCAAATAGTGTTTCTTAAGTGATCTCAGTTCCTGGATGACGACAGCCTCAGAAAATGGCGAAGGCATACATGATATGGCAGGGAATTGGCTGTGAATCTGTGCGTGAGGCCTGCCAGATGGGAAATGTCATCTGTAACAGCTCTGTGTCCTAAGTTATTCTGACTAGAAGAAATTATACTGGATATGGCAAAAAGTGCAGAACAATCTAATGAAGAACTGCTGTGGGAGAGATCCACAGAGAAAATTATCAAGTGTTTAAGTAAATCCTAACTCAGTCCTTAGGCAGGCAAGACTCCAGCAAATGAGTGTTTAGTCTGAGGTGGGATCTTGGGTCTTGCTCTCCAGTGAAGCTGGAAATCCTTTCTAAGTGTTTGTGCTTTGTGTAATAAATCTTAGCAAGTGAGGGAGCCCAAATGGAGCTAGCTGTGGGATAAAACATACCAGTGTATTTTACTCTGATCTGTGGCTGTCTTTTACTTTCAAGGTCCTTTCTCTGGAAAGAGTCAGGTTTGCCTGAATCTTAAGAGACTTTGTAGCGGCCTAGACTGTGTTTCAGTCTTCATCATTTTCCTTCTTCAGAGAGAATGTTTCCTATCAGAACAATTTATATAATCTGTCCCATGAAAAGGACTCCTGCTGTAAGGAGACGGCCATTGCTGAGCCATCATTTCAGATTGTGCTTTTATTTTTTCAGATGTAGAGATCCCTGAAACTCTTGAGGCCTATGTAACACTCACAGAAAACGCCCTCAAAAATATCTCTGGTAGGCATCATAAAAGACTAAGCATAGTCAGATGCAAATACCATGGTGCACAAGCATAACTTCTTTCTCTTCTAGCATCTGCTATCTTTTCACAGCTTACAAGATAAATATTTCTTACATGGCAGCATTGGCATCTTAACTTAGAAGTATCCTCCTGCTTTACTACTGCACTTAAAGGTGTCATTGGAAACAATGATGTCTGAAGTATCACCCCTCTCACCTTGGCTAACTAAACTAAACTGCCCTGATTGGTCTTTTTTCTCTGGTGTCCATCAACTGAACTTAATACATTGTTACCTCTTAAGGCAAAAGGAAAAGGTATAGAGCAATACCTAATTTTTAAGGCTTGCAATTTTCTTTTTTTAACACAGCTACATCTTGGGTTATCACGGAGATATAAACGTATAGGTTAGTTATTGTTCTATGTGATCAAAATATCAAGTTGAGGTCCTGTCTTTATCTTATTCCCATATATTGGAAAATTATTTTCTTTTCTCACTGCGCAAGATTAAACATATTGTCTCATTTTTAGATGGCTCCCTTGGAGGAAATAGATGCATTTGCAAATACTTTTTCTCATTATTTCACAGTTTTCCTCTTTTTAAATAATGAGTTCATTGCAAACAGGGAACAATTAAAATCTGTGTCTGTGACACAAGCCTCAAGTTCAACATCCATTTTTACTTACTCCCCAAATTAGCGAAATAATATTATTGATTAAAGATATAAGTAATAGCAGTTCTTAGAGAAAAGGTGTTTTTAGTATTCTAACCTGTGAAAATTTTTTTAAAGTAATGAGTGAAAAACAATGTTGAGCACTTTGTCCTGTCCATTTGGGGTGATGTGGTGTTATATATGAGAAAAGATTAATCATCCAAGAGGCTTCATTTTCTGTAATTAGATGGACAGAAGGCTCTCCTTCTCTATTCATGTTTTTAATTGTGTCTTTATGAATAAATTCAGACTGTCTTTGTAAACAGATGGAAATCAGGCATAGTGACAGAATATGGATAAGAAGGATCTCATGTGGTCCTCTAGGCTGCAGCCTGCTTCACATTAGAGTTGTCTGTAGATAATTTATATTGCAGAATTCAGCTGACCTCTAAAAGGAAAATATCATTTAGTCCTGCTTCAAAAACATTGGTATAGGTTCGCAGTAGTTTCAATGAATAACACCATCTTGAAGATATGTTAAGCATGATCTTTGTCAAGTACCCGATTGGAAAAATACTATAGATTTTGCTTATTGCGGTTGCCAAAAGCAGTCATGGACTACTTGCTGCAGGCCTCCATGATGTCCGGACATCTATGGATTCTGACTATATATATATATATATATATATATATATAATAGTATCACTTAGCATTTGTATGCCACTTTTATTCTTTGAAATTGAGTACAAATAGAATCCTTTCATGGAGATTCAAATTTTACTGCTTTTTAATGGGGAGAAAAAATACAAAGAGAAATTAAGCTACCAAATTTTCACATGGATTTAGAGCAGACAAATGGAGGTTTGGGTTACGGGGTGGGTTTGTGAAAGGGAGCAAGGTGTTATCCAAATCAGTGAGGTTAGAGTATGCTCTGCTGAGAACTTTCTCTTTAAAAAAAGACAAGAAATTCAATGTGGGGGAAAATGCAAAATTCACTTCAGAGTAATTTTCAAGCCTACTTTAAACTGTGGACTCTTCTATAGTATTCTTATGGCAAGCTTGTTCATCGATACCATCTTCAGAAGGTTGCTAACATTCTCTAATGTAGCTAGTTATCACTTAGCTTTTACATTGTACCACTCACACTGCTGCTGCCACGTTTCTCCTTCACTGTCTAATCTAAATATTATTCCTAATACCTATTCTTCCTGGGAAAGGAGAAAAAAGACTTTTGAACAGCTGGAGTGACAGTCTGTTTTTGCTTTGGGTACAGGTGAACCGGGTGCCCTGGAAGCACATATCCGACAGCTGGACAAGGCCTTGGACACCAGTCGCTTCCAAATACAGCAAACAGAAAATATCATCCGTAGCAAGACACCTACAGGACCAGAGCTGGATTCCACTTACAAAGGATATGTGCGTGTGTTTTGGAGCCCCAGTCAAATATGCACTCCAAGTTTAGCTTAGCTTAGCCACTGAAGGAGATGCAGCTGCTTCAGCAGAGCAGTTGGCTGTAATTGCTTCTCAGACTCACTCATGTGGTTACTACCCTTAACCATGTGCTATTGTTGTTTATGTTATTAGCGTGTTTACAATAGCATATGATTAGAGGAACATGACTCTAAGAAATTTATTTTCCTATTATGTTTTTGCAAATGTCTAGAAGTACTTTCTCACACATGCTTTTATCCTTGTTTGAAATTCCTCTGCTTTTAAAAGCAGGTTTTATAGCTTCAGGCACAGTATTCATCTTGCTAATGAATTATAAGCATGCATAATATAAGCAAGGTTGCATATATGGAATCCCTGATTAAAAATCTTTCTCAGAGAGGTTTTCTGGAAGAAAAATCTCTCTTTAAGACATTCAAATAATTTTATTAAGGACAGAATTTAAAAATTAACTGCTTGGATGTATAGTAATATTTCCACATTTAGGTTAATTGTCTTTATCAATCTGCTAGTGTCTTTACCATAGTGTCTTAAAATTTAGAAAAGATGGCACCTGAGACATCTAGAATGATTTGGCATAATGGTGCTAAATTATTTCTGTTTAGTCTTAACTTATGCTTTAAGCCTTTATCATCTGCATATACTTTTTTGTAGCATCAGCACAGTTTGTTAAAATAATAGATCTTTTTCTTCACACTTATACTTACTTTCAGAAATTTCTGAAAGTTGCATTGTAATTCTCACTGTCCATACAATTAATCCTGTACAGTGCATATTGGAAAGGAGTACTTTGTTTGTTAACACAGATGAAACTGCTCGGTGAATGCAGTGGAAGCATAGACTCAGTAAGAAGGCTTGGATATAAACTGAAGGAGGAAGAAGAAAAATTTTCAGGACTCATTAACATGAACAGTACTGAAACACAAACGGCTGGTAAGTAACATGTGTAGTTCATTTAATAAACAGCAATTATGGAAAGTAGCAAACATGTGAAGTTTTTCTGAATAAACACTTGGTATTATTTGCTGACATGTATATTTACATAACTCTCTGTTCCCATGTTCTGTTTAATATCTTTTAATAGGAATAGTAAGGAATAGTAAGTATTCCCTGTGTATGCTCCATGAAGAGTTTAGGCATACAAGTCCATTTTAAGAACCCATTCATATCACGACACATAGCCCTAAGCCTTTTAAAAAGTCCCCGTGGGTGCAATGGGTTTTTGTTGTAAGATTTCTCATGAAAAAGTTTGCTTATATTGCAAAAATATAGTGCAAAACACCTAAGTCAATATTTGTTTCTTCTAATATTACCTTTCACCTCTAAGATTATCTGCCTACAGTAAAGAAATTTATTTTCAACTGATAGAAGTATTCACCTGACTAATTTTAAACATCAGATTAGAAAAAAAGGCATTGGATTGTGAAAACATGGATTAATTCCAGAGCCTGTAACGGCAACATTGCCTGCTGACTGGAATCATCCAGGTTCTTCATTCTTTCTCTCCAACATCACTTTCTTCAATCTAACTTAGCTTTTAATGTGGCTCGAGTTCGTGGCTTAAGCTTTTTATGGAGCATCTTTTTGTCCTGAACAGTATTCAATTCATTCAACTGTGTGTGTGAAGGTACTGGGGGTTTTTGGCTTTTGTTGAATTTGGTGGTTGTAATTCCAGGTGTAATTGAAAGATGGGAATTAATCCAGGCTCAAGCTCTAAGCAAGGAGCTGAGGATGAAGCAGAACCTTCAGCAATGGCAGCAGTTCAACTCTGATCTTAACAGTATCTGGGCTTGGTTGGGAGAAACTGAAGAGGAACTGGAGAAGCTCCACCGCCTTGATCTCAGCACTGACATACAAACTATTGAGCTCAGAATTAAAAAACTGAAAGTGAGTTTTATTGCTCTTTTCCATGAGTTACCTTCTAAAGCTGAGTGCAACAGGTATATTGAAGAGGCTGCCAATAAGTGCAGCTGCTTTGCTCCACATAGCAGGATGCAGGAAAGCGATTTTCAGAATCACTTTTTGGAAGGAAAATGTGCCACTAGCAATCCAAATGAAGTTTTGCTATAGTAAATCTGTGGCAATATTGTAATTTCAGCATACAGGTAACTCCTGATATCGCCCAAATTGGTGAAATAAAAAAAAGTGCCATGTTAGATCAATTCTCTTCTATTCAAATCAGTAACAAAATAGCTACTTCAAAAGAAATGCCTCATTGAGAAGTTACTACTTTATGTAGAGAAACAAGAAAGAGTCCAAAGGAGTTGTAACCTACCCAGTGTCACCACTGCAACTTAGAAAAAGTTTGATGCCCCTTTGCAACATTCCTTTCCTTCTTCTGTCACCTCAGGTGCATCAAGACCTGAATGTTACTTTTTCATCTCTCTTGTATATTTCACAGCTATAAAGATCTGCAAAAGTGGTGGTCCACAACTTCACATTCACTTACTAGTCTCTTACAAACATGGGCACGAAAATATGGGTCTCAGTGTCAAAATGTGCTGTGCTTGGTGCCAGGGATGAGGTGAACAGATAGTAAAGGCTGTTTCCAGCAGTGATCCATGGGAAGCATGTCAATGCTGATCTTCACTGAAATCCAAATATAGCTGCCATAAGGTTACTGTGACATCTTGCTTTTAAGTAAAAGCTGTTAAGTAGGTGGAAAACGGGGCATTTCATAAGAATTCTGCTCTTATCTCACCCTCTCTTTGAAAGCCCATTAGTACCCTCCAAACCAAAAGAGATAGAGGGTTTTTTTTGTGGCTTCCAATGTAAACAAATCAGAGGTTTTATACAAGTTGTGCTTCTATAAATTGAAGTTCTTTATATTCTTTTTATGTTTTTGTTTCTCTCAGTAAAAGCCTTTATTTTAAAATACTGATGACAACGGTTTCCACTTGAAAATATGTTGGTTTTCATGTTTATCAGCAAAACTGAGAAGAGAGGGCAAAAGTTTTATTGTGAGCTAAAATATACAGTTGTGTACGTCTTTAAATTTTTTGGACCTACTCTGTCTTTAAAATATCTGAAACATGAGCCAGATCTTTACAATTCAGCTCTGACTTCAGGCTTTTAAGACTTTACAAGTTTAATTGGCTTGCTCTTGTTTATGTTCACAGTAAAATTTTAGTAGATGTTAAAGAGTGAACGTTCACAAAGTCCCAGAGCGAGCACAGACATGTCATATCCAGAGTAAAGGGACTGTTACACTGTGGTGCCTTTTGGCAGCTGCTGATGGCAAATCATTGCAGTCTTGCAGAGCCTTCTCTCCTTTTTTTTTTTCCTGAAAGTCACATTTTACCAATTTTCATTCTTTCTTCCCCTTTATCCTATCATCAAGGAGCTGCAGAAAGCAATTGATAACCGCAAAGCCATCATCTTATCCATCAATCTGTGCAGCTCAGAGTTCACTCAGTCTGACAGCGAGGAGAGCAAGAAGCTTCAGGAGCGCCTGTCCCAGATGAACGTGCGCTGGGAGCACGTGTGCAGCATGATCGAAGAGTGGCGCAGCTCATTGCAGGATGCATTAATACAGTGCCAGGTCTGTACTGTGCCCATTTCAGATTGTCAGCAGCCCACATTCTGAAAATGTAAACTGTTTAGTTATCTGGTGTGCTCATGATCCACCTGAAGCTTGCCTGTGAAAGCCAAAGTACAGGTTTGGTATATCAAGGATACAGCTGCATTACCTGAAATACGTATTTACAGCCCAACATTTACAAATTTTTTCATCTCTGGAATAGTATTCTATTATTCTATTGTATAATTCTTGGAAGTTATTTTATTTAGCCAGTAGGACGTATCAGAGGATAAATTAAAAACTGAATTTGACAGGAATATTTTGCTACCCTATTAAAATCATGATTCATCATTTGTAGGATTTCCATGAACTGAGCCATGGTTTGCTGCTTTGGTTGGAAAATATTGACAGAAGGAAAAACGAGATTGTGCCCATCAATCCAAACCTGGACTCAGAAATACTGCAGGATCATCACAGACTTCTTATGGTAGGACTATAATCACCCCTTTCTCTGCCAAAACACATCACCAGAAAAACATCTAATCAGATTTCTTATTCTCTGGAGGGTTAGCACTGTACATTATGTGTTAACACAGAGCTGTGGGACCAGTGTCAGTGACTGACTTTACCGTGGTAGGGAACACCACTCACTTTCATTATTAGCAGCACAACACATGATTTTAAATCTCAGGCAACTACTAGGCTGCTGTAGTTGTAGCCTGTATCTTCCTGTCAGATTAGAAACTTGTATTGCTTCTCTTTTTTTTTCCATTTCTTTAATTTCAAGTGTTGAAATTTTAATTTCAAGTTTTGCGAGTTCTAGCTTTTTTCCTTTTGTTTCTTTTTTTGACTGCTATTAAAAAAATTCAATGCTTGACTTGGCAACAGCAAATCAGACGTGAACTGCTGGAGTCTCAGTTGAAGGTGGCATCACTGCAGGATATGTCTTGCCAATTGCTAGTCAATGCTGAAGGCAAGGATTGTCTTGAAGCCAAAGAGAAGGTACATGTCATTGGAAACAGACTGAAGCTCCTCTTGAAAGAGGTCACACGTCATATTAAAGACCTAGAGAAAATTCTAGACATTTCAAGTAGTCAACTGGTAAGTCTTTTTATTCCTTTCTGTTCACTGAGCACATTTCCTGTTGTTTTGACTGCCTTCCTCTGATCAGTGCTATTGGCTGCTCTGTTTCTGTGGTTTGCAGAGCTTATCAATATTACAAAGTAATCTTAAACTTTATAATGTAAATATCTTTTCCGATATAGGGGTGTTAAATTCAGTAATATTTTCTATTTGGTATAGCAGTAATTACTGAACTTCTTGGTTTGTTTACCCTGCTATTACTGAATCAGCCAACTGTCAAAGTATATGAGATAATTATTCCAGTAGCAGTATTGAAAATTATAGTGTGTCAGTTGTCACTGGAAAGGAAGTTAATGCGCACTCTGTCAAAGAAAGGAAAAAAAACATAAAATAAATTCTGTAGTAGGGAAAGGAGTCTCTCACATGTGCCTCTTGGGCTTTGAGCTGTAGTCCAAATCTTTTCAAGTTGTCATGTATCTCAGGGTGCTTGAGAGGGAGTTACACATACATCTTTGCCAGCCATGACAGATATAAAGTAAAGATTTCAAGGCATTTCTTTAGTTAACTTTTATTAAAGGTCTTGGACTAGCAGAGTGCTTAAAGCACAAGAACTCAGCTCTTCCCTCCTTCTGCATGTTTAATTAAAATCTTGGTAGTACCGAACTCTTCTTTTCACAGCCAGTAAATAACAACTGGGTTTTTTTCCCCCTGTATTTACTTTGGTGGAAAATGTATCACCTAAATAAATGAAGTTTTAACTACTGTTTACTTTTCTTTTCCTTTAGGGCTGACAGAGAAAACATGTAATGCCTTAGTCTTTTAAAATTTGGTAACAAAATTTAGCTGCTTTATTTTAATTTGCCTTGGAAATAACTCTGCTGGAATTTCACTCTGGGTAATTTTTTTAGTCTGCTTACCTGTACAGCTAGTTGCTGTATTTCTGAGCTTCGTTCCTTCTGAACTTTAGGAATTGTCCTCATGGTCTTCTGATGAATTAGACACATCAGGCTCAGTGAGTCCTGTATCTGGAAGAAGCACTCCAAGCAGACAGAGAACGGTAATTTCATGTAATTTATTTTCTTCCACCTCTTGGGTGGGAGCTATAGATATCTACAGCAGTTCTAGCCAGCTGGAAGTCACCCCTTCTCACTTGTTAGGAAAGGAAATGGCATAAACCAAAAGCAAAACACAGCTGCTTTCCCCAACCCTGCTGCATATCCCATCCTGCATGAAACTAGAAGTGGTAAATACTATCTGAAACCAGGGCTGTCAGTGTGGTTGGTTTACCATGGTATGGCATGTTGTGTCTCTTGTATTTTGCTCTAGTGATGGCAGCACCCCAAAGTCTGGTCTTGTCTGGTATAATCAGTCCTCCATTTCTGTTTGGCCTTCTCTTCAGAGCTGCTTCATCAAGAATCTCAATAAGTTTTTTGTCATTTCTGATGCAGGTTGCAGATGGTCTTATTGAGACTTTGGATGAATGGCTAAGTAGAGCTGAAGGGCACAAAACATTCAGACCAGCTAGTTGTGCAGGACCTAATCAATGGCTATGGTGGCAACTCTCGAGTTGTCCATTTGCATCGCTGGCACAAAATTCAAGAAATATAGCAATACATGCCTAGTACTTAACACTTCCATACTCTGAGCCCAAATTTGAACTGCAATTATTTTGTCTTTTTCTGCAATTCTGTTGGTTGATTAATTTGCTTTTTTCCTTAGTTCTTATGGCAATCAGATTGGTTTTGTTTGTTTTGTTTTTCCATTTGCACTTTTTGTAAAGCCTCTGAGTTCTGTCTTGATAAATATATGGCTCTTGAAAATGATTTATTTTTTTTAAATATTTGTTTACATTCACTAGTTTCCTTTTAGACACTAGTCTGAGAATGTAAAGGAATACTGGCTTTTCCAAGGGAAAAAGAATATAAACCTTAACATTTTATCTCAAAGGCCAATGCTTTTGCCTTTTAAATTTAAACCTAAATAATTTCTAACAACTCTCATATCACAGATGTAACTGAACCATTACAGGAAATTAAGTATTTTACCATAAAAACTTTGTCTAGAGAGCATGTAGAATTATGATAGGTTTCATCTTAATATTTTAATAAGGAATTGTCTATCTCTAATTTGTTTTTGTTCATGTACATGGCTACTTGTTTAAATTCTTTTTTTGTCCATAATGCATAGCTAAGTTGTATGATTCCTTGGGCCTAGTTTTCAAACTTCTGGGTTCTGCACCCACACAATTTTGAAAACTGAAGTGATATTGTTTAGAATTTTAGTGCCAAATACGCTGATGCTAAATAAATAAATACTAACACAAAAAAATTACAATCAGAACTATAAACATCTGACTGCATTAAATAATTCAGCAAATAGCTGTGAGTGCAAGAATGCACCTACAGTTATTTGACCTTCAAAATTGTGGGGTGGAGAAGAGGCAAAACTTGTCAAAGTAGGGTCTTGGGCCTTTTTTCCTTGAGAATATTAATTTTTCTGCATGTGCATTTTTAAATCTATATGTTTTTCCATATTCAACTTAATAAGATAACGTCTATTTCATATTAAAAATTATTTGAACTAAATTTCAAGAGACTCTTTTTAAAACACAGGCCTACGGTTCATAAACATAATTTCTAAACTGCCATTTTTTAGTTGACTACATGTGTTCTATACTCAGCTAGGTGCAAAGAAAAGCCAGTTTCCTTGGTTCATGGGTATTGGTCACTTCATTTGATTTATTTAATTTATTTTTTTTTATGTTTCCTTTGCTGCACTTTTAATTTAGTTTCATCAGTAGCTTGTCTTTATTTGCCTGGACTGAACATTCTTCTTTCTTTACCCCCTGTTCATTGCAAACAGCCACGGGGCAAATGTAGTCTCTCACAGCCTGGACCCTCTGTCAGCAGTCCACATAGCAGGTACCTTATTCTCCTGGTTTCCGCACTCTGTTCTAGAACACCAAGAGGATGATAGAAATTGGCCATGATTCCTCTCAGTCCCACTGACTCCATCAGGTGGTCAGGACTTACTCAAGTGGAAACTTCCCTTTTGTTAATTGCCTGGCAAAAGGGACTTCTAATTACTTCAAATTCTATATGAAGTAGAGATACAGGCCAATCCTTGGACATCGTCAGCTTTTGTTTCACAGAAATCCCATGTGATCAGCATTTAATTTTCATATGCCAGATCAGGGTGAGTGTGTGTTTGCACTCGCGCTACTTAATGATTATTTTATTTTGGCGTGATTTAAGAGAAATGATAGTAAGTTCATGGCAAACACTTTCTATCATCTTCTTTACCTCTAGATATTAAATTAAGGCAGGTAATGGGCCAATATCATATTCTAGAATTCACAAAACCCACAGATCTGGATGAGACATACTAACATCCTTTCCTTTATTTATTTATTTCCTTTTTTCTTCCTTTTTTTCCTTTTTGTTTTCCTTGAAACGTTTTGTTCAGTTTGTGGGTTTTCGATACTTTAGACTCAAAACTGAAAGTCAGAATTTGAGAGTTTCAAGACTTGGGATCACTTTCTCTCCCCTCCTCAGATGACTGCAATATAACATGCTAACATTGCCATGGCTCGCCCAGTGCTCGCATCCCTGCCTTGCTCCAGGAGCAGCACTGCCCCATCTCTGTCTGACCAGTAGAGAGCAGGCTTGCAGCTACAGCTTCTTGCTTTCCACAGTGTCTCCAGCAACCTGTCATCTCTGCAGCTAATAGTGCTTCTGCATTCTTGTTGTTGTCAGTGTGATGTGTGTACCTTCACTCCTTCACTGATCGTTTCACTGGCCTCTACAATTATGAAGTGGGAAAAAAAAAGCAAATGAGCAAGCCAATGTATAAAGAGGACATCTTTTGCTATTTCAGCATCTTACACACTGCTAAAATAATCAGAAAGTGTGATAAAGGTGTATTTTTTCTTATTAAATCTAATAATAAATCTTATTTAATCTAAATCTCATTTCTTCCCTGCATATCAAAAATTAACTGATTTGTTTTTAAAATAGGTCCTCTTAGAGTCAAAGATTTTATGTTGGAAAGAAGAAAACACAAGATCAAGTAATTTTTTTTAAAAAAATACCTCCTATTAGAGTTAAAGAAAGAAGTGAACACTAGATTTAATACAGTGTTCACTGTATTGAGCCACAGGATTGAGCCACAAACAAACAGACAAAAAAATACCCTAGGAGTATTATTTTTCTTCCTGAGCAAAATCAAGACTTTATTCTCATTATAAATGAAGTAAAGAGCAAAGCTACTTACCACATAGATATTTACATAAATACTGATTTTAAAAAGTATGCTTTACATGCATAGTTAGGGACTGTGAGTAAAGTGGCATAGTTGTAAAACCATGTAACAAACAGAACAAGTATCTTTTACTGCTTCCACACACCCTGAGAAGCTACCTATTTTTAAGGAATTTCTTTTTCCTTTGAAACAAAAGGAAACTACACAGAAAATGGGATATATGTAAACTCCATCTTTCTGTCTGATGGAGAAAGAGAACTGATTATTCAGCTCCAGTCCTCTAGGAAGCTTGGTGTTTTGTTTCCTGTAGGGAGGAAGAATAGAGAGGAGAGGGGCTTTACTCAGCAGCCACTAACCAGCGAGGAGGAAGGGACGGTGTCTGTGACAGATGAGCATGCTTGCACCAGCACCATTGTACTCGAGGAACACATTGTGTGCGCTTTTCACTCTCCTGTGTAGTCAGACCACTTCTGCCAGCCTTCTGAGGTTTCAGGTTGTAGGTGCGAGCCCCTGGCTCGAAGAGCAGCTAGCAGTGCTTTGCAGCTTTGAGATCAACCCCTGTTCTAGCAGTGGCATTGCTGCGGCACCTTTCAGATCAAGGCTTTCCAGCACTGTTTATTAACACATCTTGTAGCAGCACAACACAATGTTCAATTTGTCATTCAGACAAGCATGGAATACGAATGAGTCACTGCTGAATAGGAAACTTAATCAAATGCGCAAGCCAGACAGGTTGTGGTTGATGTATAATGTGGTTTTAACTGATAATGCGGTACAAGCTGTCACTATGTTCTTTAATATTTTGACATGCCTCTGATCAGAGTACTGTGTGTTTGATCTTGCACTGGATCAGCAAACCCTGTTAGAGTTTAGTATAAAGGAGAAATAAAGTCAATCCTAAAAGGTTTATCACACAAGAAGTTGTGAAGGAAATTTCATCTAAAAAATTAGAAGGAACCATGCTTTGTGTATAAAAAGCGTCATATCACTTTGCATTCTCCATTATCACACAAAAAGACAGGTATATAGCATGATGTTAAGCAAGGTATAGGCTTAAACTAGACATTACACTGTGGATTTAACTGGTGTCTCATCCAAGTGGTAGTTGTCATCGTGTGCTAGGTTGGAAAGCAAACCCAAGAAGCAATTCCTCTTTCTTCATCTGCCTAATACAGCTGGTATAAGTGAACACCTGGATCTTTGCCTGTGAAATTTTTTTAAGTGATTAAAATGTTAAAAGATTAAAACAGCGGTTCAGTTTGCTCGGGGGTGTTTACATTGTCTCTCTTGAGCAGCTCTATTCAAGTCTTGGTGCCATAGTGCCAACCTCCATTTCCTGTTCTCCCCAAGCCTCCCCAAATGACTAGTGGATCTTTAAAGGTCACTTGCTGTTCCTGGAGCAGACCAAACCACATCACCCTTTGTGCCTTTGCTCACAAAATTATATTCATGGCTACACAAGATTTGGGTTTGGCTTGCCATGATTCTTTTCCCAGTTATCTCCCTCATTTTCACATAGAGCTTGTTACTTAAACATCATATATAACTGCTGCTTCTTAAACTTACTGGATTCACCCACTTTTTTTGCTGTGCAAGAAGCCAATACCAATCCAGTCTGGTATTTGTAAAGGCCTTCAGCATCTGTCATCATACAGATGAAATTTACTATTCTTACATTTTGTGCAATAGGTTTTTAATGAAGATATTAAATTAAGGCCAGTTCTCAATTAACTGCAGTAAATAACATCCTACTAGGCCAGCAGTGCCTCTTTCAATGTAAGCCTGTTTTCTGCGTTCCATTAGTCACTTACCACTAAATTCACTTTATTTTTTTCTATCAGCTTCACTTGAATGATAAATTCCTTTTTGAAAGCTTTCAGATGCTTACTGCAATACAGATAGGTTACATCAACCGTATTTTCTTTGGGAAAAAAATAGCAATCATCTTCACAAAAGGGTTCTCCTCTGAGCTGAAATTAAAGTTCACTTTGACCATCCTATCTATAGCCTGGTAAATTAGCTTCTCCTCTCTTGAAATGCTTAAAGAGTTCCAATAACACTGACATTACAAATTGTCAAAGTAAGGATAACTATTGCTTGCACTTAGATTAATATATAAAATTTCTTGACATGGAGAAGCTTACTGTTGGCCAGGACTGCAGCTGTGCTTCCCTCCTTCATCTGCTAAGTAGGAATTGTGTAATGGGGTGAGTAGCAGATGGCCCTTCCTCTTTCCCTCCTCACAGTGTGACAAATAGTGGAGCAGTCAGAAGATACAGCTAAAGAAGCAAGCTCAAGGAACAGAAATTACATTCTTCTCTGAAGTGGCACACAGTACTTCAGCTTTCCTTTCTCCTGCCAGAATAAATAGGTGTTCTTTCCTTAGAAATAGTGGCCTTTTTTTATTAACAATATATATTTTTTAACCATCTCTCTTTAACAAATTTATTAAACACTCCAAGCTGACCTATTCAAATTTTCAGCTAATTATGTAGATTGCAGAGGTGTACCTGCCATAAACACAGGCAGTACAGTACTCAAACTTTTTATAAGTCTCCCTCTGAAGATATTTTTGTAACATTTCATTAATTGCTTGTTGAATTGTTTCAATGCAGTATTATTCTTCAATACCCTACTTCACAGCAGAAAAAATGATTTGCTGTTGTTTTAATTTTTGAAAGTTTATGTTCCTTTTCAAGATCAATCATGCAAACTTACCCTTTTTTATTGTTGTTTTGTTTTTGTTTTTTGTAAAACACAAAGCAAGAAGTGCTGGATTGTGCAAAAAGGCATAGGAAAAAGTAAAGAAAACCCGGGTATTAACTTTGCTCCCTTTTGATTCAGCTTTTGGAAATTCCCATTCTGACACACAGTGTTGCTCCAGAGTAGCTCTGGGGCAATGAAGAAAATGACACTTTGCTCATTATCAAATACTAGTTAAGAACTGCAGAAATGTGGCCATTTCTTGATTTGGATTAACAATGAGACCCTTCTAAATAGGTAGGCTGTGCAATCAAATGCTTGGAAGGTAATTAAGAACTCCTTGTTCCCTTTGTTCCTGCCTCAGTCCATTAACTTTCTGTCTTGGTATTCTCAGACAATAGAAGTCCTGATCTAATTGAACTTTAATATGGAATGCTCTGATGCTGTTTAATGTGCTATGTCCTTTCAATATCTTCTTTATAATACATGTTCCTACATTATGCGATAAGCAACTTTCCATCTGGGCTACAATAGTGTGGATTCAGACAACCCTAGATCTGATGTTCTGATCATCACTGCTTCCTGGGATATTTAGTTCAAGCTAATAATTTAGAATATCTGAATGTTTTTATTTGCCTGTCTTTGTTGAAGTCTTAATAGTGGGGTACTATACATACATGAACAAGAAAATAAAATAGAAATAATTGTTTTCTGAACATGTGGGAAGGGAACCCTTGCTAAGCCTGGCATTGTTTTGAAGATGATATTTTAATTTTTGGATGCTTTCCCATGCAGATTCAGATTTATCAGGGAGACAAGATCAAAAGTACAAAGGGAAGTCAAAGAATCACTAAGGAGCCATCACCCCATACTTACTTTACTGGGGACCACTTGATTGCAACCAATAAGTCTGATTTCCTCCATCTCCTTATGAGCATTTTTATCTCCTAAACTCTAGGAAACCATAGATTTTCTGAGGCCTCATGATCATAACAACCATGCAAATGTATTATAGCAACACATCTGTGACAAAAATTCATGACCTAATATCCTAATGGCAGAGTTCTTGAAGCAAGTTACTCGAAGGCTCCTAGTTCTTACATTTTTGGCTTATGCTGAAATACAGTATTTCCCATGTGCTTTAATTAGCACACTGAGACCATCAGATTTAATCATTCCTAGCCTTTTCAGCTCTTGACAGTTTCAGTCAAAAAGAAAAATGTGAAATTTATGTCTTTAGCTTTCATTATAGTAATAGAATGGATTTTTGAGGTGTTCCTTTGGAAATATTTGTGTTATATCTCTCCTGCCTCATAGACATGTGATAGGTATGTCCCATTCAAGTCAGATCATTCAACATAAGAGAGAAAATCACTTGGAAGGTGATGGTGTCAAGTTGAGCGGATAGATCTTAACTGCTGATTCTGTGCAAGATTCAAAATACAATGTGCTTTGCAAAAAAATAAGTCCCCATTACCAGCGTATTGGTGTATTGATTGACAGAATATGATGTAACTGAATCTCAGTGCATTATACCTTCATGGATACCTTTTACATAAACAAATGTAGAAACTTCTGCAAATTAAGTGCAACTGGCCATTTTAAACAAGAAGCATTCCATTTTAAACAGCATGCATTGAACAAATATGGCCGATATGGCCCACCTTTTATTTTCCTCTATAGCACAGTGCTTTAAGTGGAGAATCTCCCCATAAATAATAAAGGGTCTGTGGGGTCACAAAGCCCCTTCTATTATGATCATTTGGTGTTTTTCTACCCAGTCTAGAAATCTGGGGTCTCTTGAGAGTATTAGGGAAATAGCATGTTCAGTGAAAAATACCTCTGCAGTTGTCATTCAAAGTCTGTGCAAATTGAAAATCAGCCTTCAGGGGAGGTTGAGTGCCCGAGGGCAACCTTGCTGCAGTAATGTTTTAGTATATTCAACTGTCCATCTTCTTTTCTCAGGTCCACAAGAGGTGGCTCAGGTTCCTCCCCTTCTGAGGCTGAGCCGGTGTGGCGGTGCCCATCCTTCTTCCTCAGAGTCCTCAGAGCTGCTCTGCCACTTCAGCTCCTCCTGCTGCTCCTGATCGGGCTGGCGTGCCTGGTGCCAATGACTGAGGAGGATTACAGCTGTGCTATGGCAAACAACTTTGCCCGCTCCTTCCACCCCATGCTAAAATACATGAATGGTCCTCCTCCATTGTGAAGGAGACCTTGCTGGAGTGCTGGCTGGGAGCAGGATGGTTTTAAAGGATGACAGGGTTCAGCGTGGCGGCTTTACTGTCTGCTGCAGCCACCACTGTGCCCATATCTTTCTCTGCTGGCACTCAGCTCAAAATGCATCGGTGTATCAGTATCAGACTGCACAAGGTGTTTCCTGAGTAGCATCATTTCAATACTCGCATCCTGGCTGCTAAGGAGGATGCAGCATATGTGAGGGAAACCTCTTCTGTACAGCTTTTGGGATCTTTTAGCCACTTTATATCCAGGTCATTGCCCTGTACTATGCATAGCCAAGGACTTGATACTGTAGATCCTTTCCTGTGTGCTGCTCTAAACGACCCATTAGCCAGTCTTTGTTAAATACCCTCTCAGTATCTACAGTATACAAAATAACCAATGCTTAAGGAATTTTAGAGCATTTGTAACATACAATTTTAAAGAATCTTGTATGGCAATGTATTATTCCCTGTGGTTTCTGTTTCAGGCATGGTGTTCTAACTTTTGCTTTGGATGCACAAGGTGTAAATCTGAGAAGCACTTTTTTAAGGTTTAAAAAAAATGGATGTAATAAATAAGATTGCAGAAGTTTTTATGAGGAAAAAAATGTTGAATGTCAAGTTGAAAAACAAAGAACATATTTATGTATGTACAGTTTGCTAAGCCAAGTTTTGTTTGTATTGATTTCTTTGCATTTATTATAGATACCATAAAATATTTTGTCTACGTGCTTTTTAATGACAACTGTGGAAACCTCTGAAGTTTAGAATGAGATATGTATGGTATAAAAAAAATAGAAGACATACATATGCTGCACTTTAAAAAAGAATTAAAAAGAATCTATAAAAATTAATGGCATTAGGTATATGTTGGAATGAGAAGGTCTGGAAAATGGCAACTGGCAGAATACATGGGAAAATACCACATTAGAAGTTGTGCTAGTACTGAAAGCACAATATTGTTTTGGATTAATGATTCATCACTTCAGGTTTTTCTTTTTTTCAAGATGCTTCTTGAAGTTCCCTCTCACCTGTGTGGTTTTCTTTCTGTCTGTATTTCTTTGTATGCATTCATGTGCAACCTTTGACAATTGGGGTTGTACCAGTCTACACTGAAGCAGATTTTTTCCTGTGGGTATACTGGAAACTTCCTGGTATTTTCCATAGCAGCTCAATAACAAGATAGATATTTATGTTTTGCCATCATTATTTTAGTGGAAGAGGCCCAAAACATAAGCATAAGTAGCAGAAAAACAGAACAAATTGAAAACTCATTAACTTTCCATAACTGTTGCAAAAATGTCAGTCTACTCAGTGGCACTTTGCCCAGCTTATCATCAGAATTTGACTTTGAAAGAACAAGATTCTTCTCAATGATGGGAACAATACAGAACATGGCTCTAAGTTACTGCTTTCTAATATGTTTAGGGGTTTTGAAGCCACGACACACACAATGTGAATTTTTCTTATAAAGTAAGTGTTTTTGCTTAGAATATATTGGCTTGCATAACAGAAATAAAAAGGCCAGAAAAAACTACAAGTACATTAGTTGCTATAATATAGAATTACTTTCCTGGCATGTCATCTTTTGAGCTGTTATGAGGAGAGAGTGGTCAGAGGTAGGGAACCACAAGCTGAATTCCAGCATTTGGAAGAGCCAAAATAAAGCTTCCTTTTCAGATTTGTATGTTCACAAAATATTTTCAATGTCTGAGACACAAGTCTGGACTAACACAAGTGTGTGTTCTTTTCAAGGCTGAGTTTTCTTCATTGCTATTATGCCAGGCTAGATTAGTATTCATAACCACTGATTCTTAGTAGACCAAGATAAGGAACGCACATTTGGGCTACAAGGAAGAGCTGTTACTTGCAAAAGGCCTGAAATACTACATAAAATTGATCCCTTCTCTCTTTTCTGATATTGTTCTCTTTGGTGACGTAATTTAATCAGTGGTAATCAGAATACCTACATGAGTAATTCAGTAGTTTGCTGGGTCTATTAGTCTAGGTCTGTCTGTGCTTTAGACAGCCTTTCATCAGCCAATCTCTGGGTCTGCTAGTCAATTTTTTGTTAAAAGATATTTTTATTTTCTTAAAAGAAAAAAAAACTGTAAAGGAAAAAAATACTAATTTAGGGAGACATAAGGATCTTAGCCTCACTGTCTCCTATTTTCCAGGAAGTAAAGAATGTGGAAGTTCAGTGCATTTTTGGCTGGTGATTATCTGCAGGACACACATGCAGTGTCTCTCCTCTGCCTTGCTGATGAACTGGTGGACAGTGTCCCTGCTATGCTTTGTTTCCTCCAGGTGTTTCAAAGTAAAGTTTCTTGTGTTCATATCTTCAAGCTCTTATCTGTAGCCATAGATCTGACTATCAGTGTACTGACTGTTGATGTAGAGAACTTTTTCCTGACCCCAAGGGATCTGCTCACACAAAGCAGTCCTCCCAGTGAACAGCAAACTCTCTACAGTGCCTGTGAATAAGGCAGTCACGGACAGTGTCAGAGACTCATTAGAAAAATGTCATAGACAGGACAAATTTGTAAATCCTAAATTTCCCATACCTTCAAGGACAGGAATGTCAGTCTGTCAGCTGATGTGTCAAAAAAATCACAGACAATTTGCGTCAGCAGCTTAGAGGGCCCTTTGAGTGCCACTTTGGAGTTACTGCTTTTGATACATTCAATCTCAACTCAAAATCAGCACCAGACCAGTTAAAGTGATTTGAACAATATATTCCTACAAAGGGAATTTTGGCCAGGAATCAATTCCATTATAATTTCAAATGTGATTTTGCAGAACTGGGTCTTGATCCTAAAAACAGACACAAAGAAAATGTAAATAAGTAGACAGGCTCTTCTCAAGTTCCATCCCAAGAGCACCAGTGACTCCGAGGTCCAGCTTGAGTTGCAAATCCCCATGAAATATCAACATGTGCATTTATCTCCACAGCATGAAGCAGGTTAAATGGGTCACCTGTAGGGAAGAAAAAAAACACTCCCAGAGAGCTGTCAAGCATTGCAGCCAGTGGCACTAGCCAGCTTGGCAGCCTAGGCATCTCTCCCATCCTCATAATGGGATATTAAAACTCTTTAAGAAAGTGCACTAGTTAGGGTCTGAGATGCCCTGTCCCTGTGATAAGCTGTAACCCAATCTCTTTCTGAAATGTCACCTACTTGGGCTCTGCAAAACGAAGGCTGGTAATGCACCTTGAGCCTTGGCTGTAAGGCATGAAGAAAGGCAGTGGAGGAGCTGCTGAACTCTGGGTCTGTATTGAAGACCAGGAAGGTAGAAAGTAGAGAAACTAGACTCTACCTGGTGGGGAGCTCAGGTTGTAGCTGTGTTGTATTTTTTCCCATTTTCTACTGTAGATAAATGCAGTCTTTTCTTTAGAGGTGTAATCATCCCTGCAGCTTGACATACCTTGCAACCCTGAACCTTGCTTATTGGCTTGCAGCTACCTCAGAGCTATGAGTGTTTAAAGGTAACTGCTTGCTCAGTGACTCCAGACTGTAATGTCAAGGCACTGTCTCATTATGCTTGTATTGATAATAGTGAAAAATAATGAGCTCAATTTACCCTGGACTTCCTGAATCTGTTTGTGGAGCTTCATTTGTGGACCATGCTTTGCAAAATCTGAAGGTAGGCTGCAAAGTGGTATTTAGAGATATCTGACTGTTAGGAGCTGTGAGTATGATGATACCCATTACCTATTCCCCACCCTGCTCCAGCAGTGATAACAGCTTCTTTCTGCAACAGATCAATAGTTCCTCACCACTGGTTTGCTCCCCTTCCAGCTTTGCTGCAAATGCTGTCAACTCCTGCAGTATTACTCTCTCCTTCCTTAGCACGTGTTTCTGCATCTGGTTGTTGAACAAGAGCAAAGATGCTGGGCTTGCTTATGAGCAGTCATCCCTGGCCCTTGGTCTTGTATTATTTGTGGTTGAGAGATCTCTTTACAACTGATAGCATCTCTCAACATGCTCATCATCATCACATGCTTCTGAGTGGATGTGTGTCTGTGTGTTCAAAGGCATAACAGACACTGGTTGCTCACAGGCTTCAAACTACTGATGCTATCAAGACTTAGCAACTCTAGGAGGATTCAAAGAAATAAGAGCGAGTCAACGAGTAGAAATGTAGATTCTAAAGCAATAGAAACCCCTGATCTGCTCTCTTTCTGGCACTGTATTTTATTTAGTGTTTAAAGGAATGAATTATAGAAAGGAGAAAAAGCAGCATAGTGAGTTTCGATTTAAGCTGGGTGGTTTGGCAGGCATCATGCAGAATTCATCTAAAACAGTGTCTAAAATGAGAGGGGAAAGGGGAGTGCAGGGATGGAGTCATTTGTGGTTTTGGGTTGTGTGTATTAGAGGCACAGAGTTTCCCACTTAAGGGAACATGTCTGGGTACTGGCTGAGTGGTTTTAACCTTGGCATGTTATGAACCTCGGCATGCACTACAACCAGCTGAATTCTATTGTTGTTGCATTGTTTGGCCATAATTAGACCCAGAGAGACATAGAGTGAAACCTGTATTTGGGAGAAGTTATGCTTGTGGTAATATTATTAAGAATATTAGAATGTTCTAATAATATTCCTCAATAGATAAATAAATAGGAATGATATAGAGAATTAATTTTTCCATCCAGAAAGCACTAGATAAAAATCTGTGAAACAAGATAAGAGGAAAGGAATAACTGCTAGCTGAAACACTGAAGATTTGTCATAGACTATGGCCTGGTTAAGTGATAGAAATCTGAATTTTGTTAAATTATTGCCCTAAAAGCAGATAGGAAATTAAAGCTGAAGCATCTATTGTTTGCTGTCACGTAATATATCATTCCAGAAACTGGTCAAAACTGCTTTGCTCTAGTAAGAATCTATTTAAATACCTAAGACACAGCAAATGGATTTGACCACAGTGAGGTCTGACTAACACTGGCACATTAAGTTTTTTGGAATGACAGGATGCTTTAGAAAAGTATTGTCCATTTCTTGTATCACAGGTGTCCTTGTTGTGGAGGGAGAGGTGCACTAGAGAGCTCTTCTGGTCAGGGATCATGCAGATGTGGATGTAGTTTGCACACAGGTTATTCAGGTCAGGCTCTTTCTGTTTTCTGGCATGTTGTAATTCCTGGGAGACTGCTATTATGGATGTTGTAACTGTGGGTTGGTTTTTTTTTTTCCATTTCTTTTTTCTTTGTTTTTAGAAAGGATGTTTTAAAACAGCTGGAGTTAAACCTACCAGAGTCCACTTCTTTATGTAAGTGCTCACAGGGCTATCCAAGAAGTTGGAAATTCATGGCTGTAGTATTTTCTTTATAAACAATTCAGAAATTGTCTGGGAAGCTCTCCTGGCCATAGAGCTTTAGGTTGAAACACGGTTGCATTTTTTTTTTACTCCTTTGCTAAACTTGAAGCATTGTGCAAGCAGGTTTCCTGTCCATGGGGGCAAGGTTAGAAAAAAGTACTGGAAGAAAGCATGATGCTATAGCATTTTGGCTGAGATAGATAGATAGATAGATAGATAGATAGATAGATAGATAGATAGATAGAT
>JAHLSL010000017.1:1580639-1640995 GCA_025920805.1 Petroica traversi
GATAGATAGATAGATAGATAGATAGATAGATAGATAGATAGATAGATGAGAGAGAGAGAGAGAGGGAGAGAGAGAGAAACAAAGTTGACATTTTTGAGCTGTAATTACTTTTCCTATTTTCAGATTAAATGTAAGCAAAAATTAATCCTGTAAGGACGGACTGGAGTTCGATCTTTTCTGCTCTCATATGAGTGCCTAAACTTTCAAGCTTTTATGTGGCCTGACTCTCACCACAAAGTGGACAGCACTTTTTGCTCATGTCTAGAGTATGACAAACTTGTTCATCTTTCCATAGATGACACAAATTCTGAAGAAGTGAGAGAAAAAAAAAAGGAATCTGACAAAAAGCAAAATCTTTCTGGCTTACAGAGTAGCATTCAGTCTTTATCTGTGGAGGAGCTAAATACTTTACTCTCTAAAGTGTTGCAAAATCTGGCTAAAAAATGCCTGAAAACACATCCTTTCCTCATATGCACATTTTTCATCTGTTTAAAATGGTAGCATTCTGAAGTTGTGCACAAATGTGTAGGAATGAAAGACAGCAGGAGATAAATTTCATATCACCTGTATGCCTGCAGAAATGAAGACATTAGCAGAATGACACCTAAATGCCACAGCACAAAGTTCTTAAAGGGCCATGAGAGCTAGTTAGCCTTGTTCCTGCTGAGATAAGTGCCAAATGTTATTATTTTGATGGTCAATTTTCCTGAAGATTTCATGACCATTTTTACACTTGAGCCTCTGTGTCTGCAGGATGCCATGGTGAATGATAGTAATTGGAGCCTGGCTGGGCATAAGAAAAAACACGTACTCAGTGCCCTTTCATGGGCATTCTTTCTATGTGAGCACTCTGATGAGTGCTATTTTATATGTTTGGATTTTCCTCTCCTCTTGACTGTGTGGGTGATGGAGACAAGCAGTGTAATGCAGAGGAATGAGATGTAAAACTTCTCCAGCCTAAGAAACAGCTGCTTCGTGGGGCTTTTAATGTTGCAGTTTCTGGACAGGAGAAAAGAAAAATTAAAATCTATTATTTAATTTTGAGGAATAAGCATGGTCAAAAGGCTTTTAGTGAGGGAGAGTGCCTCACTGACTGAGAACACTTAGGCTTTAGCCCATGAAGAAGCTGTTGTCTTTCCATTATGTGGATTGCCTTAACTAAAAGAAAAGAAAAGCAGTCAAATATGTTCTTTGATGATGCCTTAACTATGTCATACCTTTCTAATTACTTAAATAGAGTAAAATCTGATGGAACAAGACAGATGCCACTTACATGTCAGGAAAGAAAGGAAGGGTGTGGGGGATACCAATGCATCCAGCAGTGTACACAGGATCCTCTGGTGGAACTGCTCTGTAAGGCGCTGTGTGTGCAGTGAGGGAAGCAAGGGTAATTGGCTCAGGAGTTTTAGCTGTAGAAGCTCTACAGTGAAATAGAAAAGCATGTCCTTGCTGTATCATGTCTCAACCTTCTTCACCCAACAGATGTAACAAATTGAGAATGAAGCTGGAGTCCCAGATGGCTCCTGACCATTGAAATGTGCCCAGTGCCTGGCTGCAGAGGCTCTCTTCC
Organism: Petroica traversi; assembly: GCA_025920805.1. Lineage (NCBI taxonomy): Eukaryota > Metazoa > Chordata > Aves > Passeriformes > Petroicidae > Petroica > Petroica traversi. The sequence goes on from JAHLSL010000017.1 coordinate 1,582,210, forward strand.
TGGTGGCTTCTGGGTGTCTGAGTAAGGTGACATCTCATCCATCTTCTCCCATCACAGAAAACCCATCATGGGAGGGAATGAAGATGAGGGAGACAGATTTTTCAGTTGTTCCCATTGACAGGGCAAAACACAACGGGCCCAAATTAAACCACATTAAATTCCACCTGAGCACAGGAAAAATATTTTATAACGTGAAGATTGTCAAACACTGGAAAAGGATGCCCAGAGAGGTAGAAGAGTCTACTTTTGTGGCTGTTCAGCATTCAGCTAGGCATGGCCCTGAGCAGTTGTCTTTAGGCAATCCAGCTCTGAGCCAGGAATTGGACCAGACAGTCTCCAGTGAAGCATTCCCAGCTCACTGCACTGTGATGCTCTGTGATCATGTGTGCTGCAGAAAGAGATGAGAAAAAGAATGCCTAATCTCAGGTAGTGTGCAATCCCAGACAGTGTGCAATCCTTTGCTCATCCAAATTTTTACAATTTTTGCAGAGGTAAGTCTGTTCAGATTTTATTTGTGCAGTTTTTAATTTAGTAGTGCCACATTTTTGATTTTGTGGGAATAGTCTTCTATCAAGCTGCTTTTTTGGGGGGGTTAAGTCTGTGAGTTAAGTATTACGTTGCAACTGTCTTATTAAATCATGTCTCCATGAACTGTAAGTCCTTATTTGGTCCTGTGGTTAAAAAATTGAATGGTGTGATATTTTGAATCAGCATTGAAAATTTCTTAATTATTTTGAGTACATGTACATGTGCAATTAGTTTCTATTACTCTGATCCACCCTTTGTGGCCAAAGAAGCAACTTTCAGCCAAGTTATTTGTCATGGAAGTGTACTGCAAAACAATCACATGATTTGGAACCATTATTTAGTTAACTCAGCACTTAAAATCTCAACCGTCCCGAGGTTTCTTTTGGAATCTGAATAGGTTATTTGCTTTCATATTTAACAAATAGAAGGTGAGGTTTCCCATGAACAAAGTATATTGCCTGTCTTGTCTTCATTATTGAAATGAGAGTTAGAATCAAGGTAATAACTTATAATAATAACTTATCTTATAATTTTTTCTTTTAAATTAAGTACAATGAAACATCCCATAAAAACAAAGAGCTTTTACATATATATTCATATAAGAAAAGAGCCTGTGAGCCAATAGTCCTGTGTTGAACCAGCAAGGCATAAAAACAAGATGTAAAAAATCAGTATAGGCACCATATTCTCTCTGTGTTACTGATAAATATATATACTACAAGTATTGAAGCACCTAGGTATGTATGCAAATGCTATAGATTACTGGTTTGATTCTTTGAAAACACCAAATATGATTTTGAGATTATTTTACAGAATAGAGTTGAGTTTGAAGTGGTCAATAAAAGTACCTTTCAGTTCTTTTCATCCCTTCCTGATGGCTGAGTCAAGACAATTTTTTTTTCCCTGAGGACTAGTTTCACTTGGGAAGGGAGCACTATTTGTCTTTATATAAGCTAGCTCATTGAAAGTGGCAGCCAAATATAGAAGGCGAAATTCACACAATTTGTCTTTTCTGCTATAATCTACTTGACCAACCAAAATAAGGAACATAAAGCAAAATACTAAGAACATGAATGCACATACAGTACGTAAAGTACTTAGCTAACTCCCCTGATGTCATTAGATTGTTGACTCTAGATATGCTTTTCAGGGAAAGTGAAGAAACTAAGAAACAGTTTACACTTTCCCTTAGATGCACAGAAAGAGACACATTCTGATTCTTTCAAAAACAGTGTACCATTTTGCTGTCTATTGGCAATCCATAAGCAGAGAAGCATATTTTTAAAACATGCAAAATTTAACAAAATGAAACAATGTTTTCTAATTAATTCTTTATTTTCAACATCAAATACATTGATAAAAATCTTGCACCAATCAGGTAGCCTACCAGATTTTTTTCCTTAGACTTTTTTAAAACTTTTGTAGGTGCAAAACAAAGGAAAAAATACCTCACCAAAACCAAAGACATCAATAATTTCATATGCAACAGTGAAAGAACAGAATACTTTGACAAATACATTATGACAGCTGAGCCTATACCAAAGAAAGGACTTTGCATTGACAGACTACATAGTGCACACAAAAGCATTGGTTTCATAGTACATACAATAAGGTAATACATAAAGTGGCTTGATAATGCAAGTCTCATGACCAGCAGTCTATCCCTTCCTTTTCCAATGGGCACTTTCTGAAGAAACAGACGTCTAATTATAGGCACACAGGATTACAGAGCTTACTAATTTGCAAGGCGGCAGCATTTTTTTTTTTAATTTTTGTTTGTTTATTTCTTTAGGCACATTTGAATGCAAAAGAATTTAATTTCTTTTTAACACAGTGCAAAACCAAATACCCTTTATGGGCAACAATCACTTCAAAAACAACTTTCAGGGTATAAGGCTACCTACATTTGAAAGACTAAAGGGAACTGTGAGTAAAAAGGGTAGGACATTAAAGTTGGGAAAACATTAATTTTAAACTCTCTTATCAATATGAGATTATGCTACACTTGCAGGTGACAACAAAGATTGGCTTGTAGTACGATACCATCATTAACATCACCCTTCATGTGTTGACTTTGTAAAGCCGTATCACGGTTTTAGATAGCATTGAAAACATCCATTTCTTTATTCAAAGTAAGAAATGCACTTCACGCAAGTTCAGCTGAGAATGCCTTATATACAAAATCCCATTATCTCGAGTTGCACTCTAATTTTAAAGCAGGAAATTATATACATAAGAGGGGCTTGCCATGTTCTTACCTAAGCCTGTAATAAGACTAAAGACCTACTGAAGCAGAATTTTACTTTTTTGGTAATTTGCTTATTTTTAAACGTTTGGCACAGCTCTTAAGGAATCAGTTGACATCAACTGAAATGGATGGAGGCTCCAGAACAAATCCTGGCTCATATGAAGGGGATGATTTGGCGGTTTTTTGTTTGCTTTTTTTCAACTCAAGGTCCAGTGATCTGCTGACAGTCCTTGCAATATCCTTGGGAGCTCCGTTCAGATTATTTCTTTAATTACATTTTTAAACCCCTCAGTGTAGAGAAGGAGAAAAATCATCAAGTGATGTCACTGAAACATAATAGTAAATTTACCACAACACACACCGAGAAACTTTCATTAAACTATTTCACCCCAGTACAAATCTTGCTACCCCAACTGGGAGTTTTACCTGAGTCAAAGTCTGCAACATTGAGACGTGGCTCAAACCACTAAAAATCAGAGTAGCTTGCACATACTCAAACACCATGTATTATGACACCACTAAGTGCTACACATCATCCCCATCTCCTCTTGTACCTCCCAAGCTTTTTGCAATACTTCAGTAAAAACCATGTTCTCAAGAAAAGCAAATTCATCTGGTCTACTTATGTTTGCCTTGTGCTGGTATTAAATTGCCTATGTTTCTAGAGGGTTTTTTTTGTTTTTTGATGTTTTTGTTTTTTTAAAAAAGTCCATATATAAATGTTACAAAATAATTCTTTTGTTAGCTGTCCAGAGACATCACTATGAATGTTTTGGTAAAAGCATAATTAGCTGCCTTGAAATTTTATTTTTTTTTACATGCTGTATATTTTTATGTAATATCCAGCACCAGGTATTCAGGTAGTACTGGTTTGTCAGCTGCAAATATAAAGTATATATGTATATATATATATACACACATAAAATAGCATCTTGTGAAATAACAATTACCAAATGTCAGGCACAATTGTTTGCATACATGAGAGCATCATTCAGAATTACATATGAAAAATGTTGCCATTTTCATAGACTTTATTTAATTTAATAGCTACATTCAGCTGTCTGATATGGGGGCCATCTTTATAGATAACTCTGGGAAGGTTACTATATTCATTAAGGTGCTGCTTCAATTAAAATCTCATTAAAAAGTTAATGACATGAATCCTAAATCTGCCCCGAGGTAAATGAATGCATACTGGAATCACTCCTATTATTTCTAGGTTGCCCTTCACTGTTGTCACCACAAACAGGTGAGGACTGGTGGAAAGCTAAATTGCTTCCTTGCAAGGCAAACATTCATAATTATTGTGAGCTGACTGATACTATTTTGTATATTCCAAGACACATTATGATACCCTTCTGCCTGCTGCATACCACTTCAAATCATGCTTTTCCATCTTCACTGAGAAAATCTGTTGAGTGTAAAGGTACTTGCCCTATGTAGGTACTATCCAAATCTGACCCTCTGTTGAGAATTGCTCTCCGTTCTCTCATCTTTTATCCACTAGGTCAAATTTACACTCAAATTGTTGTAATGACCTATTCTTGGATGTAGGAAGGGAGGAATTAATTTAAACCAATTAGTCTTCCAGCTTATGAGCTTGATCTGGGTGTTCTGTCCTAGAGAACACCAAGTTGCATGTACAGTATTTGAAGAGCAGCTCTAATGCACACTGGGCTACAGCAAATGATGATGGTGTAAGCATGTGAATTTAATTATAGGGATTCCTGTGCTCCATTCAGATCTTAGCCCGCACTCATTTCAGTGAACTCATAGTTTTTCTAACACTGAAAATCAGCTACTAAAAAAGCCCAAAATGTCCATTTTCTTTCATGACACTTAGGAGCTCTCAAAAAGCCCTTAGGGACCAAATTAGCGCTCGCACACACGCACATACACACACACACACATGCTTTTACTGAATACACAAAAAGACAAAATCTTCAGCACATTCAGAAAAAAAATGACACCATAATATGCATCAAGAAAAGGCCTATGAACTTACGGTGACTGCTTCATATGTTTAGGCTTGCACAGTTTTCAAGGAATCTTCTCAAACATAGGTAACATGTAGCTTTAGACTTTCAAACTGCTCATATCCTCAGATATGTACATGAAAATATTATAGACACCATTATGTACATTCACTAAAGAATTGAATTCTTGACTTGAAGCACTAACCTGTCCTATGCCTTGCTGCCTTCACAACTGCTTTGAAAGTGATCTCACTCCTCGCAGACTCTGCCTGTGTGACAGGGAGCGTAATTAGACATAGGCACTCCTGTAAGGCATTACTTGCACTGTTTCCTATATTTAGTTTCCATGGGATATTCCAATCAACATAAAGGTTTCAATTATAGTAAAAGAAGCATTCCTGAACTCTTTTGTTAGCACTGTGGCCAGCTGCTGTGGAGCAGCCTACACATGTGTTAGGAAACATCCTCACTGGCAGGGTGGCTGCTTCCAAGCAGCTATTGGAATAGTCCCTGGTTCATGCTAGCTCCCAATCTGCACCTGTCAACCAGAAGTGCGGATAGCACAGGCAAAGTTTTTCATTAGATTATTAAAATATCCCTGGCATATGTAATAATCTCATTCCAGTACCCAGCAAAGTTCCCTGACATTTAGTTTTCTAGTATAGAGGCAGTCAAACAGCAGCACCAACTCCTACTTTGGATAGCATATCATGCGGATTTCTTCAGTCTCTTTCACGTCTTGTCTTGATATTAGTGGACCTTTTTTATATTTACAGTTTGTCTGAAGAATCAAGCTGATCCCTATGAATTTCCTTAGGAGCTACAGACATGCATGGAGAAAGACAGATTTATCTTTCTGGACATGCAGTCCCAGAGTCTATACCATGTCTGAGGCTCATTGCCCAGTTTTGGTGTCACAGGTGAGCTGGCTCTTAACAGTGATTTTGAAACATGCCACAACAAGAGCCAAAGAAAGCCAAGGCAAGGAAAAACCTGTTGCTCTGACTGTGATGCCAGCCCTCCCACACACAGCTAGACCACACTCTGCTGAGTGGGATGGGACCATCCCACCCTTCTGTGCCAGTCTCACACTGGCATCCTCACCCCTTGCTTTGTAGCACAACAAAGCACAGGACAGGGGGAGGGTTTTTTTTTTTGTAAATAGCACTGGATCCTGTACGTGTGTGAAGACCTTTTTTTTAAGACCTGATGATTTTTGTAATCATCTGGTCTGATTCAAGAGTAATTCTCTATGTCACCACTGTTTGCCATGTTGCCCTGGCTTTACAGTCTTGGGCAACAGAAGAATTTAGCTTTCTAGGATCAGACAAGATAGCATGCATGCAAAGAAATTCATCTAGAGGATATGGTAAGGGTACCTAAAAGATTGTTCAGAATGAGCTTGAGAGGGAGTTGTCTGGTGATGTAAGCCAGCGAGGGACAAGGGTATTATTCTCAGGCAGCAGTTCCATTATACTGTAGAAAGAAAAGAGGCAGGAATCCAACTGAACTACCAAGGCACTCCCTCACAATGCAGCTTCACTATGGCACACTAAGGTGCTAGTCAGCTTTCTGTTTACACTGCCCAAGAAGTCATCCAGAATCTCTTCCAAACTGCTTCAAAGTTTCAAGCAAGTAAAGGATTAAGTGAGCTCAGGATTTTGGGTGGGTGTTAACAAAGACTAACACTCATGAAGATACCAATATGTATGGGTAGCATGGCCTTTCAATTTATAGTACAATGAATTTAGATTTAGGTTTAGATTAGGACTTAGTTACCCAAATAACATGCAAAATTAAATAAAAACACTGCAAATTTTAAATCATGTTAGCCTGACAATCCTTGCTGGCTATCCATGGCAATGAAATGTCTTCCATTTAGGATAAGCAATCAATTTAGGCAAGCGCTTGACAAACACTCATACGGAAACTGCTGGTGTCTGTTGTCACTGGAGTGTTTTCAAAGGTGGCACTACAGACGAAATGAAGCATGAGCTAGGTGGTACACTGCTGGGTTTCTCACACCACTGTGTATGCTGACTTCTGTTTATATTGCACTCTGCATATTCTCCTCTTCTTTGCTGTTTACGTAAAAAGATTGCAAGGAATGAGATGAAGCTGATGCAGTGGTCAGCTGGCTTCTGTTCTCCTCCTCCATGGGTGCAGCACTCCTGGCTGCCGGGGCGTGCAGTCGGTGAGCATCCAGCATCTCCAGCAAGAGGTCATAGAGTGGAACCACGTTCTTACACTTCATATTGTACAGGTGCTCCATTCCTTTGTTGCTGTGGGTTGTGATGAAATAACAGTTACTTTCCAAATATGCTATAAGGGAAAAATAAAAAAAAGCTACCAGCTAATAATATTTGCTGGGTTCATATAAATCCTGTCTTGTACAAAACAACTTAGCAGTGCATTTGTTGTACACATCTGCTACAGGTAAACAGAAGGCAGCACCTTCAAAGAACATGGCAGACTGTTGTGGTCAAGTTGCCTTCTACAGGTGTCTCTTTTGCTCTTCTTTTCCTAAAAAGTAGCCTAGAGCACATAGACTCTTAGCTTAGTCACTATGACTAAGTGGATGGGATGAATTTTGCCTTTCCCATAATAAAAAAAAATCAGTTTTCTTTCCTGGAGAATAAGCTCAACCAATTTCTTAGCAAAACTCACTTATAATAGTATCCATTCACAAAACTATGAAAAAAAATTAACTTTACTATGCATCTGGATTTCCTTAATTATGCAAATTCTTCTTAGAGGGGAAAAAAAGAGGACACAAGGACAAAGAAACTCTACAAAATGACACAAATGAAAAAAACCACATGCAAGCGTCCCTTATCTTTTCCCCAAAGATCTGTCTATCAGTGCAGGAGGTAAAATCTGCATATTTCAGCTTTAGTAGCTATGATATGGTGTTTGATTGTTTAATTTAAATTTCATTAGCTGAAATAATGAAAATTAAAATCTGTGTAGCAACATCTCCCATGGTTTCATAATAATAAAATCTATAGCATATCTCTGTAGAATTTTATAATGCTAGCACCTCATCCACTGAGCAGCTGCCTTAAGAGGTAATTTGAGAGAATCATTTGCTGCAATTACTAACAATGTGTCAGGCAGCTCACCTCTGATTAGCAAAAGGCATGGTCCTTTAGACTGGAATTTAGTAGTTCTGCATTTATCCTCATCCATACAATTCACACAATGATCCTAATCTCTTTTCTAAAGTGATTTGTAATCACACTTGAGAAAAGTGGCTACAAAAAAGTGATAGTTTTAATAAATCTTGTAGGAGACTAAAGCTCGCAGAGCTAGGCTACTCATACATTAATATTCTACTCAGTACTGAGGTCTGGAGTCCTGACCCTGAGAAAAAATTAGACCGGTTAGGACAGTTTCCTGGAAGGGCCATGAAGGTAATCCAAGGGCTGGAGCACCTCTTCCACGAGGAAAGGCTGAGAAAATTTGAGCTATTCATCCTGGAGAAGACTCCTTGCAGAAGCCTCCCAGTTCCTGAAGGGAGCCTAGAAGAAAGCTGGAGAGGGACTTTTTACAAGGGCATGTAGTGACAGGACAAGGGAAGGTGGCTTCAAACTGAAAGACAGCTTCAATTAGGTAGTAGGAAGAAATTCTGTACTAAGGGTTGTGAGGTGCTAGAACAGGTTGTCCAGAGAAATTGTGAGTGCCCCATCCCTGTAAGTGTTCAAGTCCAGCTTGGATGGGGCTCTGAGCAACCTGGTCTAAGTGGATGGCATCCCTGCCCATATCAGGAGGGTTGGAACGAGGTGATCTTTAAGTTCCTTTCCAGCCCAGGCCATTGTATGATTCTATGACACACATAAGATTATAAGCAGACACTGCTTCCTATCAAACTATCAGCACTACCAAAACAAAAAGACGAGACAACTACAATAAACAAAGGGAGTAAATATATTCATATGGAAAGCTCTTTTTTGGTGTGTTTTTTTTTTTTTTTTTTTTTTGTAACAGCCCTTCAATCAGTTTGCACTCCCACCCATGAAGGAAAAGTGTGCATGTGCATTTGTGACACCTCTCTAGCATGGGCCCAGCACAGAACTGCTGGCTGTGTGCTTGCTCTCACCTCATGTGTCTGATGTGAGAGAGGATGAGGAGGAGCTGAGCCAGTCGTCTGTGTTGCTGCTGCAGAGAAAGACCTGACTTAGCCATTAAGTGTATCAGAGTGTCTGTGATTTTGTCCAGGACACGGTGAATATAGTCCTTCTCTTCCAGAGATTTCAAGGTGCTGGAAAGAAAAGTGTACACACCTAGAGTAGGAGGGAGAAAGAAAACAAACAAACCACAGACAAAAATTACTTTGGTGGACTCAGAGCTGCCCAAGGTATGCCCTGTGGCACCTGTTAAGCTGTGTTGAGCCATGGGATCTGACTGCATGCCAGCTCTCTTGCTTGGCAGCCAGGTCACTGCTCTGAATGACCCTGGAGCATGGATTTGGGCACTGTGGGCAAAGCAGGAGGAGGAAGACAATGCCACTTCCGTGTCTGGGTCCCACCAAGGTCTTTACCAGCTGCTGGGTGACATCTGCAGCTAGACCTACCTGTGGGCTGTGCTCTTCTCTTGGTCACTTGGCTCTGAATGCTGGAGGATATGCTGTTCCCCTTGAGAGCTCTGCAATACTTACCAACCAACCCAAGATTTTAGCAGCTTTTGCCATTTTTCCTGCTGTTTAATATTTGATTTTTAGTGACTTTCCAGTCAATCTAGAACTGAATAACATTACCACAAAACACATAAACAAAACCAGGGTTTGTTTATGGACGCTTGCCTCAACAAAATCCTCCCAACCAATCAAGAGCCTTGAAAGGTGTGCTCCTTCACCTGCAAAGCTGACTCTGCCCTAAAAACCGTGTCCAAAACAACTTGTGTAAATTTAGCTGTCTTGAATTGCTTACTGCTTAAAGTGAGCAAGCTGAAGGTTTGCTGAAGGTTTGGACCAGATAAAAAATTTTCCAGAGGACAAAACATCTTAAAACTCCCCCTCCCACAACCCCTCTACACCACCTACAAGAGTCTCTAATCCAAGCATACAAGCTATTGTTAATAGTAAATCTTGGGAGCTTGAAGTACACCAGCTTTCAAAACGGGAAAGTCTAAACTATTTTGGGCTGTTTTATCTTGATTTTTTTCTGGACAACAACACACAGCCAATGTGAATCAGGTCACAACAACATTGTGCTGCCAAAAGAGAGCTGTTGCATTCAGCATCAGTTTTTAAATCTTTTGGACAGAACCAATGATTCTAAAAAGGTCATATTGCCATAATCCAGTCCCGAGGCACCAGAGGTTTAAGACATGCATACGGTAAGACAATCAAAGTAGCTTCATCATAGAGTGTTCATCGTCCTGTGTCTATAACAGACTTGACAAATCCTGTGCTTTGGCCCTTCTGCATCAGCTCACAGAGCCAAGAAGAGATCTGGATTTTGTCCTTGGAAAAAAATGGTTTCTGGAATAATGTTTCATTTTGCTTTTCTTTAAAGCTTCATATATTGCAGAATATAGAATGCAGTTAGTGCCATTAAGAATAAAAGACACAGAGACAGACATTTAGGCTCTAGCCTGTCTGCCTTGTTTGCAGCCTTGGGGCCACTACTGGATTTGAAGATAATAATACTTTGCTGTGCATCTGAGCAGTCAGGAACTTGAGATTTGTTTAACATCTTGGCCTACCTCATCTCCTCACATCATCTGTGTTCTTCAAGGACCTGACACTTAGAACTACTGTAACTTCCAAGTAGCTTTTATGATTTGGAGTCTTCTGTACTAAAAAGAAATGTAAATGTGTTTTTGAATGAGAGTATCTCTGGGAAGAGGCAAGCAAGAAACTGCTTTAAAAAAACCAAAAGGGTAACTCAAACATAGCACAACTTCTGAAAATCATCAGTCAGAGTTCTTAATTTTGGTAATGGATATTGCTTCAAATTTGATATAGATAGATAGTACAGTGGCTGCTTTTCCCACAGAGCTTTTCATAGTTCTTATTATTTTTACTGAAATTAGTTCACCAAACAGAAACTTGTTCTGGGGCTTCTCTCAGCTGAACCATTCTCAGCTGGCTCTGAACCACCTCACATGTGCCTATTGACTATACAAGGCTTGATAGCTTAACATCTACCTGTAGGGGCAAGATTCTTAAATGTTACAGCAAAATACAATCCAAAAGAAGGAAATATTAATCTCATAAATGCACGGTGCCTCCTGTGGCTTCAGCCACAGGAACCTATTGCTCTTGCAGCAATACCCCACAGCTTCATATTACTGAAACTAGTAAAAGAAAAGAATCTTTTAGGAGGATTTTTTTCTCACCTAGGTCTAGTCTAGAAGCTATTAAAAACTGTAAATCAAGAAAGCACTCCCCAATAACTGTAGAGGATTCAATCAATAACTGACAAGGAAAATTATGTTTGGTTTTCCTTTCTACACCCTCACGGTGATTGCTACTGCCCCAGGCCACTGACCAGAGATTTCCCAAAGAGAAATTCTGACTATTACACACTCAAACACATCCAAGTAGAGTCTTCAAACGATGGTGCAGAAAATTGCCTTAGCAAAGTGAAATTTAACAGTCTCAAAGGCCTTTCCAAGCCTAAATGGAATAGCTACCATGTTGATTTCCAGCTCTTTCTGTAGGTCAGTGTTGTAAAAGATAACAGGTGCAAGAACAGAGAAAGCACCACGCTACAACCAAGCAAGGCCAGTTTGTCCATGCCCATAAGCTCACCAGAACAGGATCCCTTGGGGCTGCAGAGCTACCATGCCAGCCCTTGGCATACATTGATAGAATTTGATATCTCTCACCATATATAATTATATATTTGCTGCATGTTGCTGGAGAAGAGAATGCCTTCAACATCTTTTCCGTCACTATAAGCCCCAGTTGGAAGTATTTTTATACTTAGTGTTCAGGCTCACAGAACAATACCTAAGGCTCTTCTTCCATTACACCCCATTGCTCTGAAGCTGTAGCAAGACAGACAGAGGTATGAGGAAATTCATCTCTGCACCATGTACTCCTGGAACCATCCAGCCCCCAAAATACAGAAATAAGTAGGAACCACAATTTAACAGGAACTGAAAAACACCAGAAGAGAATAATAAGCAGTCACGTGGAACAACGTATCAGGAGGTCTACAGTATGCATCAAATCAGCCAAATCTTTCCATCTCTGTGGACTAACCAGCAAACTAATTAGGTAAATCAGCTGCAAAGGCCGATGTAACATGCATCTTCATGTCCAAAATGAAAGCCTGTTGCTTTGCCACATAGCACCACTCCTCTTCTCCAGTACACTCAAAAGTAAAACATCTGGCATCATGTTGCCCTTTCATATTTCTAATACTTATTTTCCAATGTTAAGTAACAACCCTTTAATACTGAGCTGAATACAGTTTTCAAAAATTTCAATAAATTTTGCTTTTTTAGTCAAAAGATCTATTGCTGGAGCTTTAGAGGGCACCTTCAGGTTTGTAATTTAGCTGGAAACAATGATTTTCTTGTTGTTACAGATGTGCTGTCACCTTGATATCTCAAGAAAAATGAGGAAGTAGCATAAGCATATACCTTGGTTTATAAAAAGCCTTCCATCTTTTCCATATGCACTGAGAAAAACTAAAAAATCCTGCCTTTTTTCCAAAACCACATGGAAAAGGAGTGTAAAGATATTAAACAGCCTTGAAAGATGTTGCAAAAACAGAAATGTCCAACAAAGGCGATAAATAGCACTACTTCATGTGAAGAGACTACCAGATGTCCAATCATTTAATAAAGAAATGTTTGTGTACACTCAGTGAATTAAATCCACATAAAGCTTTAGAATGCAAATGCAGTCTGCTTTTAAACATGACAAGTAGCATAATTATTCCTATTTGTTTAATTAATCCACTTGTTTAAATCATATTTAGATCTGCTGGTTTAATCAAGTGCATATATAATACAGACAGCATAATAAGCCAAAAATTCATTGTGTATTTATCTGCTGTTTCTTTAACAGAAGCTTTGTGAATATTTATACATGCACTCACAGAAAGAAATCAGGTTAAGGTAGGCTTGGAGGTCATCTAGTTAATTCTCTTGCTCAAATAATGGTAACTTCAGGGTTAGATCAACCTGGCTGGAGCTTTGTCCAGCTGAGTCCTGAGTATTTCCAAGGATTGAGATCTTTCCATCTTTCTGTCCAACCTGTTCCAGTGCTAAGCCTCTCACTGGGTAGAGTTTTTGTTCTGTTTATCTGCCAGGATCTCCCTTGCTGTGGTTTATGACCATTGCAGATTGTCCTTTCCTCTTGCACCCCTGGGAAGGGCCTGGCCCTGGCTGCTCCATAACCTGATCATCGCTGTCTGGGGCTGCAGTGGAGCCTCCTTCAGCCTTCTCTTCCCCAGGGTGAACCAACTCAGCTCTCTCAGCCACGAACTTCAGAGCACACAATGTTCATATCTGTCCAACATTTTATGTAAGGCGGCTGGCTATATTCAGTGAAATAAAGCATCTCCAGAAGACATTTTAGAGGATCTATGCCAAACACACAACTCTTACACATACCTCAAATTATGCTACTTATCTCCGTATTGCAGTCTAACCCCTCTAAATCTGAGCATCTAGAGAGACTGACAGTCAGAAACTTGTATCCACATTCCCACTATCTAGTTGTAAAATTACTTTGTTGAAGGAACACAAATATTGAAATGTACTATTATGCATAAAGGTAATGATATGCAATACAGACATACATTCTGTGGCCATATATACATAGAGTTTACAGTGGTCCCATCTCTTTACGTGCAGAAGAAAATTTTCTTCTAATTATAACTGACTTCACTTTTTGGTCTTTTTATTTGTTTGTTTGTTTGGGTTTTTTTGTTTGTTTGTTTGTTTGGGGTGTCGATTTTTAGTTTGGTTTTTTTTTACAATTTTTCCTTATGGAAAACTTGTAACAAAAAATTTCCATTAACAGAGTGAGATGTGCTTATGAAGGATAGCTGGTGATGCCTGGCAGATCTTTGTCTGAATAAACAATTTAGTTTTCTGGATCAATACTAAATAAACAGTGGCACAAAATTTCTCTACAGCAGGACAAATTCTTCATGTTCAAGGCACAAACATCTAACTATTCAAACTTCCTGTTCTATTTTCTCCAATTGAAATGCAAAATTTTTATAAATCAATTATATATTCTAGATTTATTTAAAAAGTAAATTACCTTTGAAAATATTACCTAAAATTCTGGAGGAACATAATTTTCCAGGAAGAATATTTAACTCTAGGAAGTATTCTGTTACAATTATCAGGACAATAAAAGGAAAATAAAATGTCAAACAGTAATTACAATTGTCATATCCTGGCAACTAAGGTAAGAACGGTAACCCTTCATTCCTAATATGCCACTTGCTTGCCTCAAATGTTAGTTTTTAGTAATTGATTATAACCACAACAAAACCTGAGCCACATTCATATCTCACAGAGCATACATAAAGCATTTTATATTTGATTGTATAAATATATAATTTTGCTTGACTTTGAGGAGACCACATCCAAGCTTTCATAAAGAAAAGTGCCTGATCAGTAAAGCAAAATCTGATGCGTTTACAGTCATCCTTTGATGTGAATATCCTAAATTTGTTTTTCCTGCAAGTGATCTGTTAGACAACTCGATAAAAAGGACATTTAGCCCTCCAGATCTGTTTTCTCTAGAGGGTGGTACCATGTACAAGTCTAAATACAACAGGAAAGGGGGAGAACAAGTGGGTAAATCCTCAGCATTGGGAAACTCTGACATCTTAAGTCACCGGGTAACATCTTAGCAGCGAATTGTGTCTAAAATTTTTACTTTGGTGCCTGCATTATTATTTTAGATGTCAATGATTTCCATAAGAACACCATGGGTCACATTTCTGCACATAAAAGATGAATTTTCCAGAGTTTGTTTCTCATTTCAAACAGGAAAGAGTCCTCTGGTGTGCAAGAGAAGTTTTCTGTCGCATGCTTCAAGCTAAATTTGCTTCTTTCAATCATCTCATGTAAAATTCAAATCATCTAACCTTATATAAATATATCTGTATCTTTACTTACACTTGTTATCTAGTCATCTATTTTTGAAGTGTACTTCAGGATGAGATTTACAGCCAAAAACTATAAAGGAAGTGGAAAGTAATTACATTTAGATGCCTATAATTCAATATAAACTAAACCACTATAAACTCAAACCACATTTTAGTCCTTATTTCTTTTGATTTTGCCACTACCTAAGCACCACAGTCAAGCCTTGCCTTTGGGTTCCCTATGTGTGGTTCCAGCTACTTCAGTGTCTTGTAAGCAGAGCTTTAAGACCCCCCAGCATCCAGTTCAAAGCACTGCTCTGATCACTCTCCACACCAGCTGCACACAGCGTGTCATCCACTCCTTCCACCCCTGCCTGTGGTCCTGCCTGCATCTCTGCTGGAAACCCATTTCCAAAATGAAAACGCCACTAAGGACAGCAAGCAATGCTCAACCACATGCAGAAACAGCCACAATTACCCAAGAGACAGCAAAGCACATGACTTACCAGAATTGAGCAGGATGATGGACTTAAGGCACACGAATTCCTCCCCTTGAAGGTTCATCATGCGAAACCGAGCAGCAGTAGCCAGTAGCATGTCAAAGATTTCCACCATGCCCTCTACACATTTCCCTTGATTCCTGTGTGAATATCATCAATGGGGAGACATTCACAGTTTTAACCTGGTGGTACCATGAGCTTTTGATCCCCTTGGACCAATTCCCTCCAATTTGATTTCATCAGCTCATAGCAAGTATGTGACTTCCTACTTTGTGAAGATTTGATATATGTGTGATTACAAAAGCACTGTTCTCAATACTCCCAGTAAAATTAAGTACAGCATTTCCAAAAACACAATCAATTTCAGGAACTCATCACAAAGGCATAACTGTGGTAGAACATTTGAAATTGACTGAATAAAATCTTTATATTGAGGAAAAAAATTGTGTGCATTTTGATTTGTGTGTATGTGTTCTGCTTTTGTTACTTTGCTTCCTCTTTCTTTTATCTTTTTCTCTTTAACTGAAATAGTCCCAGTTCTTTACACTCCTTCTTCCCTTGTTTCTAGTTGGCAGAGAAACCTATAATGTTCCAACACACTTCTCTTGATGTTCCCTGTCAACATAATCCCTCCTTAAAGAATAAGCTTATTCCTGAACTCAAGAAGGACCTAGGAGGCCAAAATCATGTCTGTATGACTGATTAAAACTATCAGATCACTCCACAAATCGAGTAACATTTTACATTGCAGCATTAAACAAAGCTGAAGTTTGGGACATCTCAAAAGGTTCATTAGTAATGGCAATTCACCACAATACTAGGCTTTTCCACTCACAAATTTTCATCTTCTGCACCCAATGTGCAGTTGAAGAATTAATGCAGATTGTAATTATTTTTTGTGAAAATTTAGTCTACAGGTCTTTTAGTCATTTCCATTGCTATCTTTTACAAGAACTACTTACTTTTACTTTTATTATGCCTTCCTGAGTGAAATTTTAATATATAAGACTTAACAAGTGATCCAATCTGCTGTTTAGAATTGTAATACTTTTTACCTATGGCTTTCATGAACAAAATTAGGAAGAACACTGTTATAGGAAAATGCAAAAGAAATTTCAAACGAACAGACTATGATTTATAACATGAAAAAGACTGAGCACGTCCTAATTTCATTGTGAGAAGAAACCTACCAACAGAGATACATCTGCCTCAAGCCTTAACACGGATGTGCTGCTGAGAACCTGTAGCTGATGTTTGAACCCACACCAGACCCTCAGTCAAAGCAGACATCTTCCCTTCTGATTGCAGACTAAGAAACTCCTTTGAACTTCTCAATCACATCTAAACCAAACACTGTCAAAGACGGAGTGGAGGTATCTGTGGACATTTGGGCACCCATTTCCTTTGAAGTTCAAATTCATTTCAAGTTTAATTTCGTGCTTGAACTAAAATCTACATCTGCCTTACCCAGAGCAGTGCCTACAAGCCAGTGACCATGGAACAAGACAGAAGTTATTTCAGCTGCTTTCAAATGTAGGACAATATGGAGAAACCGAAGTGAGGGATACTCCTTTAAAACAGTCACTAGCTTAAACTACAGAAATATTTGAAAACTTGGGGTTTTAAGCAACTTTCCCAGTAACTGTTAAAATGTCACACATTAGCTGACTTTTTCGTCAGAAAGACATGATCCAGAGAAGAATTAGAAATGTATGTTTAATAAAGAGGATGGGTTGTCCCTTCTCACTTCAGGCAGTTGCATGCTAAGCACTCCTGAGAACTGCTTAATATTTCCTACTCTTTTCACTTAGCTCCGAGCTGGATTTCCATTGTGTGTGGCAAGCTCCTGGTAACTGCAACTTTTGGCAATGCAACTTTTATGGACTTTTCCTTCTTTAAAAATTTTTGCTGAAGTAATTGTGGTTTAAATTATTGCAGCATTTTGTGTACGGCCAGCAACTTTGATAATGTCACGTATTAGGTTCACATAAATGATGGTAACAAGTGCAGTGTAAAACATAAAGTCTGAAAAACTGGATTGGGTGTATTCAAATTCAACAAATTCCTCCTCTTTTTGGACATCCACAATATTAACAAAGTTAAAGTAGTATTGAATAGCATCATTGTCAAATAAAAAACTGAAAATCAGGAGAATAAGAACAATGCTATTACTTCAAAATATGTTTTTATATGTTCTAATTTAAATCTCATGGAAGTAAAACACACATGAATTTTTACACTGGGACAAGTTCCAAAACTTCTGATACAATATATTTGCCCACAACTAGAGAAAGATTAATTTCCTCTATATAGAGTTTAGCATAGAGGACTAGAATTCTTTAATAATTTTGCATTAACTTAAATAATGCCCCAATAAAAGTTTGTTTAAGAATTTATATTTCAGAATTTTGCAGAAATTAAAAGATTCTGTGGATCATAAGACAAATAACCCATATTTTAAAAACTCACATCTTCATGTCTGACTGAGATATTTGTTTGGTTCCTAGAACCCACAAAACTACTACAGCCAGTTTTCAAAACAGTTCAAAATATAAGACAGTTTGAACACATTGCAAAATTTCCATGTCTAAGACCAGAGAAAAAAAAAGAAACAGGAAGTTATTTGTAAAATCAGACCATTTAATATGCCTTATGGTGCCTCCTAAGATGGACATTTTGATAGCAAGTAAGAATTATTCCCAACCTCTTACAAAAATAATTCAATAGACTGTAGTTTACAAAATCAATATTCCAATCATGATTCTCTTGATGTTAAGTACAACTTCTGCAACTTCTGGACAAGAACCCCTAATCCAGCAGCACATATTCCATGTGCTTAAATCAATATGTGTGCCCCTTTCCCATCAACTGAAACTCATATGATAGAGGATTAATAAAAATTATGTAAATTTAAGAGTTTCTAAATAGTTTCTAATCTTTTTTGCTTTGCTATCTGCTCTGTGTGTGAAAGACCAGACTACTCCATAAGGATAAAACAAAATAAAAATAGTATCTCTTTAGGTAATGTACTTGAGGTGAAGCTAGGTTCCTAGCTTTAGGTATTCATGTGTGCAAGGAATTACCTTGAAATTTCTGATTTATTTTCAGAGGAAGCAGGTCCAGCTTAATTGGCATTAATGGGAACTGCAGGATCTAAGTATCTTTGAAATGCAAGGTTCTATTAAAATATTTTTATTACTTAAACTACAACACTTATTTTCTTTGTCAACCAACAAGAAATTATTTGAAACTGGAATCTCCAGTTCTCCTGAACTGCCTTCTAACTTTCTAACATGAGCTGATAATACCATCACATTTTCTCAGTTATGTGTTCAGTTTATATTAACTTTAGTATAATTTATATTAACTTTATGTCTATAGAATCACAGCACCATCCAGACCAGAAGGCAATTTCAGGATGACTTTAGTCCAACCTCCTACTCAAAGCAGGGTCAGCTCACCCAAGGCTTTATGCAATACTGGTCTTGAAAATCTCCAAGGATGGAGGCTGCACAATCTCTTTCAGCTTGATTACTTTCATCATCATGCTTTTTTCTTCCCCTATATCCAGTCAAAACCTTCTCTGCTTCAATTTATTACTCCCATTTTTTAGTCCTCCATCAGGCATTTTAATAAAGAGCCTGATAACCTCCTTGTAGATTATAGGTTATGCAGACTTAAAAGCTTTTTTTCTTCCAGGCAGAACAAATCCACTTCTTCCAGCCACAAGGCATGGGGTCTGGCCTTGGTGGCTCTCCACTATGCTTACTGAAGTTTATTAATATATTTCCTGTAATTAGCAGCACAAAGCTGGATATGGTATTCCAGATAATGAGTGCCAAGTAAAAGCAGGATAATGGCTTCCCACCCTATAATGCCTAAGCTATGATAGTTGCAGCAGTACCAGGGCTATACCACTGGATGTAGGAATAAGAATCTAGATTTTATTTAAGTCTTGGGGAAAACCTAGACACCAGGAATGCCTTTTACAGAAGCACAGGATCAAATAAAAATTAATAATGAAGGGTGCTTGTGTGAAGGGAACAGGGGCTCAAGGACTCAGTGGAAGTTCTCATCAAACCTTTCATTCAAGTAATGCTAAAGTAAGGCTGATACAACCATCCAACCAAAGTCTGTCTGTGTATTTGTTATCTCCCTGTCTTCTTTTACCACGGTACTTCATTTGATGAAAACGGATTGCCAGATGGGATGCACAAGACTAGGGGAGGGAATATCAGCTTCAAAAGTTGACTTAGCAACTTGGTGACAAAGCCTCTAAACAAAGCTTGGCACAGGATCTGTCCCTAAGCCTAAAGGTAGGTTAGGAAATGGGGGAGAGAAAAGCTGCAAGGATAACATTCACATCCCCTTTAGAAAGGAGGGCATTCACAGACCTAACTCAAATGCCTGTGCTCTGACACAGGAGGAGAATAGTAAGTCTGTATACAGATTTCCAAAAATAGATGACTTTTATATACATTAATGTATTCTATATAAACTAGTTCTATTAATAGACATCTATAAAAGCTTTCTACTCCAATGTAAAGCAATGCACTAAAACAGTTTAAGGAAGTGGGACATCAGGAAAGCACCATCTGCAAGGATTTAAGACCAAGTCAAGAACATCTACTGGGATGCCTTAAATACTGCCAGACAGGCATTATGGGGCTCCTTAACTAACACAGGATTCCACCTTTTCTCAATGCTGTGCTTCATCAGTCATTAAAAGATGAGAAAATTTTTATCTGCAGAGAAATTTCACTTCAGACCATGCTGCATTTAGCCAGTAATACAAAGGGATTATGGAAAAAGTTAGGGAGACAGTAAGCAGGAAAAAATTAAAATCTGAAAAAAAATTCACCCCAAGGCTCTAGAACAAAACAGCAATCTGCAAAGAACAGGAGTCAAAGAGAAAAGCAGAAACTACCAAGTGTAAAGTAAATCACAGTTTAAGTAAATACTGCTGATAAAGAGAAATGCCTATTTGTCTGTCAGTATCCAGGAGGTTAAATAGAATTTTGCTTTGGAAAAAAAGTTGTTTTGATCCCAGCAATCAAGCTTGTACCTTCATTCAAATCAATCAGTAAGTGGTAGGTGGTCATGAAGGTGTGAGTTTCAGAAAGAGACAAATTAATTATACACAGTGCTTATTCTGTAGTTATGTTGTGTTGTTTACTGCATGAGTTTTGGTTTAGGGCTTTGGGGTTTTTTTAATCAACTTGCTCATAAGCCTTTAGAGATGTCCTTTTCCTCATCTCATTTCTTCCTGAATATTGGCTTTCAATTCAAAGTTCCCTGGGGAACTTTATAGACTACAGTCAGTGGCTGGTATTACATTCTGCTCTTCCTGAAGTGTATTTATATGAGCCCTCTGATCCTTATTCAAGATAAGCTCTTAAGCTTATTTGAGTCAATTGCTGGTTAAAATGTATTCAAAAGTTTAGAAGTCATCATTGACAAATATTTGCAATAAGTGTGAAATACTTT
Organism: Petroica traversi; assembly: GCA_025920805.1. Lineage (NCBI taxonomy): Eukaryota > Metazoa > Chordata > Aves > Passeriformes > Petroicidae > Petroica > Petroica traversi. The sequence continues at coordinate 1,603,019 of JAHLSL010000017.1, forward strand.
AATTATTTATCAATAATTAAAAAAAAAAAGAAATAAAAATATGCTCTAAAGTTACTTTCACCTAGAGACAGTCACAGAATACCAGAGCTGCTGATATTGCACAAATTTTCTGGAAATCCTCTAGTTCAGTGGCCCTGCTCAGGCCTATGTATCGTTGGGTGTTCAGTATCTCCAAGAACTGAAACTCCAAAACCCCTTGGTCACTGAGAAGAATCTTCCACTGCCTTCTTTACTTCCCCTCTCCGTTAGATATTTATCAGATCTGAGTCTTCTCAGACTGTCCTTGTATGAGAGTTGTTCCAGTCCATTCTTTGTGGCCCTTCACTGGCCTCAGTCCAGTAAGCAGTCTGAGCAGTGAGAGAGCCTACCTCTAGATATTGCTAAGGCTTTTCCTTATGATGTCTGGGATGGAAGAACTGCTGGCTCAGAGGGCACCCAGTTGTGCTGAATGCTCAGAGAGTTTATTGGGTTTCCCCCACCATGGTGTCCTGGAGGCAATTCTGTATTTATGTGCGTGCACGTGCTTAGGGAGGTTTCCTATTAACAAATTTTGTTATCATCCTTTTCCTGTCCACACCATCCTAGTAGAAAGCTCCCTCACCAGGCTGCCCAGCCTGTGGAAATCATATTTATGCCCCACTTTATGGTATGGATCTCATCTCTTCCTAGACATCCTTGATCCTCACAGCAGGTTTCATGATAGAAAAGTTGAATCCCTGCTGTTGACACCAGCTGTGCCACCAGCTGTTGCCCTGTGGGATTTGTCCATTCTGCCTCAAGCCCTTTCTCCTCAGCAGCCCCCATGGACAGCAGTCCACCTGGGCTCCCAAATGCTTGCCACTTCCCCTCAGAGTCAGGAAACCAACCAAGTGTCTTTCCTGACTGGATGACCAGAGGATCATCCACTGAAGCATTTAGGGTAAGAGTAGTAACTGTACATTTGAGCAGTGGTCAATCAGGTCTGAAACACAAGAGACAGTTAGCTACTAAGGACCTTTAAATATTTTTCTCTTTGTAAAATATAATGAGAAATGGATCCACAAATATGCCAGATAGGGGGAAAAAATCCCTAAAATGCTGCTATGATAGCTCTAAGAAAACTGATTATTTTTTGGTCACATTTAAGACATTCAGATTAGAAAATTATTATGTAGGCTCTCCATTTGGGAATAATAAAGCTAAAATAACTGGCTGAAGAAAAGTTATTCTGATTCACAGGAATAATTTATATTCAGTCTGAGTCACCATAAAGCTAAAAAACATTTCAAAATTCTCTCCATATCAGAAATGCAAAGAAAGTTTGATTTTGGAGTTGAACAGCATCGCAGTACAACGTGACCTAGAACTGGGGTCTGAGCTTCCAAGGTCAGGGTTACTAGATGAACAACTAATCTCATAATTTGTGTAAAGACTATCTTGAATCCAGAATTATTTCATTTTCTTTGAAAACTTCTTTCCTGTGCCTACAAATCTCCAAGGAATCTATCAGCTGAAAACTGGGAAGATGCGAAGATTATAATGAAAGGGGGCTTTCTCTTTTAATTTTTTTAAAAGAATTTATCACTTTGAGCATATCCAGCACTTCCTCAGACTCTGGAAAGATCTGCCTGATTTTACATTTAAGATGTCTGAGTTACAGAATTGGGTAGTCTTTGAATTTTGCTCAAAGAGACAGTAAAGACTGATTTATAATAAACATTAATTTTTCATTCTTTTAAGTTTTATAATTCTTTCTCTTGTAATAGTTTTGGGTTTTTTCATTCTACAGGATCTGCAGAATAATAATACATTTCAAAATCCAACCATAAAGTAAAAGATGAAAGAGAAAATTAATTATTTCAAGAGATTAGTTAACTCTCTACAAGTTAATCGATTCAGCTCTGTCGAGTAAGTAGCCTAATGACAAGATGATTTTTATAGGTGGGTTTTCTGGATGGAATCTATTGTTATTAAAGATGTGATGAAAAGTAAATGTACAATTGCTTTTCAAATCCATTTTGAAGGGCAAATTAGAATATTCTGGTTGCCAGTGGACTTTTTCCTTTTGAAATAAAAACAAGAAGGAGGTCACTAAGGAGCAATTCTGAATCAAGCACTTGTGATCACATTACTTCAGTTTTTCTAATAAATCAAAGGTAATTAATACATCCACAATTACACAGTGCCAAATGAAATGTGCATTTACTCAAGTGAAGGACAAGGACATCTAGCAAAATATCTACATAAATAACTTTAAAAATTCTTTTCAGATACAGTGAGAAAAGTTCAGAAAAAGAGCCATGAAAGAAGTAAACTATTCAGCTACCCTGTCACACGCTGAATGCTGTAAATGTTTTTGCTATGTTTCTTGCAGTTTAAAGGGATCCACAGTATCCTGCCATTATACAGAAGTCAATAAAGGGAAAATTCTTCTAATTAGAGAGAATGAAAAATCTTCATCAAGCACTGGAAGTGGAAGTGAGTAAGTTTCCAAATTAAAACCAACCCTGAAAAACAGACTAGCTTTCTCCATAAAAAAGAAGGAAAAAACCTGATAGAAACATGGAAATACTGACTAAATTGAACTGAAAATTTGTAAGCCCCTACACAGATTTTTTTGCTGCAAGGGATTTTTTGCAATCATGATAAGAGAATAACAGTAGAAAATAACATGAAGACAGCCATACAGTCTCATATGAAAGTTATATTTAGCTGTGGGCTAAGCACACAGGCATTTGAATCTGCAGGTTTCAAGTGACTACCTCTAGTGCTGGGCTGGAAGAGATAATAACTTGTGGATTACCACACATCTTCTCAATGTGATCATGACTTTATACAACTCCTATCATCTTTGTTCATCTTCTTCTAATGAGCATCACAGGCAGAGAAATCAGTCCATTTAGTTAGTCTTCGCAGCAAAGCTCATATCTCTATTTAATTGCCTATGCAACACCTCTGGGTACCTCTTCTATTATTTCAATATTACTGTCAAGACAAAGAAAATCAGAAAGGCACAGTTTTCTAAGCACAGATGAAGCACAGAATTAAACAGAGACAATGATCTCTATTATTTCTACTTCCTGTTGTAAAGAGTCTCAGGGGCAAGGAAAGCTGCAGTCTCTGACTACTGGCAAGCAGAGAACTGCTGGTTCTATAGAACTAATTTCTGGTAACAGTGAGGTGGAAAGATCAATTCAGAATGCTGTTTAGGAAGACCAGAATTATTATTCTCATATGTACGTTAGTTCACATTTGTCTACATAAAATTTGGAGCTTGTTCAATACTTTTTGGAAATCCAACAAGATGTCCATCATCTACTTGACTGTTAATTTCTCAAAGGACTTCAATGTATTTATGGCTTCCTCTTACAAAATGACTCTTTATCACTGTGTCATATTCTTGCAGCTTCAGCCAATTCTCTTCTCTAGATGGCATCCCATCAGTTTCTTTACTGTGGTCACCAGGCCTCCTTTTTAAAATGCAGCACTGGATTTCCCATTTTGCTGATACTGAGAATGTTTCAAGTGAGATTCAGCAATCCAACTATTTCTATCATGTGTTTCATTATAATTATGTTTCAAGTCTTTGAGTAACCTGGGATCAGCATGATATGTGAATGCAACAAATCCTTTAAAAATAAAGTAAAATGTGAATTTCTTATTCCTGAAGAAACATTACACTCTCTTCAAAATTATAAACAGTCTACTGTCAGGCCTGACAAATTTCACCCTGCTCTAATGACATTTTTAAAGCCTAGTTTCTTGGGAACCCTCCAGACAGGAAACATCTGGTTCGTCCTACTAGCAACCTAAGCCTTTACTTCTAAATTTGCCTTATACAATATACTAATTTTCAAAAACAGTATATAAAAGACTTGAATTTATTATTTGATTCTATTAGGTACTGTACACTAATTGCAAGCACTGTGAGTGTGCCATTCTATCTCCTGATTGAGCCTGTTTTTCTAATCTATAATTATTGTCATTTGAGCATTTTAATACCAGCAGTTATACACTACCAGTTCTGTTAAAATTCCTGATTTTGAACCAAGACTCAAGTGTTTGGGTAATGCATTAACAGAATAAGAAAGGGTGCATTACCTCATGAAATACACTGTCTAATTACAATGCAGTCCGGGAACAAAAAGAGATAATGGGATAATGTCTTCATCCATACAGAAGACAGCAGTCTACACATACTGTCAACTTAATTGTTGTGTAATTATTTTCTTATAGGCAAAGAAAAAAATTTTAAAAGGAGCATAGAATTAACAACTAAGGTCTGCTTTACAGATACAGATATTTTTCAGGAGTCTTCCAAGTTGTTGCAAAGGAAAGTTAAAGAAGTATTTATTTGAAAATGTAACTAGTTGACTCACATAGAACTAGAAAAGACTGTTTCTAAAAGATCTTCAGAGACAAGACAAGCATATGTGTAATATGACCCAAGTAGGAGGAGTGAGTTGCGAGGAGAAAGATCACATTTTCTCAAAAAACAGCAAAGCTGAAATGTTATTTTTATGACATTTCAGATAGATGCTAACAAGACAAGACTGTATTTATCTAGCCAAAAGGCAAAAGAGTTGTATGATAAAGTTTGGTGCGGCCTAAGCTTTACAAATAGATGTATGCAAATGACTACCTAATCAAAGATCCTTGACAGAAAGAATCTGTTAGAATCATGATAAGCCTGAATGCTAAAATGAAAGGGTGTTCAAATCAGAGAGGATGCCAGCAACAGAATGATCTGAGAGATCTAGAGGCATACACAAAATGTGGTAAAGCTCTGTATTAACAATACTGAATTTTCACTACATAGAAGTGTTGGATGGAACTCTGAGCAACGTGGTCTAGTGGAAGGTGTCCCTGTCCGTGGAAGAGGGGTTGGAACTTGTGATCTTTAAGGTCCCTTCCAACACAAACCATTTTATGGTTCTATGAATTTTGGTACTATTGTGGTATATGCCCAAATACTTGATGCAGTGGAAGGACTTCATTGAGTGAAACCGGCTTTGAATCAGTGTCTGTCCTGCCCTCTCAAACCCAACAAACAATATGTTTTTCTCTGTAAGATTCTCAAAAGCCTATTTGCCTAAATCAAATTAACACATCAAAATATTGTTTGCACTAATTAACTAGTAAATTTAGAGTCATTGCACTGATTAGCATATCAGTGCATCCGAGAGTCAAATAATTTATTATTTTACTTTCTGCAAATATCCCTACCAAATAGAGTGAGGCAACTATATGATGAGTTAGAAACATATTTCTTATTATTTGAAAATTAGAAGATGTAATAGATTCACATTTTTACAGTCTTAATTAAAACTCAGAAAACAAAAAGCCCTGAAGTAATATGTGGTTCTAGTTGCATGCAATTGTTTTCTTTAATCCAACAGTTGACTTAACACTGTGTAATCAACTGCTCAAACTCCATTTTACTCAGAGCATGGGGATTTTAAGTGTTTCCCTAAGCTAGTTTTTTTTAGCTAAGATCAGGAAAAATTATAATCTGGCTATCTCTGCTCTTCAGTTGTCAATTTCTTCTGAATTATGTAATGTGGAACAGGTGTCTTTGTCTTTGGAAGCCATATTGCCATTTATAGTAGTTTTCAATAAAACACTATACTTATTTTCCTAGCATAGTAAATTTTAGTTCTTCTGTTTGCTTAAAATGATTTTAAAACTGTTGTGACTTTTTGTGAAGACTATATTTACATTTAGACAAGCAGATATTTTCTGTACCTAAAATGAAAATGTATTTCATACTTATCTAGTTCCACAGCTCACAGATCATTGAGTTTATACAAGGTTTTTCCTAAGGCAATAAATATTTCTCTATTACTGTGAAATATTGAATTTTATCCTGTTAGGTATTATCATTTGCATTTTATTAAAATGTTAGAAGTAATTTGTGTGGGTATGTGCAAATAGAGGGCAGGGAATCAAAGGATTAGCACTGCAGGAATGCAACCACTAAAACTCAGTACTCCAGAGTCAAGAGAGCAAGTTGATCATAAGAGATTTTTCTTCCAATAAGAATTTTGATTAATTCAAACAGCTGGTGGACTGCCCTTGACTTTCTGTTGCCACTCCTCTGCCCCTGCAGCTCCGTGATGAGGTCAGGAACTTGCCCAGCTCTCAGCTGCCTCACTCCATCTCAGCTCGGCTCTTCTGCCACTTCCAGTTTAGACCAAGATGCCAAACTCTTCCCTGAAGTGACCCCTGTGCACACAGAAGTTCTGCACTGACAACTCTGCTATGTGGGCAGTGATCTTCAACTACAAGGACCACCAATAGCTAAGGTGACTCTATCCTCAGCAACTTTCTTGGAAACTCTTAATTGAAATTTTTCATGACATTTTTCCCATGACAGGGAAAAAGAGAGCTTGATTTTACATTAAGATGGTAGAAAATATGTTTTAAATTATCAGCCTTCCTGCTTTTAGCATGAAGACTGCCAGCTAAAATCCATTATATTGTCACATGGCAGAGAAGCATATTTTTTCTCTCAGAAATGCTTAGCATATTAGCAAGACTGGCTAAAAAAAAAAAAGGCTTAGTGAAGGAAGCAAGTATGTGTTTGTCATATTTGTCTCCAGTTTACACAAGGAAAAAAATCCCAAAACTTAATATATTCTCTATAAATAAATAAGTTTGCAATTGAGATTCTGTGAGGATTTTCTTCCAAAATTTTGGCTGGCAGCTTGGATAAATTCCTTATAACTAAGAAAAACTAGGAGAATTTTAAATAAACAAAAATAATTATCTGAATTAAATGAATAGTGTTCAGTTTTTAATTTAAATTACTTCTGCAAGAAACAGTACAGGTTATAAGAGAAACTTACTGCTGCCTTTGAAAGAAAGTACTTCAAGATGCAGATGAATCTCAGTTGTACTACTTGTCTAATAAACGACCAGTATACCATTTCTGAGCATTTCTAAGTCTTTTAGAATTCGTTTTCCAGTCTCACCTACTTTTAGCCTGCTTGACATGCGAAGTACCGTCAAATCGTAGTATTGGGGAGATGATATCATGAGCTAAACATTAATCTGATTGCAGCAGAAATAAATTAACTTAAATAATTCCTAGCAACAGGCAGACTGACCTGTCCAGTAACAGGTTAGGTGCAAACAAAAGCTTTCCTGGGTGTTCCATGGAGCGCCAGACTAAGCCGATCATCAGTATCTCTAACCAGGCACATTCCAGGAGATGGACCTGATCATGGAGTGTTAAATCCACAAATCCTGAAAGAATAAATAGGAGACAATAAAAACACTCCTGTTTTGTAAGTGGAACAACATTATTCAGAGAACTAGGTTGAAAAGAGATGGATAACCAAAAAGAACAATAAAACCAACGTTTGTTCTCATTTTATTTTCAGCTGAGTTTTGTCCCCTGGGGCTCCATCCTAAAGAACAGTCAGAAATTTCTAGCCTACTGTTTTTGTGCTGGCTTTACTCTTCCCAAAAATCGGAGCGAGACCCTGGACAGTATCTCCATCCCCACACCTGTTGCCAGGGGCCTGGAAGTCCAGGTGCACACTGCAGAAAGGGACATCTGTCTGCTCCAGTGCCGCGGTGCCTGGGGAATGGTGGAGGCAAAATGGATAAATGCCTGCTATGAAGTGAAGTGACAGATCTAATCAGCTAAACCCAGACCAATTCTCTTGGTGGAATGCTTTTACAGACTCATGGACAATTCACAGTACTGAAAGTCCGGAACCTGTGTGGAAGAGGGACCAACAGAGCATTTCAAATAAACTACGGAGCAAATTCTGACCTTTGCACAATCAGAATTCACTGATGAAACACCTGTTTATATTCCTACTGGAGTATAGAACATGGAGAAGAAAGTACTTTGTATTTAAATACTAGAGACAATGAATGCAAATTAAGAGATGGCTTAATACAATACAAAAAAAAAAAAAGAAAGATAATGATGAAAGTAGATATGAAATTATAATAAAATCATAATCACAGTGGTCCTTCCTGTGTTCATTACATGCAAGAAGTTGAAGTACTGTCTGTTTTGAATTCTCGCTTTTCATTAATGTTATTTTCAATCCAAAAATATAATCAAAGTGGAGACTGCATAATACAATTTATTAGGTCTTGCATAAGTTATTCCTTGAAGCTAGAATGAACTTCCTAAAATAAAATTTGCAGACGTTGCCTTAAAATAGATCTTATTAATCATTAACTCAGTGTTACGTGTGAAATACATTATAGAACATTGCCATAAATTTTTGGGGCAATTGTAATGATTTATACTAATCTTCAGAATAGAGGTTACATGGTAAACTACTTTACCAGTCCTAAAATGGCAGAGTTTTTCTTCTGTATTGTGTCCTCTCTGAAGGAATATACTGTGTCAGTTTTGAGGAATGTACCTGACATACACTTGAGTATTATCTTGAGAAAAAGGAAGAAAAAAGGCACATACTAGGAAATATATTTTTAAAATAAGAAACAGGTAGAGAAAAAACCAAAATACAGTTTACAATAACATAAAAAATATTTAAGTTTGATAAAATAGTTGTTGATACAATTATTTTTAATGAAAATATCTGAGACAGCTAATCAATCTATTGGTAAGAAATCATCCAAAAAAAGGAAACGGCTTTGACACGTTTGAAATAATTTATCAATCATTAGAAGTGAATTTAGGCAGTTGCAGTACCTGCGGGCTTTATGGAGTGGTAACAATAGAAGAAAGAAATAATTGCTTTTTCCTGTATTTTTCCTTTATTACAAAGTACAAAAAATTATTTTCAGACTTCAAAGACTGATGAAATGGCACTTGCCTGAGTCACCAAGCAGCTTGAACAATAGAGCTGAAACTTAAAAGAGCAACATTCTTAACAACCAATCATTGGTTACAGCATTTAAGCACAAAACTGGCAGAAAGAAAATGCCTGTATAGAGAGAACAATTCATAAACACCAGGTTTCCTATTAAGTATTGCCTTAAAATGATAATACATAATAATTGCCTTGATGGCTCTTTAGGTGAAATTGTAAATTTATTATCCAGCCAGTTAGTTTAATTTGTAAAACTAAATGTCCTGCCCAGAGAAGCTGGGATCCCCATCTCTGAAAGTGTTCAATGCCAGGATGGAAGGGATTTTAATCAACCTGGTCTAGTGGAGTGTGTCCCTGCCCATAGCAAGGGTGTTGGATGGAGCTAGGTGATCTCTAAGGTCCCTTCCAATGCAAACCATTAGATGATTCTATAAAATAACAGATTTGATCAAACAAAGTTCTGTAAGATATTTGATACTGTAAAAGCAACACATTAACAGAATGAAAATATTTTAAATTTCATACTTCAGTATGGCAAAAGGGTAATGAACTGAAGTATTTCTAAAGGGAGGACACACAGTTTACTTTTTTACTATAGACAATTTTTAATGATGACAAAGAAAAAACAGAAGTCATATTTCAGAAGTCCTGTTGGCACATGGGAAACATCTAACAAAGACAATGAGCTTTATAAAAAGCCAAGGAAACTCTGAGAGCATAAGAAAGTTGAATTACCTCAGTGTTACCTGAATCTGATAGCCATCCTGCAAGTGGGATGAGAAGTTGGGCAGAATGATAGAGTAAGCTCAAAATTAATAAAGCATTGAAAAATATGCCCTCTGGTGAGGAATAAGAAGAATTTAGTTACTCTTTGTGAAGCTAAATAGTCTAGAGGGGTTAAAGAACCAAAATGGATAAATATCCAAAGAAAAAGAGAATAGAATTCCAAAAGGTAATAATAGAGAACAGCCCATGCTGGCAGCTAAACCAGCTTCAAGTTAGACTGCAAATTAGGGACCATTGTTAACAACCAAAGTAGATATTTCCTAAGCATCACATTAAATTTCCTTGAATTTGCTCTCATTTGAAACATTAATCAAGATTTAATAACTTTTTTAAGACACACTCTTGTTCAAGAATTTAGAATAACATTGCAGAAACTTAAATTAAATTATGAATAAATCATTAATTCATCACACAGATCATGATGCACTTCAGTGTTGCTGAAATGATGTGTAGATGTGCACATAATTCTGAAATTTCAGTACTCTTTTAATGCTGGAAAGTTTTGAAAATTATTCAGACAGTAATTTTTAATTCTAAATTTTTGATTACTGTGCTTTAAGGAAGAAGAACGACACTCACTTCACTGTTGAGAAATTAATTAATTTCAGTTTGGATGTAATCTACATCTCACTCCATACAGCAGACTGACTAATTTCATGATTTTGTATCAATCAATATTAATAATCTAGATTGTCATTAGTCCATTCTATCCAACATATATTGTATGTTTGGCAGGAGAAAGATGCTTAGAGAATAAAAGCTATGCCTAGACCATTCCTTTTTATTCAAATACAGAAAAATTAACATAATTTCCAAGTGATTGCCAACAACAAACACAATTAATGTTCTACAAATTCTTGTATGAATATGGAAATGTGAACATCTAAAAAGCCAGAACGATCTTCAGAGTATTCAGTTAGGAGTAGGGGGCAAATAAACTTGTGTGTACAACACAAAACTGTAATGTTCAAACTAAACTGATTTTCTTTTCTAATATAAAGCAGCTATATGTGCTGCATGAGTCACAATATGACACAAATCTCTCTCAGAGAATAAGACACTCCAAAGCAGAAGTGGGTTAATAGAGCAAAAGCTATTAAAGACCTGGCATTAGATTTGAGAATCCAAAATTGTATGATCCCACCATCCTAAAAAAAAAAAAGAAGGCAGTAACTATTTACAAAAAAAATGAGCAAATACCTTTGTAACCTGGGAATTTGGGCAACCCAAGGAGTACTGGAAATAAATTTGGTAAAGCAAAAACCCTTGAGAAAAGTAGATTATGCACTAAGTTGTTTGATTGCAGTAAGGAACAACATAAAGCTCAGATGATTTCCATTTACTGCTAATGTAACATACATTGTGCACCCTTCAGTTCTCTGAAATAACCACTTCCAACACATGTATATGTATATATGTCTGCCAGATTTTACCAGTCATTTTGAAACTAATAAATTCATCATTTGCCTTAGTGACTTTTGGTTAAATAGGTCAAAATAAGACCAAAACCAGCTACCTGTTTTATGAGAAACAATTTCCATATCAATTACCATTCTCTGACACTCAATATCAAGTGTCATTGCAGATTCAATCATTCAACAGTAAGTCCTCCACTGGGCACTTAATAATATTTGAGGGTCATTATCATAATTTTGCAGTTTCTCCTAAAAAGACTCAACTATAGGGTGTCCAGACTGCTCAAAATCAGTTAGGTAAAAGTGAAAACAAGTTATAAAGAAACCCTTCTTTTTCACCTGATCCAACTCTAATACAAACCTAATATGTTTATACTGTATCTCCTAATTACCATGATGTGTATCTAAAAGATGAACGCCAGCCAATTTTTGCAAGAAAATAAACATTATAGTGTCATAAAGAATGACTCCAGATGCTTTGAAGGAAAGTAAAGTAAAAGCAATAAGTAGTTTTATAAGAAATAGCAAAGCTCCATCTATCAAAGTATCCCGTTTACAACAGCAACTGATACCAGATGTTTACAGCAAAAAATACAGCAGGAGAAACATCCTTCTGCAGGAAATCTCCTCATGTTCCAGAGGTGTGCAGCTCAGACTTGCAGAGCTGGAAATGGTCTTTTTGTGATTGACATCCACTAACATTTTTCCCTCCAAGTTTCTCCAGGTGCTTTCTGAGCTGATTTAGGCATTTAATGCACTTCAGATATGTTTTATATACTTTGAATCAGTGCTCTCCAGTAAGAAGTTTCACATTCTCAGTTGACACTAAGTAGCAACAATCTCCTGTTCTTCTGAAAAAAACCAAACATCTCTCTCTGACTTTCATGTGGCCCATCTAATTATTGTAATGGAAGATTCCATCATTCCCTAGGACATCATCTCACTTCTCTTTTACAAACATTTTTAGTATATTCAGTCACTTCTTAAATTAAAGTTATTCTGTCACCTTTGAAACAATGTTGTCCTTCTTGGAGCATTTTCCAGTTCAGTTGTACTCTTTTAGAGACAGTGAGACCAAGACTGCAGACTGTTTCAGACTGCCCTTATCTTCATCACATTATTCAACTTAATAACATCCATAATTTTTATCACTATTATCCACACACTTTTTTCCCAGCAAACTTAAGGATATGTTGAACACTAAAGTCTTAAACCTCCTGCCAGATTGTCTGCTATGTATTTAACTTAATAGCAATAGAAATTTTTATAATACCTCCTATGGCAAAAACCAGGATGTTAAACTACACCAAAAAGTTGTGGGAAATCAGAACATTATTCAATTTTGTGTCTTAAATGTGTCCAGGTTTTTTTCTATCTTGATGCAGAGTTTTGAAAAGTGGCAACAACCACCAAAAAAGGCAGTTGTTGTTTACAATTCAGTACCGTATCTCAGTCATGTGACAGTCATGTAATAGACCACATTTGGAACAGAACACTAATTAGGTTGGCAAAGAGGGCAGGAAAGTAGTGGTGGGTGCTGCAACCTAATTGCTAGCAACCATCCAATAAAGCAACAAAATAAAGAGAGGCTTGTGTCGAGAAAAATATCTAAGCAGATGAAATGCAAATAGCAAAATAATTCCTATGGCAAGTTCTGTTCTCAAAAAATCAGCCATAGAGAGGAAAAACATCCATTCCTCCTAACCTAAAGCACATTGAAGGACCAATACCTCAGTCACCACTGTTTGATCAAGTGGAGAAATCTGTGCCTGTTTTAATGCCACGAGCTTGGTACCTAGCCTCTCCACTTTTAACAGAGTGGTGAGACTGCATCTATGCATTTATCTAGCACATAAGATCACATTCTGTTCTGAAATTGCACAGATCACTCAGCCTCTTCAACCTTTAAGGCTGAGCCCTAAAACCTCTTAGTTAAGAGGTGGCTAAAGCCCACACCTTGACTACAGCCCTGTCTGTACACAAAAACAGCAGAGCAAAACAAATTCTGAGGCCCAAGTGAATCAGAGAACCACAAACACTGTTTTCCTTTAGCCTCAGTATCCATGCAGCTATTTCTATAATGCTACTTATTCCTAATTCTTTCCACAGATTTTCAGTCCAAGATTATAAGACACTTTTATTAAGCTCTCCCTCCTCAGGGCACTTACAGTATGACATGGACATATTGGTTTAATTGTTTACACAACACCAGTGTTTTAAATCAAGAATTATTTTGAAGACCAAAGATCAAAGATCTCTAAACCTCAACATTTTCAATCCAAATATTTTACTAGAAGACTAGTCTTGTTATTTCATTTTTTTTAAGAGGATATTGCTTTTGTTTCTGTAAGTGAGGTCAGAAAAAAAAAAACCCCTACAATTTACTGAGCTCCTGGGACGAAATCTGAAAGGCAAACACAAAGCAAGTGGCACAGTTGCAAGAGTCTCTAACTACTTTGTCTGCTCTTTCACAATTCTCTATTTTTGCTGCCTGTATAATTATAATATAGCAGCACACCAATCCAAACTTACACACTGTCTTGTCTGAGTGTAAACAGTCTGTCAAAAATTAAATTTCTTGAGATCAAAAAGAACAGCATCTGCTCTTAATTACTGTTAATTCCTTTTGAAAATTGTACTTCTCATTTTGCCATTTTCAGCTCTAATGGTTTTAAAGTTCTTTCTGAAAAATAAAAATTACAGTTTACAGGTGTAAACTTAATATTGGTTAAGAATGTTTGGGGTTTTGGGAAAAAACCCTAAAAGTGAGAAGGGAGATGAGGCCCTGCTTTCACAGTCTGTACGCACACTGAAAGTCAAGGCCAAGCAAGATATTGCTCTTCACCTCTAGTGGAGGTTTCCATTCTCCCTGAGCTGGCCTTAGGAAAACTGCCTAACATTTTGGCAGGTAGACCATCCAGCCAAACTCCCTACCTGACTGTCCCCAGAGCAGGATTCTGCAGGATGTCACATTTCTCGCTTTCATTTCAGATCCCATTTCTAGGAGCTGGTCTTTTGTGCCTCCACTTAAAAGTTGCACTGTGATGATGCTGAAATTAATTTCTCAGGTAAATGAGAGCCATTTCAACTCGTCTCCAGGAAAATGTAAAGTTATCATTACTTCACTTAGTGCTTTCTGCTTGCACAAAAAGTACATACTTTTTCAGATCTTTTTGGATCTTATCTTTTAAGAATGAGGAGTCTAAAAGTTCTTGAGGCCATTCCTGGTCCAAGCAGCCAATTCCTTGTCCAGGAATTCCAGTACAGGAACCCCTCCTTCCCTCCTCCTGTACACACCAGTCTAAACTATAACCAAGTGCACCCTGCCTACATCAGATATATTAAATACTGCCCTATTTCAAGTTTCCTATGCCAGAGTAAGCTTGGCAAGCAGAAGTTGATCTGTTTAAAGCCATACTTTGCACCAAGCACAATTAGAAATTAGGGCCATGGAAACACTTCAGAGGTGGTGACAGACAATTGCCACTGGTCAGACATACATTCTCTTCTTCTGACAAACCCTTGCCTGAGAGAAACATGAGAATTCTGCAGCACAAAACCAGTTTGGCTGGCAATGCTCCTAAGGAGATGGACCATGATCTGCCCGGCAGTCTGCAGGAACACCCAGCATGAGAGCCAGCCTGTAGCTGTGAAGTGCTCCTGTGAATTTTAGGGACAGCGAGTTTTCTCTAAACAGCAGCAAAAGCAAATTATTCTGTAGGATTTTTTGGATTGCCTAAAGATTTGTCCTATGATGGTAGACAGTCAGGCTGTGTGTCCAAAGCCCGAAGTCCTCCTCAGAGAGAAGAGAAAATGGGCAGTGTTGCTGCTCAAGCCCCTCCCTGAGTCAGGACACAAACCTACCCAGCAAATCTGAGTGCTGCCAAGTCCTGAATCTCTCCCACACTGTGTCAGCCTTGACTTAAACACAGAGGTTCTTTGCAATGGTTTCACTTTGTTAACCAAAGATTATTCCAGAAAGTGCATTAGCAGTAACCATTTAACACAAATACATTGAGACCTTCCATCAGGGAGAATAATAAAAGTAATTGGCACTCACATAGCACTTTACATTTTCAAAGGGCAGTAAAACCATTAAGTATTATTAAATGTATTTTATAGATAGAACACAGGGAGGTTAAGTGCCTCATCCAGGAGGAGGCAGGATTAGGACAGAGGTGTCTCAGCACACTCTGTCATCCTTTCAACCACAAAAATCTTCGAGTTGAAGACTCCTTAAGCCCAAGTGAAAGTTCCGTTTCCTTGTAAATCAGCAAAGGTAAAAAAAGCCAGAAGCGAGTGAAATTTTCTCATAGAGGAAAAGGGGGGAAAAAAGCTTTACAAAGTTAGTTTGGGGGAAAAATTGTTTAGAATGTGAGCAGAAAATCTGGAGGCAGGTAAGTACACAAGTATTAACTTTAACTGGTCTCACTAATCTAGGCAAGGTAATGACCTATACAAAACAAATTTTAGGCTTAAGTATTCCTTACCCTCTTAATACACAATTTTAAAAGTTATTACATTAAGAACAAATCTTGCTAATAATAACAACAACTACTATATAAGATTATTGTAAGTGAAGGCTGCCTGCCAGTTTGCAAGTGAAACTTTATCCTACTTGTGTTGTAAAGCAAGAAGGGAGACGTACATATATTTTCGGTATAGAAAACAAGCAATTCAAGTAATCAATAAAAAGTAATGTTCATTATTACATGGAAAATTCTTGCAGCACTATATAACAGATATTTAAAGCATGTTAATGATAATTCCTTCCTGGACTGTAATCCAGATGCCTGAGACTCAGGGTACACTTTGACAGCAGTAAGATATTACTTTGTGGTTCTTTTACCACTGAGAGCTGTGCCATTTCTCAGGAAGTCCAGGCTTGCAAATAAAAGCCACAGAACACTGTCTGCTTATTGAGAATGGAACAACAGCAGCTGGTCCCTGTGATTTTGAGTATAAGAACAGTCCATCAGCTGCATGTGAAAAGCTTTTCTTTGAAGGTTGTCATCTGAATTTTTCCCTGAACAGGTGAAGAAAGACACAATACAAAATTTATTAGCTGCTGACTAAAATAGATAGTATGAGGTAATACATCTTTTATTTATTGTCTCTGCAACAGTTAATTACATTGTGTTAAACTTACACCAGTCCTCAGGCCAGTTGCAAGTAGTTTGGAGGGTTTTCTGGGGATTTGTCATTTTTGTAAGAGGTCACAGCTACGCAAAATGTTTCACATCAAAAGCAGATGCAGCTAAAATAATTTCTGGGACTGGTTATGCATTCTTAACTGACTTTTATGAACTCAAAAGACAGACTCATAAATACAAACTGTCCTCTCTACTTCATTCTTTCCCCTCCTCTCCTTCTCCACCCAGCTAGGGCTGCCACACTGCTGATCTCTTCTGCTGGTTTAATTGCTCAGACAATTGATGAAATAACCTGTCAAGAAGGAGAAGCACAAAAGCGACCGACGGGCAGTCAGGGAGCACCAACCACTCAAAGAGTTTACACTTTGTGTAAATCTGCCCTAAGACTTGCGGTCACACCCAGCATGACTTGGATTTTAATTTTTTTTTGTCTGTTCAGTTGCATCCAAGACAGTATGAGGTTTTCCGCATTTGTTTGACCTCCATACAAAAGTACTAGGCTATGCTCCAATCACAACCTAAACCAAATGGAAGTGATGGTTTTGTGGCTGTCAAAAAAAATCATTCGAGGCAAAAGGTCTCATTAAGCAATCAGTCTTTGAGCAATCTCTTTAAGCAACCACAGTTTTCAAGTAAACATATAATCACTGGAGGGGGGAAAAGAAGGCAGACTGAGGTAGACTTTTTCAGAGCTTTCTAAATGACCCCAGCATGTCCCTGCAAGGTTTCCAATGGTTGTTTCAATACACAATTACTAGGGGATAATTTTAAAATCAAAGATCAAAGGCTTCCCAGTTGGTTTCCTTTTTTGCAGAGTGCACCTACATGCTTTTACTGTATCCTCTTACTGCTTTCATCAGCACTCCAGTTGGCAAAGGCACTTTGGATGGGGCAGTGCCCTAATATGTCAGTGAGAGCAGCAAGGCAGGGGATGGTAGACATGGAGCCCTGCTGGAGCTGGCTTGGGCAGCATTGCATGCCTGGCTTCACTGCAGCACCAGGAGACAGACCTTGCTGGAGGAAGTGGCTCTGGAAAACCTCAGGATGAGGATAAAGGCAATGCAGATATGTCACATGGCTGAATGGTCATAGGGGGGACAGGATAGGGATGGCAAGTGAACCAAACTAGGCTAAAGGGAGCCTGGAAAGCTACTGTACCACAGGCAGCTCATTTCTACTGCTCTGCACCTCATTTTTTCCAAAATGGTAGGGTGTAAAAATATCTCCATTGTTCAATTTTTTATCCTTTTTATTCCTTTAATTATAAGAGCTATATGAAAGACTTAAAGGTCATCATAACACAAGAATATTTTAAGAAAGAGATAAAATTAGATTTGCAAGATAACACAACCAATGACCAGTTTCAGCCATTCTTCTAAACTAACATTAGTTATTTAAGCTGAAATTAAGGGTTAACCCTAGTCTTTCTGTCTCTAAAACCCTGGGTTTATACTTGTATTTTCAATAATTCTGTTTAATACTTTAAGAATTTCACTGCTTCAATTTATATTTCCACCCATGTCTGGAAACTTTAGAATTTTTAAATTTAACACTTTTTTTTACTGCAAAAACTTTCACATGATGAAACCGGGCAGGCTATGCTCTCTCCTTCTTCATTCATAAAATCTGGTGAACAAGGCACTAAGCTTTTTTCTCCACAGTGCCTTCCACTACTGTGCTCACCACTGAACCCATTGACATTCATTGCAGCAGCATCTGGAACTAGCAGAAAAAAGGATTATTCTGTAACCCAAGGAAAAGAGGGGGAAACTGTCAAGTTTGTAGCGAACTAGAAGATTAAAACTGCTTTGAGACTACAAATAGAAATTGCTCAGAACATAATGTGCTGTACCCAAGAAATGAAGCATAACTTCAGAGTTCATGGTCTGGTCATTCTTTATAGTCACTAGGACATAAAACAAGCCTGACTAATGCACCTGCATCCATTTTATTCCTTCAGATTGTTCACTTCTGAAGAAGCATTATTTCTGTCCATTGCACTTATATGTGAGTATCAGAAGCTATATATATTTATATGTGTACTTCAGCATCCACTACACTGCCTGGTACCGACATCAAAACAGAAACACAATCACATATAAATGAAACATCAAATGTTTCTTTTTCCTCCTATTCCTTTCACCCCTACATGACTGGTTTTGAACAGAACCCAAGCTCTAAAAAATTGTCCAAGAAATTGTAAGGATACATCAAAGAGAAGAAAGACAGCAAAATTAATTGCAGCAATTTCCTTCAACCACTTCAACAAGAAGACTATTTCAGCAGCTGTGTGGGAGTGTCATCATAAGAGAGAGCACAGGGATACTTTACAGGGAAAGCAAGTCACTGGAATGCTGCTGGCAATTTGTATTAATCTTCTTGTTCAGGGAGACCTAGCAAGTTAACAAGCAGCATGTTTCCACAAAACACATCATTGTCTTAAGCTTTGTCTTGCACTTTCCTTCAGTGGGTAACAAACTCAAGAAACCCTCAAGAAACACACACATTTCATGGAGCAGGCTCAGGTTTGCACACAAAATGCAGGTGATTGCAATTAGAGAAGAGTGACCTTGGCTCAAGCTCCCATACTGCTTGCTGAGGCACATGCTGAGGCTAGAGCTGTTTGGAAGTACTGATAGGGCATTTTACATTGGAAAGTGACAGGCTGACAGTTTAAAACACTCTGGGTAACATGTCAGATTTCACAAAACAAAAACAAGCAAACAAAAAAGAGGCTGGTTTCTATCTGGAAACACCTCGTCCTTGTTGGCGCCTCATCTTAGTTTTCAGCACTCTACCAGGCGCCTATTCCTACTCAACATTAAAAAACGTACCTAAACTTCTAGGAAATACAGGGCTTTTTTCCCCAAAATTGTCTTCTTTTTATTTTAAACAGGTGCCTTAAATATTTGCAATTTTCTTGAAGTCTACTCGTTCACATTGAAAAAAAAATTTCATTTCACCCAGAAAGGTTATTACCTAGCAGAAAGTTTCAAAAATTTCATTTTGTATTATGTGAGAAAGTTTCTTTTTAACTGTTTGCATCTGCCATGAAACAAAGAAACTGATTATTTACACAACTCTGCTGGAGACATCTGGAAAAGCTTTAGAACAGCATACAAGCTCATTCAAAATGACCGGACCTATAAACTGTATTTGTCATCCTTCGACAGGGTTGGAAAATCGCATGGAATCCCACTGCACTAAAAATATCACTGTAATGCCTTCTAATAAGTAAAAGAGCAGAAATTTTAGATTAGAAGAAAAATATGTAACTTAAAATTCAGAAAGTTTTCCCTGGAATTATAATTTGATATTTTTTCTAACCTGAAAAAAACCTGGCAATTTTCATCTTTCTTATTTCAGGTCTTTTGATTTATTTTGTTTTTCGTTTTTCTTTTTCCTTTCACATGCGTATGAAGTGCAAATTTGACAGACTCCTTATGGATGAGAATAAACTTTGGCTTGGATCAGGAAACAGAGGCACTTTGCATGGTTCAGGCTTAGTCTAGGAGACATTTTATCACCACACTGACCCTCAAAGCACCGTTTGGATCACATACAGAAGACTTTTTCAGGCTGAAGGCTCCTATCCTCAGAGGTAGAAGAACTGTTTGGTGTAGGAGCCCCGATGGAGCAAAGATCCCTGATTGTTGCCCACTTTTAATGATATCCAGAAGGTTATGGGCTCCTGTTACTCACTTCTGCAGCTCATATATTTTTATTTTCTCCCATGGCTACCCTACTGCCATGAGGAGAGTTACCAGCATGAGATGGAAGTCATGCAGTAACCACAATATGGACACAACCAAAATAGGTCACACAGAACTGATGTTGCACTATGATGGCAGAAGACAAACTTCTAAACAAACGATCAAGAAACAGAAAACATGAAGCCACATTGTGGTTAAAACTTGTCAAGGTGACACAGCATTCTAACTTTCATTATCCTAAATATGTTTATTAATGGTCTGACAGGCTGAGAAAGCAATGTGGCAGCAAAATATGAAGATGAGAGAAAACAACATAATCAGAACAAATAAAACAGGGTTTTGAGAGATATTCAGAGAAGTGAGTTACCTCCTAACTGTGCTAAGTCTGGAATCAGCCTAAATTTTAAGCATTTTCAGGCTGCATTTTTGCAGAGATAGACAATCAAAATACGAACCGAGGAAGAGGGATGAACTTGGAAATCCAAAAAAAGAGGAAAAAAATCCTACGCATACACAAAAAAAAGGTAATTCTGAGAGTAAAAATAAAGCATCTACGAACACATTCAAATATAGTCCTACTCTGATTAAACATCAAGCCACTCAGAAACTGAGAAGCCAAGTGACTCTGGGGGTCCATGAGGCTGGAAATTTGTTAAAAGGGGGAAAACCACTCATCAACATTATGCTGAACTACTTCTGACATCCCATTAGTGAATAATTTCACTCTTCCATCTACATGAAATCAGTGCTTACAAGTTACTCCACATTATTTGTAAATAAAATAACTCCTAGAAAGCTGGTAACAGTTATTCACTGTCAGCTGAAGAAAAGCAGATCTTGATTAATCTGCCTGTAGTGATGGATTTTTACCAAAACCTCTCAGAAGACCTATTACTGATAAATAAGGTACAAAAAAGCTCATCTGGAGTCTAAAGAAAAGAGCACTCTGACTGCACTGTCTGCTGAAATAAGGCAGTAAAGGAAATGTATTTTTGTCGCGTGCACTGTCTCATTCAAGTGTTCCAATATGTGTCTGCTTGAACACTTGATTAGAAGTGTCCCCTTAAAAATAAAATAATTAAATAAAAACACCCGGAAAACAAACAACTAAACCCCCCCCCCCCAAAAAACCAAACCAAAAGAAAAAACAAACAAACAAACAAGCAAACAAACAAACCAAACAGAACAAACAGAACAAAAAACCTTAAAAAACTTAAATTAGCATGTAAATTTTCTGCAAACTATAAGCCACATTTTTTTGAGAAGAGAGACATACTGGCAAGGCATAAAACAGAAGCATAATGAGCAGTATAAAAGAAATAGCAAGTTTAATTCATACTTATGCCTGTTGGCTAAGAATTTTCCAATTGGAAGGAGGAGGGAGTTGTTTCACAATAGGGATATTTAGTGTGATTCTTAGCAGCAGATAAAATCCTGAGACATCAGTTTAGGAATGGATTCACTGTGGCACATTGTAAGAGAGTTCTACATAACTGGCACAAGGAGGCATTGGCACAGTTGCTGCTTTTCTGTGGTAAAGCAAAGTTCTTCACAAAACATCCAGTAAAAAGGAATGTAGTACATGTTTACCTAGGGGGGAAAAAAAGTGCATTTGGTATTCATATTGGAGCCAATGATCCCCCATAACTGTGTTTATATGAATACCAAGTGTGGAAAAAATGAAGTCACAAGTTGATTATTGGGCGGGACTTTCATAAGCAGCTCTTCTGTGTCAACTGAGAACCATTCCATGTATGCTGGTTTTAAAATGTGTGAGATGTTAACACCAGTGTTTAATCCCATCATCGCCAAATAAAGTATAATAGAGCTTTCATTTTCATAGATATTGCAAAATCCCACCCTGCAGAACATTAAGAGACAACTGCTGATTCCAAATGCTGCCACGTGCTTCTGTCACTTCAGGTCACTATTTACTAGCTGTAGAGTGCAAACTTGGCCCAAAGAACTTCCAGAAGAATTTACTGCCTTCCTGGAAGAGAAAGACAGAAGAAGAACTTCCAAAAAATATGCACTAGAATTGGCAACCAACCAGACAGTCTTTGCCTCCTGGAAAGTAAAGCATCTTGTACCCCAGGGATGGAAGCCAACTAAAGACCCTCTATGAACAAGGATACATTTTGGGTATGGGGGTACTCCCCATGAGTCTCCAACCCCTCACAGCTACAGTAAAACATTACAGGAACATGCAAAATAGGAGCTAAACATCTACTTAAGCAAACAGGATAAAGACTGCAAACAGTGCCAGGAACAAGAAGATTCTTGCCCTTTGTACTGGAAAAGACCTCTCTATATAAAAATAAAGAGGAATTAAATTAGAAGGCAGCTTGTTCTAGAGCTGCATATTACTATTGGCAGTAGAGACACATGAATGTTTCTTTCTAGCACAATCACATTAGTACTTGCCTATTCATTCCTGATATACTGTTGTGCTCCCATTTCAATTGCCTCAACAATTTTGCCATGAACTGGACTGGGGAACAAGTTGTTGGCAACTTAAAGTACACACCCAAAAGATTAATTTTTAAGCTGGATAGATCTCTGTACTTATACAGCCACCCCAAGACAAGGAGAAGCAGAAAGATAGGAACTGTTCTAGCCAGCACTGCAACTGGAAGAAATACTTGTGAAATTACAATCTCACAAAGTATGTCCTACAAATGTATGTGATACTCCTAAGAAATACTACCTTTGTAGCAATCAAAGGAGATTTCTGAAATAGGTCAGACATTCGTACTAATATAAAGGTTGATACTATATGGCAATATCGCGATTTTAGCTTTATTCCAGTAATTGTTTTTCAGTACAGTGATCATACCCAGATAGAGACTGTTCAGGGTGTTAGTAAACACCTGGCTGTCACGCCAGCAGCCTGTATACCCACTTCTCTACTTGCAGCAATGTTTTCTGAGGGACAGCAGCTGTTGAAGGAGATACTTCATTAGACTATTGATAAGAGTTAATAATCTCTAGGAACATTTTAATTAGCCTACTCTACCACTTTCCCTATCTTTTTGAATCAAAGTAAAATCAGATTTCTTGAATTTTGGCTTTCCAACTCAGCTTAAACACTCCAGAATATAATTTCACAGGGATCACATTTAGCCTATAAGCAAGATTTTGAATGGTACTTTTGCCCTCATCTGTGTATTAACCTTGATTCTGTGTCTTAAGACTGCCTACTAGATTTGGTTCCAGACCAAAAATCTCAAGCTGCAGAGACAAAAATCATTGAAAATTCTGACATGTGTTTTCTTTTTCTGAGACCATTCTGCTCACAAGGAATACCAGATACCTGTGAGAATCACTGGGTACCTCTGACAGCCTGTGCCCCTCTCTGGTGGGCAAAGGGAACCAGACACTGAATCACAGTCAAAATCTTGATTCCTCCCCTCTATTTCCAGAACTCCTCAAAAGGCCTAAGCAGCTTTAGGTCTAGACCCTGAGTCTAAGCACAGTGATAAGTATTTCATCTCTATCTCCCTGCTCAGGACTGTGGCAGACAGCAATATTTTTTGCAAGGAACAGAACTTCACATAAGGAACAGTAGGCAATAGTTCCTTATGGACACTCTTAGCTCAGCACAGACTCCTAGAGGAACTAGGTAATTGCAGATTTCTCATCTCCCATCCCACTGTGGGATATTCTTTAACTTGCTTTCACTAGTTTAAATTCACAGTCCATAACTAGCACGCAGACAAAACAACATACTCTTTACACACATGGTTCATTTCCTGGAGAGATAATCAAAGAAAACAAATGAGCTCTGTAACAGATGTGTCATATAATGCACCACTGCAGGGTAAGAGCCCATCCAGAAGTCATCTGCAATAAATCTTTCCTAATTATTTCTATGTAACTTAAAAATTCCTATGTATCTACCATGAGATTTTAGTAAGTGACTCACTTAAAAGGAAAACTAATACAAATTATACTAAAATAACCTCTAAACTGGAATTACAGATGATTGTGCTCAGAGATGTAGCACTAGAGGGAACCTAAAAGATTTAGGCTGAAGTTATTAAACATCAAGTAAAAAGGGCCAATTTGTGTGAATTATGTGAACAGAAACAATGGATGTGTGCACATGCACATACATATCGCATCAGTGCTTTCCAACAATCGCATATTCTTTTTGTAAATTATTTTAAGAAATAAATAAATCAGGAGGGATCATTACTTACTGTTTACTTAGAGTAGAAATTAACGAGCGTTTCTTGGAAAGCTCCAGGGTTCAGCATAGCTGAAGACTCTAAGACAGATATGTTCATCCAAGAGTGTAAATTATTTATCAGCTAAAGAAAAATAGCAGGAAATGTTTTTATAAAAGTATCATATCTTTTAGAAATAAAGTATTACAGTTTAAGTATTTCATTTCCTAAAGTTTTGGCTAAAAATATAAAGACTATTACTATGGATGCTGATTTCTGCATTTTTATTTTCCAAGACCAACAGAATTTAATCTTGAAACACTTACTATTAATTAACTTGTGTACTATTAAATGTCCAATGAACTCCAATATATAAGTAGTTCTTACTCCTTCTTACATATTTGGTGTCATTTTTTATCTGTCACTATATGTCAAACCAGTAGACAAGATTACTTATAGTTAGGTAAATCTTGGTTACTTAGGATATTTTTGAGACAGATTATTGGGAAGCACCTGAATACAAATCTTTGGAATTCAAATATTGCTTACTCTGAAAAGACCTGAATCAGATCAGCCTTGTAATAGCACTGTGGGTTTTTATTTTAAAACAGCTGTGTACAGATGGAACTATGACTCTTTAATATGTGGAGCAGCAATCTTAAAAACTTTTTTTGGCCATACACCTGCATAAAAGCATCAGCAGCTGATGCACTCTTCAGAATCTCTCTTTTCTTCTGGACAATGCAATAAAATCTGGAAAGCTACAGAATTAGTGTTAGTAATTTGCAAATAAACTGGTAAGAATAGACAAAAAATCATGAAATGTTACAAGATAAGTATTAGAAAACTCTCAAGGATATATTTCTGAGCTCACTTGAAGGTTCTCTAAAGAAATACCCTAAATGGTTCTCTAAAGAAATATTCAAAGTGGTCTCTCACTACTTTTCCCTTGATTGAATTTTTATGCAAATACAATGATGCAGTTTGAACACATTCGTTTAATGCCTACTGCCAGGAAACTCCTGGGGACATAAAGCTCGAATGCTATGGCTTGGAAGATAAAATGTGAAAGAATTGTGAGTAAATCATATCCCAAGGCTCTTCCTGTGGCAAGAGGAGCAGGCAACAACCAGACCCTTCCACTTGGAAGAGCCTCTGAACAAATTACTGCCTTCAGCAGGAGCCCTAGCAATATGCAAGAAGCCCAGTATGGAGCTGTTGAATTTACTGTTGGTTTATCTGACTGATTCACAACATCTTTTTCCTCTGGTCCTCTTGCATGTGTTCTTTGCTTTTTCTCACAATTGGAGACTCCTTGTTGCTTGTCCTGACGTATTTCTCTCCCCTTCTATACCCCAAACTCCAGGAACTCCCTAGAGTTTGAAAACCACTGCATTAGGGTAACTCTCAAATTTCCAGTACCTGAATTGTTATTCAGACCTTGATCCTTTACTCTTCTGCTATAATTTTCTTCCAGTCTTTAGCTAGCGAAAGCACTGCCTGTATTTTTGTTTTGTTTTGTATTGTTTATGTTCCTTTAGAAGCACTTCTGCTGAATTGTTCCTTCTCAGCTTTGGCTTTTTCCTATCTCACACAGCTCCTGGTACCTATAACATCTCCCTGTCCTTTAGAATCAGCACCTCCACCCCATATCTCAACAGCAGACCATTGTGTCATGTTGTCTCATCCTTTTTTCTCATTAGAAGTTCTGTAAAGAAGGAAATATACCTAATCTTTTTTTTTTTAAAGCACCTCAAGACAATTCTAGAGATAATTTAAAAAGGTACTTGTAAGAGAGAGTTTTTCTCGTACAGCACCCAGAAGCTGGAGGAGGACTGAAAGGAATGCTTTTTTGGTTTTACAAATATAGACAAGAAAAATTGATGATGCCTCCCAGACTAAGAAAATAGAGGGAAGGAAAGCTTTCATTTCATATTCAATGATTTTAATACTGCTGCCCGTCATAATAATTCGATTGAATGATACATCTCAGTCTGATATTCAAATTCAAAGGGTGTTTATTCCACTATAATGTTTGATGCTTATCTCTTACATTCATGGTAATTAATTGAAACTTCACAGAAATTAAATGAGCAAAAAGCAACCGTAAGGTAAGATCCAGACCCCTATTTTAATTTCTCTTTTGCTTACAGATTTGCTTCCTCTGTTTTTCACCTAAGAAGCAGGGGAGCAGGGAGTCTCACTTCAACGGATTAAAGAGATAAGCAAAGGGGTGGGGGTTTTAATGATATTTTAGAAATATCCACAGCCTGTTAGGCAAAGAAGAGACTGTAAAACAGATATTTTGAAAGGGTTATTAAAAATTATTACAGGAATTGCAAGCCATTCCGTTTTTTTTTTTAAATAAGTGTAAATTATTGGCAGGAGGATCACTTAGAAGCTCTATAAGCATTCCTATACCAAAAGGGTTATAAACACATACCACTCTCATCTAAGACATCTTTCCTTCCACTGCAAGCTGACTAATTTTTTTCAAGATTTGTTGCTACTAAAGTGCAGTGTAAAATTGTGGCTATTGGCCTTTTTACACACTGTTCCTGATTTAACAAACAGCAGTTTAGGTCAAATAGGAAAACAATATCTTAAGAAAATAGCAACCTCTGTGGCTTTGAAATAAAGAAAAAACAAAAAAACCCAGTGCCAAAATGTTTATCTCCTCGGTTCATGAAGCCATAAAATAAGTACAGCATCGTGAATCATCTGGAAACTTCAAAGCCTGTATGCCCAGTGTACCATTTTAGGGCTATTAAGTTGTACAGTTACTGAACTTGTAGTAAATAGTTACACAAGATTGTAGCAGCACTGCCAAAGATTTCACCCTCACAACAAAATTTCCTTAAAGCTACACTCTTTACCATGAGCTCACTGCATAACCTCGTAAAGTCTCAACATCTCAAGAGATTCTGCACCAAAAATGTGCAGTTGATTATATTGAAAATGCCAGCTTCATTTAGAAAATACAGTACTCTATATAGGACATTAAACTAAATACACAGTAAGTGAATAAAGAAATAAAATAAGTTAATTCCTTTGACATAACAGCATTTCTGTAGAAAAGCAAAGGAATGATTTTGCTCATTTCATCAAAGACCATTCTGAAGGCGGTACTATATCCCCAAGATGTTATGTAAATCAAGAACACAAGAAGGCATATCTTTCAGGAATATGTGGTTCAGAAATGAACATTCATCTACACTGATACCTTGCCTACATGTGAGTTTTAGTGATTGGTCCCAATTAAATCCTTAAAGACTCAATTTACGTGTAAAGTCTAGCCCACCACAATCTGTTTGCACCCACCTCATGTGTAGTTGCCAGCTATTCCAGCTGGCTGTGGTAATTAAAGGGCACCACCAGTATCTTACAGAAGCCACCTGGGAGGACTGCAGCCTAAATCCCCATTAGGCCACATAAAGAGTACAGCATCCTGAATTTTTTGTTAATGTCATAATACACTGTACAAAATTTTTGTTCATTTTATCTGGCAAACCCACTTATATTAGTGGCCAAGGTTTTGAAAAAAAATTAAAACAAGCTTTTATGTACTTGGCATATTATGAACTGCATTGCCATAGGAGAACTTGGTTCTGACCTCAGACAAAAACCACGTTATATTTCAGCATTGAAGATATTTTTTGAGGTTGTGAATAAGAAGCTGCCACAAGTTCTCTTTTCCCCAAAAACTGATTAACATCACCAAGTTTGCAGAGCCAGTTAAAGCAAGTTTGAACTGATGCTGAATTAATTGCAATAAAGGTTGAGACCAGTTCTGACCTTCCCAATTAGAGCATGTTTGCATGAGATACTCATCTCATTTTGAAGATTTTCCTCAGTATGTCTTTATAGCAGATCTCTGCCTACATTGTTCTATATAGACTATCACAAATTACCTTTTATTATTCCATTTTGTAGAATAGTTTCACTTTTATCCAATTCATCTAATTAGCTGTTTCTTCTTCCATGCCCACCTATTTATATAATCAGAAACAGTGGCCAACCAAAAACTATTCTTTAAGCCTACACAGCCAAATAAACTTAAAAAATATCCCTGAAAGTTTTTACACCTATTTTGTCAGCTGTATCTTCATTGCTTTTCTGCTCAGTTAATATCAATTTCTTCCTTTGTGAAAAAATGTAATCCTTTTGGATTTCAGTAAAGCTTTCGATACTCTGTCACAGTACGCTTCTGGACAAAACATCCAGCTTTGTGCTCAAAGATACTTTAGCTCAAAAATGAGTAATTACTTTTATAATTAAAAGTTCATTTCATTGATCTACATTCAAAAATAAAAATATGAAGATGTTCTTCCAAAAAAGTATTCAGGCTTCACTAACTAAGGAAGTTTTGAGGTTGTAACATAGGCTAAAGTGTGTGTGTTCAGGGGTTGTACAAAGGAATTATTTAAATTATTTTATAACATCATGCAATGTGTGAGCACCTGGCTCGGGGTCTGGGACAAAGGGTTATAGTCAATGGGGTGACATAAGACTGGTGACCTGTCACTCGGGGGGTTCCACAGGGCTCCTTCCTCTGCCCGTGCTCCTCAACATCTTCCTAAATTACGTGGACACAGGACTGGAAGGGATACTGAGCACAGCTGATACAAAACTGGGAGGAGCTATTGACTCCCTCAAGGGCAGAGAGGCCCTGCAGAGAGACCTCAATAAATTAGAGGACTGGACAATCATCACTCTAAAGAAGTTCATCAAGATAAAGTGCTGCATTCTGCACCTGGGACAGGGCAACCCTGGCTCTATGGACAGACTGGGCAATGAGAGGCTGGAAAGCAGAGCCATGGAAAGGGACCTGGGGATCCTGATCTATCACAAGTTGAACACGAGTCAGCAGTGCCCTGGCAGCCAGGAGGGCCAACCCTGTCCTGGGGGGCATCAGGCACATCATCACAGCTGAGCAAGGGAGGGGATTGTCCTGCTCTGCTCTGCGTTGGGGTGGCCTCCTCTTGAGTTCTTTTGAGGGGCAGTTTTGAGTACCACACTATAAGACCTTAAGCCAGAGAGAGTATCAAAAGGAGGACTATGAGGTTGGTTAAGGGCCTTGAGTGGAAGCTGGATGAGAAGCTGGCTGAGATCACTTGGTCTGTTCAGCCTGGAGAAGAGGAGACTGAGGGGACACCTCACTGGAGTCTACAATTTCTTCATGAGGCCAGAAGAGAGGCAGACACTGATCTCTCTCTGTGGTGACAGGGCCCAAGGGAATGGCCTGAAGCTGAGTCGGGGGAGGTTTAGGCTGGTATTTGGAAAAGGCTCTTCACCAAGAATGTCGCTGGGCATTGGAACAGGCTCCCAGGAAAGTGATCACAATACCAGCCTGGAAGAGTTAAAAAAGCATTTGGACAATGCTGTCTACATGGTGTGACCCTTTGAATTGTCCTGTGCAGGGCCAGGACTGGGACCCAATGGTCCTTGTGGGTCCCTTCCAACATGACATATCCTGTCATTCTGTGATCACCATGAAATATGACTTCAACTCAGCCACCCATATAGGCTCTTCGCTTTCCTACATCCTGCAAGTAGTTAAATTAACCTGCATAATGTTTCCAAGGCTCAAAAAGTGTGTGTAGGAAAAGCTGTTTCCTGCAACTGCATTTTTTCTATTGCTAAAAAGGACACTCACTTTTTAAGAAAAAAAAAAAACAACCTCTTACCCATGATTCTGAAGCTTGAAACCTACTAAATTAGATGAAAAAACAACTAAGTGGATTTCCACAATTCTCTTGCACCAAATATTTATCAGAGAAAAGTTATTCAGTTCCCGTTTATGCATAATATATACAAAAATCCTCTCTGATTAAGCTGTTTTGTATAATTCCTAATAATAATGGAGTATTCAATGGCAATGTACTGTGCGGGTGAAAAAACAGTTTATATTGTCAGACACATTTCCATTAATGAACGTGTTTTCCCAACATATTCCAGCAGAAGGAAACTTTGGCACACAAAGACCCAGCCTTTGTAAGGTGGCCCGTACATCAAAAATTTAGCACCAGCAACTAGGTACACCCAACCTTTCCTAGGGACCAGATAAGAGATAAAAAATATATGCATTTAAGCACCTAGATCCAAATTTCTTACTCTCAGAAGCCCCAGTTGTAGAGGCAGGTAAAGAATTTGGCCTGAATTCTTTTAAATTAACTTTCTAAAACACTAATTTCTGCTTTTGTTCATACATACTGTTCTCCAGGCTACAACACCAAGAACTAGCGCTTTCAGAATCCCCAAACTTTTTTCTCTCTGTCCTGCTTTAGGTATAATTGTTGTTTTCCTTTGGTATAATTGTTTGTACAGTGCCTAACAGTTCAAATTATGGCTGGGAAATTATTTATTTCTTTTTGATTGTAGCCAAAGTTCAACAGTTCTATATAAAAAAATCACCTGCTGGAGTACTTATACATGTATATACATGGTTAACTCATTGGCTTGTTTTCTCCTTAGGATTTTGACAATTAATGTTAATTTAAATGTAAAATACAATGGATATACACAAACAATTGAAAACCTTATACATTTGATTTTTTTTTTCAGTGTCAGAGGCTTTCTTAAAATTTGAAGTATATATTTGGTAATCCAGGCAACTTTTTATCATTGCCAGTTGTAACTGTCTTGTGACAGCCCTAGAGATTTCTGAATAAAAAACAGATCTGGGTTTTCTGACCATGTTATTTCATTTCTAAACACATTTCCATTAATTACACTCTCAAAATCAAAAGTCATGGAAACCAAGCGTTTTCAATTGGACAGCATAATGAATTTAGATTGTGGTATATTCACATTGAATGTAAATCAATTTATTTTCACAGTCTCAGAATAATTGTATCTCTAAAAATCCATAGAAAAATAATGTGAATTTATCTGTTTTGATTGTGAATAACTTTAAACTATGTACATAGTTTCATTTTTCAAAAGCATTTTTGTAAAGGCATGATGCAAAACATACCTAAATTAACAGCAGAACTGCCCTTGACTTGAACAGACTGTAGATCAGGCTTGAACCACTGTGACTTTGACAAGAATAAAATTCTCAAGTGATTTCTTACAAGATACGATGAGAAATGAAACACACACAGGTTTGCATTGATCATAGCTGGAGCCCACAAAGTGACATGTGAAAAGTGGCTGAAAGGGAACCCTTAAGGACTGGAAAAGACATGGTTATTGATTTACCAGCAACAGTCTTGCCAAGTTTAAATGAAGGAAAACAGAAAAATGGCATAACCTGGGTGTAATTCTTTTGAGGTAATGCACTGTGAGTGAGAGCTGTTAGTTGCCTCTAGCATCCCTTCCTAAAGCAGCTACATAATTTTAATTAAATAAATGGCTGCAGTAAAAACTTAAAGAACAGAATCCCAGTGAACTATGAAATAAAAATTACTATGTATGCCAGAAGTTTTTACCAAGATAAAACTATGTGAGATGTGCAATAAATGTCTTACAAATTTTTAAATTTTAACTTATGGAGAATGTTTGTGTAGATTGAAACTTTGAAGGTGAACTTTAACTACAAAACTACTCTCTCATTTAATTTATACTGGTTAATTGAACTACATGAATAAATATGTAACATACAGTCAATGTATACAGAATATTACATATTCTGTATAATACAGAAATATTACATATTTCCCACAATTCTGTAATTCTTTTTGGGAAAAAAGGGAATCATGGTGCACCAAAAAAAAAAAAAAACATATAAAACCTCTTATTCTAGATTTGTTTTTCAAACCCCAAAATCAAGAAACATCTGTAATTCACAGTCCAAACTATAACCCAGGAATTAAATAAATCATAGTAATACTTTTGGGCTTAGTAAGAATTAATGGCTTATATTACATATAAGAGAGTAATCCTTTTCTAAAGGGATCAAAATACTTAACATAATTTTATTAGATCAAATTGACTAGTTTTTACCAATAATCTCTCTTAACCTTTAATTTTGCTGAGTTTTGTATGGAAAAAAAAAAAAAAAAGGATTTTCAAACAAAAAACTGTCCAAAATACTATGGAGTGGAGAAAATACCTTTTCTTGAATAAATCTTTCCTCAAAAGTCACTTACATTGCACGATAGCATTGTATTGACCAATATAACATAAAATTTGATTAATGTTGTGAATTTTGTTAATGTATTTATACTTAAATGAACAATTTGAATTAAATAGGAATAGGTAGTTAGAAAATCAGTAAATGTTTGGTTTTGAATTTTTTTTTTCATTTGTGATCTACAGGTTTTAGAGTTGACTGGGGTTTTACTTTCCTTACCTGGAACTCTCTTTGCCCAGTTGATCATGTGCACTAATTCTCTGTCTGCAAGGTTGGTCAACAGGGTCATCATAGAGGCTTCGTTGAATGGTCTGTTTGGGTCATATTCAGAATAAACTAGGGGTGGTTCAGCTTCCAGCAAGGCACTGACCATCTGCTCTGCCGTCAGGGACAGGGCTGGGCTGTTCTTCTTGCTATGTTTAACCACCAGTGGACTTGTCCAAAGGGTGGGAGCTCGCAGCTCTGCTGAAGAAGCCTCCCCATTCCTGGAATCCTGCTCCTCTCTTTGGCGTTTTTGTTTCATCACTCGCCCACCTCTGCGGTCTTTCCGGATTCCTAGAGACATACAAGAATATAATGAACTCCTTTCCTTGAACCTAAGTATTACATACACTTGGCTTCAGTCAACAGCAGATGCTTTTGATAGAGCCAGGCAGCACTGACTCTTGATTTATTTCCTGAAGACTTCTTCAGGAATCTTACACCAGTAGTTGAACAGAAAAATTAATTTTAAAATACAGTGTCAGGAATAGTGCACTCCTTCCTAAAATTCAGAGTGGTTGGTCTCACTCAGAACTCTAGACTAGTGACACTTCAGGTGCCTTAGCCCCACAAAAGAAACACGAATTTGGAATAAATAAAATTCAAAGTACATCCCAACCTCTACCAGACCATTATAATATAAATTATCAGTGATAAATTAATGATGTTGGTGGGTCAGACGGATCACAGAAGTAGCTCTCAAAAACAATCCAGGATGTTTTGCTTAAGGTCCCTAATTATTTTAATTAAACATCTTCCTATTACTCAGCCTGTGATCTTCATAATTACATAAAAACACTCAAGAAATTTCCCATTATAAGATGAGCTTATACAGCAATAAAGAATGCCATTTAAGTAGATAAACAGAAGTACGAAAAGGAGAGATAATTGCAACCTCAGACTAATGTGGGAGACCTACTGTCAAAAGGCTGAAATAACCACAACAGAAACCATCATTGTCATTACTGCACATTTCTGCAATGTGCTTTGCACTGTATGACCCTGAACCTTGGGATATTATTGTGTCAGCCTTACCAATTCAAACAACATAAGACCTTTACAGTGGAACAAAATCTCCCTCTGTGGAAAGGTTACAAGAAAAACATAGTGATAAAGTCCACGTGGACTCCAACCATAAAGGGAAGGTTAAGTCTGGCTCTAAGTGGAGGAGTTACAGGCATTTTGAGACTGAGTCAAAAACTTATATCCATCATCAAGGGGAGGCAAGGGAGGACAACCAAGTAATAAGGAAAACATACAAAGAATTGAGATACTAGGAGAAGTCAGCTCATGATGCAGTTTATTCTGGAGTTCTCATGCAACATGAAAAAGCAGCACTAGTCCCAATTTGAAAAGCAAAAGAAGTATCTACAGAGAATAAAGATGTAAACCATTCAAGAAATAGGGAAGAGAAAACATTTAAAACAAAACCAAAACAAACTAAAAACATTTGCGAGCAATCAGTACAGGACTTTCTAACAGTTGGGGAAAGGGAAACTCAATCTTTGCTCAGCTCTCTTCACACCCCAAAATTTAAACCTTTAGAATAACAGTCTTTGTTGGAAGCATTTTCATCTCACATACAACTTGCTTTCATTTAAGTGTTGGACCACATCAGCAGGTGTCCTTTCCAGCTTCAAAGAAACACAAAGAATCTTTAAATCCCTTTACTCTTTCTTCAACTATGTGAGATTTTCACTGAATTAGTATTTGAAGATTAGACATTTTATGTTTAATTCATTCAAAATCCAGTGGACTTTGTGATTCCATTCCATTAATCCATTCAGATAAAGGGAGTTCAATAAATCTTTCATCACTCCTATTACTTAACCTATCTATATTTTCCCATTCTAGAAACTATTTCTAAGCCAAAACTCTCAAGTGTGTTGCTATTCCCATTTTTCATTCAGCAATACCAATCTTTCCTAACCCTGAAGAATTTCTATTAAGGAGAGATTCTTGGTATTCAGAAAAACACAGGACTTATTCTGGAAAAATGTCATCACAGAGATATTCTCTCTGCTAATTTCCTTGCAATATTCAAGAGCAGGCATGCTCTATCTGTCACAGATATTGTTGTATGCTTTGTATCAATGCAATGTTTTTGAATGAAAATTGCCCTGTGAAACATGTAGATATAATCACATGAAAAAGCCCTCGTGGTTCACAGAAACTAAAGCATTTGTTAATTTTCTCACATTCCAAATTTTATGGCTGGTCATCTAGAAATTTTCTTTCAAGGAGAAAGCATCCTTGGGGTCTGAGGTGTTCAACATACTCATAAACAGATAGGCTGACATAATTCATAAACAAGAAGTTGGGGTTAGAAAAATACTATAAAAACATCAGATAAGTTTAGAAAGTAAATAGAAGGCTAGAAATTACTAGGAAAGGAAGGGAGGACAGAACAACTTCATAAATCACAGGGTTTATTATCGTGAGGCACACTACAGTGAACACTGCATGCACTTCTGTTCTTCCCAAATTAAAAAGAGATATCAAAATAAATGAAAAAGGGACAAGAAAAAACCTGATAAGATGATTTGAAATGTGAAACAACTATGGTGTAAGAAATATCTAAATTGACTACATCTGCTTGGCCTGCAAGCCAGATACAAGACTTCAAAATCAGGAATAGCAAAAAGATGAATAAGGTACAAAACACTAAAGCTTCTCTTCTAATACGAGGTTTCAAACTAAAATACCCCATGCAAGGTTCAGAACAGACAAGAAAAGATTCTCACTTCACACTGTGGAGAAACAAAACTGATAATGTGAATAAATTAGAAGGTGCTATAGCTAGAAAGCTGTAGGCCAAATGGGATAGAGAACAGAATCCATGGTTTATAAATATAAGTAGGGCAACTTCAGCATAAAATCTCCTTCACATAGATCACTGGAAGATCAGAGGGTTTTGGGTTGGCTTTTTACTTAGTCCAGGCCAGCCTTGTTAAGTAAAACAAGGATGTGATGAGGATTTTACATAACAGAGGAAAGGTGGCATATTTAGCTATTCAGAAATAAACCAGATGTCAAGTAAGAACAATAGTTTTATTTTTAATTCATCTGAAAGTCTACCACTGGCTTTTCTTCACTTTAGAGCAAAAAATTGGTGCATTAAGCAAAGCTGAACATAACCAGGTTGGAGGAGATGCAGCACACAAAATTATTTTTTGCATTTTTATTTTGGAATTTAAAAAAAATCAACCAACCAGCCAAGAGCAGCAATTTCACCACTGGATTTTGTAGAGACTAAACCTGAAAAAAGTCAGTAAGAGTATGCATTCCGTTTGCATCACATCACCAGCTTTTATGATCATAGACAGAAAGGTCTCTGTATAAGTATCATATTCATCAGAGATTTATAGAACTTACTGCTAACTCTTTAGCTAAGTCCCAGATGGACAAGTAACATACTTATTCATTTTCTTGGACTAAACAGGAGTGAGTATCTCTCTGAAAAATGCAAGGGCTCCCAAATCTCCTTTAACTTAATCAAATTTTATCTCTGTTAAAAAGAGATAATAGTGATGCACAGTCACTAATTCCAAAAAAGGCAACTCTATCAAACTACAGTTTCCTTGCCAAAAGTGCAATGACTCTGTAAGGGTTTTTCAAATATATGAATGCATCAATTTTGATTTGACAGTTCAGCCAATAAAGGGACCTTAATTGTCAAGCATTATGAAAAACAATATTCTAGCAGAAATTGAAGTACTATGCATCTTACAAGAGCTCCAAAACAATTTTCACTTGAGTTTTAAAGCTGCGCCATGATTTTCAAAGGCAGTTTTATAAAACTTCATATGTAAATTCAGGCAGACTTTTAGACATGGAGACAGGTTTCAAAAACTGCTAAGTAATTATATAATCAAATCATTAGACCCTGATCAACAATAAAATTGCAAATGGACAATAAAATTGCATATGACACTCCCTCAGCAGGGGAGTTAGAACTAGATGATCTTTAACATCCTTTCCAACTCAAGATTCTATGAGTCTATGCTTGTGAAAGAACTGTTAGCCATATGAAATACTTCACTAGTGTTTTCCCACATGACATTAAAACAAAACAAGAAATAAATTCCAGATTGTTAAAACAAAAAATCCAAAATTAAAAATGCATTGAACTGAATCTCAGCCATACAACAGCCATTTTTTATCCCTTCCTATTGCTAATAACAAAGCTCCGCCTTTATACCTTCAGTATTACATAAAATATTCAAGAATATTTAGAAAAAGAAAAGGAGGATACAGTTAGAATCAAATTTGCTTGGTTGTGTGTGAACTACAGAATAATGCATTTTAGATTTGAAGACACATGTATAATATCTAATTCTATTCTAGTAAAATATATTCCCTGTGAACTGGTTTGTATAATATTTTTCAATTTCTTTCTTGTTAGAAACTTGGTCAATCAACAGTTTGTAGCCACACTTTGTTGTTGTTGTTGTTGTTTTGTTTGTTTATGTTTGGGTTTGTGCCATTTTTTCTTTTTCATTTTTTTCATTTAAGACAACAACAGAAAGATAGATCTATGATTGGTTTGGAAGCAGTGATGGGTAAATGGTTTACCAGCTAACTTCCCAGCCTGGAACAACCTTTGAACCTGAGGCTCTTGTCCACACTTCTGCTCCTTGTCAGCAGACCCCAGATGAGAGACATTTGACACTTCTATATACACTCACAGCCTTGTAGCATTAAAAGCCTATAATTTTTTCAATTTGTCAAAAGAATGTTTCAAATGTGCTTGGAAGCACTTTCTCTTCTAAACAATGTTGTTTCTCCCCAAGACCAACCTACCTCATCAGCATCCTTTGAAAATTGCCAGAGAGAAAGAAACTCTGTTTTACAGGGAAAGAATCTCTAGTGCTTTGTAAAACAAACCCTGCTTGGCAATAAAAGACAAAATGTATGTGGTAAGTAAAAAATATTATAAATAAGAAGGTATCTGTCAGAGAGGCAGCGTCAATTGCCCCACTGATGATCAGAGTGTTAAGGGAGAGTGCACAGAACAGGCCATGGCAGAGATGCCACACAAATCTTTTACTCCAGTGTTAAAAAAGGAAGAAACCAGATTTTCCTATCACATAAACCTATCTTCTGAAACTGGAGTTTGGGTTGAAGAGGCCAGAAATTCAAAAGCCTCTCTTCAAATGCCCAAGTATTGGAAGCTTTTACTTGCTAAACCGTTGGGAGAAGACCTCTAGGGCTCAGTTCAGGTTCACTTTGGTGTCATCGCTGCCATTAGCAAAAGTAAGGGACTGCAAAAGTAAAACAGTGTGAACAAGCCAACAGTTCCCTTATGGACACAAACCTGAGTGTCTGAGCACAACTGGCTTTAGAATCCAAAGGGCAGATGCAAGTAAGGCAGCTGTCTCCTAATGGCCTCTTATAGAAACTTCACTGTACAGGTAGGTCTCATTAGGCACAGCTCTGCTGAATTCAATAGCTTTAGAATGTTCCAATGGAAATAAAACAGAATCCTACAGCTTCCTTTAAAACATAAGGTCAGTGAGGCTTCTGTACTAAAGTAGAAGTCAATAGTATAATTTCATTCTTGATAGATTTATAACAGATGGAGATTGCTGAAGCTATGACTGCAATGTAGGTTCTAATA
>JAHLSL010000017.1:1641005-1703671 GCA_025920805.1 Petroica traversi
CACTTTCCAAATTCAAATTTTATAGCCTAATAAATACTTCTTTTGAATATGATTCAGACAATCAGCCCCTTATTTCATTCCCATTTCTCTTTCAGAAAATGAAACAGCAAAGTAAATTGTGCTGAAACCCAGGTGGGTTGACAATTAGTTTAAATGAGAAACATTGTCTGAAATCTTCTGAAAAGATTAATCAGAATTTAATGTCTAATCTCAAACAGACCTGCCCCAAGTGACAGTGCTTAATAGTCTGGTTTCTGACAAGGATATCTAGATACTCAGCACTATTAATAAATAACAGATTTGTGTTCAGTCTGCGCACCTGGATGTTAAAATCTTTTCTACTCCTGAGTGGAAGAGTACTGTATGTCTATTTACGTGAGTGGTTCTTTCAAAAAATCTCTCATCCTTTTCCTTATTTCTCCTCTATAATCAGAACTCCCTTCTATTGGAGATAGAGGGAGAAAGAAGTCACAGTGGGGGTTTAGATTCAGATATTCTGGTTCAGCTCCTGGCTCTGCTACCAGTTTACTCATTGACTAAGTCACACTACATATCTCAGTGCCCCAGAGGTCCTATTAAGTAAAATGCAGATCATAAAACTGGTCTTCCATGCAAAGTTGTAAAGACCTTGTGACAAAAAATAGCTGTTAATAAGCAGGCAAATGTCATTTGGGGTCTCTAATGACTATCCATAATGCACAGTTTGAGAACCAATGATCTATTAATTAAAGATGAAGGTGCAAAGCATGATTCATTCTAATCTGTACTTTTGTATTCAATCTTTGGCAGTCATAGCACATGTTTTAAAGAGCATCTGAGGACATGCAGAAGTGAAACAAGAGAAGTTCAATTAATACATCATTCAGATGAATCCTTCATTGCTGACACTCTTGATAAACTCATACCAAGCTTTGGTTACAGCAAGTATGGCAACCGCCCCATTTCTAGACAATATTTACAGTGAGCCTTTAAACATTTTAGGGATCACAATAAAGCCTTTACAGGAACATACCCTACCTTTACATCAACCATGATTTGGGAAAGCCAGTCATTTTACGACAATCAGTCAATTGGTATAAATCTCAAAGACGACAAGGTATTTTTAATTGTTGCATTTTAGAAATTAATTAAATTAATTGGGTTTTGAAAGTGTTGGGACAGATACCAGGACTGAGTGCTAGAACTGAACTGTAAATATCTAACCAAGAGAAGAACCAGAATCATGCAATCACAAAATCATGGAATGCTTTGGCTGGAGAGGACCTTAAAGATCATCTGGTGCCAACTTCCTTGCCATGGGCAAAGACACCTTTCATTAGACCAGGTTGCTCGGAGCCCTATCCAAGCTGGCCTTGAACACTTCCAGGGATGGAGCAACCTGTTCCAGTACCTCACCACCACTTTCAGAGAAAATAATTTCTTCTAATATCTCATCTACTCTCTTCCAGTTTGAAGCCATTAGCCCTCATCCTATCATTAAATTATCTTGTAAAAAGTCCCTCTTGAGCTCTCTTGTATCTCTAGTACTCTAGGAATTACTGAAGTAATGAAAAAGGTATGAAAAGGCCAAAAAGCGAATGTGAACAAATACACAACTATAATCAGCTTTACAACCTCAAACAAGTGTTCAGGAGCTAAACATTAAAAATTCTGCAGTATTAATTTTTTTACATATCCAGTTACAACCTATAACTAAACATAAGACAATTTGTCCCATATTGTCTCATTTCCACCTGACTGCAAAAGGTCTTAACCATGTATAAATTCACTGTTGAATCTGCTTTGAGTAGGTGGCTCAACAGAAGACCTCCTAGAGTTCCTTCTAGAGCAGATCATTTTATGAAGTGGAATAGGAAGATATAAGCATTTTTGGCAAAGGTGTTACCAACAACGGTCTCTCTTTCTAATTTTGGGGGCAGAACACAAGAATATTATATTTTGGAATAATTCAATGGCAGTGATTTACTTTGCATGTGTGCAAGGAGGAGAAAAAAATGTTTCACTAAAAATCTGATTTAATTTCCACCTTTTTTTCCCAGAAAATTGCTGTAAACTCACAAAACTTTGCTTCAAATTGTGCATGAGTACATGATTTCAGCCCAACAATTACAACTTTAAAAAGTGCTATTTCCTCATACATTTATCAGGCCCCACCTACACAGTTATTTGGCTGAGTACAGAACAGTATGTCTAATAAGTATCATTGAGGTTCTCCTCGAACAAACCAAAATCATTTCACATCCACAATCCATTTTCCTTCATTCACTAATTTCTCTTTCTGGTATAATAGTTCATTAAAAGATAATTACATGAAAATCTAGAAGACCTTGAACCTGTCCAGTGGTTGCATCAGACATCAATTTACTTCTACTTTTTGAGAATCATTTTAATAACTCTCTAGCCTTTTTGCATGAATAAATATAGAATTCAGCAAGGAAGCATAGCTGCCTCCATTTAAAGAAAAAATCAGCAAGGCCCTTCTCTGAGAGGATGGAAAATTTGTCTTTTTCATTTTCTCTGTAAAAATTTATCTTAAACTTCAGCAAGACTGTCACACTGAACCAGACTGGCTTAGAGGTGGGTAACTACTTCAAAAGAATGTTAAGAGAAAAACTGAAGCCTAGAGACTCCAATCTCTAGGAGTTAATGAAAGTTTCTACAGTCAAATGGCAAGTGGATTTAGCAACCTGTTATGGCCAGTACAGAGTCTCATCCCCTGGGCTGCACGACGGTGATTTCTGAAGCGTACTCAGACAATTAATAAGGGTAACACTGAGGGATGTAGGCTTCAAACATGCTGCAACACTGTAATTTCATTATCACAACAAACAGTACACAGAATCTTCTCTCTACAACCTGAGATTGCAGGTTTTTCAAAGACAGTAAATACCCCATTTCATATACATAATCACCATCTGGATCTGGCACATGAGCACTCAAATCCTTGATGGCCACATTTCCATTGACTAGATGTTAGGAAGCTATCAGCATTCAAAAACTGAAAGAATTATGCAGGTGTCAGGGTGGTTAAACACAGAATATCAGGCACATAATGCATTTTTCATTAGGTATCTTGCATTTATCATTATGGCAATTTTTTGCCATAGCCACGAATTCCACTAGCACTCTGTTCCTCTCATCCCCCGTAGCATTTGTTGATAAATCTGTCCTGTCACACATTGAAAGGAGGGGAAGAATGCAGCATACTAATAACTAGAAACCCTCTATAAAAAATAATTACACACAATAAAAATAAAAACACGCTATCAAAATAATTAATAAAAACACTAAAATAAGGTGCTTTTGATTTCATAAAATTAGGGTCTTTGGAGCCAAGTCATCAGAAAGCTTACAAAACAAAGGAGAAACAGAAAACTGCACTGGAGCAGAGATCACCTGCACCTTACATATGACTGGAGCTGCTGTAAAAACTCCATTTGAAAGCTGGGACTCTCCATCATGTCAAAGGAAGTTGGAGTACACTTCTCCAAACCAGAACAGAAAGTTTCAAGATGGCATCAGTGGATTGTAAACAAAAACAAGGCTTCTCTTCCCTGCTACAGTGCAGAAGAGGGACATGACAAGGATCTTATTCGATTACTTTATCCTCACATACAAACAGGGGAGCACAGACTAAATAATAACATATAATTTTAAGGTCCTTTGGGTTTATTCAGAAAGAGAGTATGAAGCATTTGGACAGAATATAACAGCTGTAAATTATGCCTCAGATGCCGACTGCATCAGCAGAGATTCTTACAGTCTAATTGTCTCTTGAAGCAGCACAGTTACAGATGCAGAGGGAAACACTTGCAAACACAAGAGGAGAAAAAGA
This sequence comes from Petroica traversi, assembly GCA_025920805.1. Classification (NCBI taxonomy): domain Eukaryota; kingdom Metazoa; phylum Chordata; class Aves; order Passeriformes; family Petroicidae; genus Petroica; species Petroica traversi. The sequence goes on from JAHLSL010000017.1 coordinate 1,644,841, forward strand.
AAATAACTCTTCAGTACTGAAAGAAGTTTTTAAAAGACACAAGAACAGGGAAGAAAAAAAAATCAATAAAATTTCTGCAGGAACTCATAAGAGGAACTCATAAGTAAATGTTCCTACCACACAGTTCAAGGGCCACTTGAAGCCTGCATTTTTTTCTAAATGAAGCCTCAAAAACATATTTCAGTTGGGTCCACTCTTCTAAAAATAATATATATGAACTTTTTCATACTGCATTAAGTGACCTCCTGTAAGGAAAACCTCAGCAACCATATTCTATGTCCTATGTTTAGAATTAACCACAGATATTTTATCAAGATTTTGTCTACCTTCCCCAATATTTACTGGAAGTCCATATTTAATATCAGTTATTTCTCGTTTCGCTTGAAGTCACAAGTTGGCAACTTTTACAATTTATTGAGAAACCTCAGCTAATTTAGTGCAGAAGAAAAACTGGGATTGCATTCAGGGGAAAGAAAGATTACAGGTGTTTTCCACTATATCTAAAAGTTGTATTGTCATAAGCAAATTGTGGAGACAGAAATAAAAGTGAGATAAGACACAAAAGATTATTTAAGTGTATGATATAATTAAGGCCTTAAAAAAGGCAAATCCTTCAACTTGAACATTAGGTGATTATTTAAAATGAAAGATCCAATCACAAGAACTAGTGATTGGAATTATTAGAGAACAGTGTGAATCTTGAGCTAACCACAGAGTTACATTATTTTAATATGTTGGAGAAAAGTTCTATTCTATCTATTAAAAGAGAAAATCTTTATAGCTTTCCTCAGAAAAAAAAAATTAAGTTACAAACATTTAAACATTATCATTTAAAATTTAATCAGATGGCATAACAAGAACATTCACTTAACCTTTATCTTCATCTGAGAGAAATGTGACAATTATAAAGGTCTAGATTTAGAAGAGAAGTTTTTCTTCCCACACATCTATATGGACAACAGAGGATCATAACAACTCCAGAAACACTTCATTTTACTTCATGTACATTAACTTTACCTTCCTTGAGGTCATCTCCAGGTATGACAGATTTATTACTTGTAACTGAGGAATCTCAAGTTTTTTTCCAATACTTCATAAAATAAATATTTTGAAACTCTTGCCTTTGAACCAGTGATGGACTTCATGCTTTATTAGTAGTACTATAAGAGAAGATGCAATTTATGCTGATCCTGATCTCTTTGTTTATAAACTGTAAGTTTAGTTTCTTAAGAGAGGAAAACAACAATGAAACACTAAAAATACTACAGCACTGATGATTTTTGAACTGCCACTTCCTGCAGTGACTGTAGAAATCCTTCAACATCATAAAAGGAAAGGAAAGGATGAAATCCAGACAACTTTTCTCAGGTGAGAATCACTGTATGAAATAAAGATTACAGAACATTTATATCTGAAAGAAAATGGGGACAGAATTGCAGTATTTCTTTTGGACTTCTTTAATCTACAAAATGCTAGTTGAGAGACCAAAAAATACTGAGTTAAAAATAATAACAGAGGGATTCTAATTCTATTTAAATCAATGTTCCTCTTATTTTTCATGTAAATTTGGAGAAGATAATGTGATATTTGGGACTTCTAAATTTTTTATTTAATAAAATAATTTAAAAATACTTCAGCTCAATAAAATCAGTAACTTCCTTCTTTAGTTAGAAACCATATCAATTGCCCAATGAAGTTAAAAGGCAGGAAGGCAGACAGTAATGCTAAATATTTGCTGATAGCTGTGTACATACCACCTTTCATCATTCCTACTTCATAGCATTTTCTCAGTCGACAGGCCTGGCAACTCTTCCTTCTGTTCTTGTCAATGGTGCACTGGTTGGTAGCAGGACACATGTAGTCATTGTGCCCTGTAAAACCAGAGGGAAATTAAGGACACAGTTATACACAGACATAACAAAAATTTCTATTGCACCTTGGGAGAGAAAAAGTAGGGTTACCATCATAACCTCTCATAAAAGTGTTGATACAGATTTTGAAACTCACATCTTTATGCCACACATTTATTAGCAAGTCCTTTGAATTAAAACTTCTGTAGATGGATTACAATAGTGAACAATTAAAGCAACCACAAAAGACTTCATATATTAATATGAACAAGTGCCTTGACTTCCTCACTCTCAGGCGGAGAAATACAATGCCATCTGGTTTTGTGTGCCTGGCTGATGTTTAACCAATAGCCTGCACAAAATGAGGTTTACAAAATTAAAAAGGTCTATGCACAAAAGATTTTATCTACGGGAGTCTGGGCTAGTTAAGAAACAAGCAACATAAAACAGAAGCAGCAAACCTCAAGTGATTAATTGTACCTCAGGGATAAATCCGTTACTAATTCCAGCTGCATTTGTGCAAAAAACTTTTTGACATGACAAATTCTAAAATTACCACATGCTGAAACCAAGCTTGTTCTGGTATCTTCTTCAGAGCTCCTCTTCTTCATTTATTACTCTCTATATTTCAATTCTGATAACAAGTATTTCTAGCATACCATTATTTGTTACTGCCAAAAAGCCTCTATTCCAATTTGCTCTTAAAATTTGTGTGCTTAAATCTGCTATAAAATAATTTTCTAACCATTGAAAAAGGTTAGCAAGGATGATTCAAAATTATATCATTGGTGCTCTGTATTCATCTGAACACAACTAAGGTACAGCACACACATGCAAAAAATATATGCTATTGCAGTACTGTTTGTTCTTTCTTTGAGGTCAAGGGATCAGCTTGAGGTAAAGTAGGGAGGAGGTTTCACAGAGGCCTTGGTCTCATCAAATCATCTATCCTTGACTACAAATTAGAAAATAGAGTAAAAATTACTATCAGATTACACCAGGAACATCTGCTCTCTAATGCTGCATAACTGAGATCTCATCAAAATAAGTAGCCAACCTCCAAACTTGTTAATAGGGGAACAGCTGCCTATGCCCTGTCTGAAATAGACAGAACTATTATTTTTTAAGTCTACTGGACAGAATAAAATAATACCAGGAAAGTCTGTATCCACATGCTTTGCTCCAGCACTGTGGTAAACAGGTAAAACTGAACCACCATCTCAACCCAGCATGAGAGAATGCTTTAATTTTCATTTCCTCTGGTAGGATACAGACTGTTCTATATCTGATTCAAAACCTTTCACATGAAAGGAAATTAAAAAAAAATCCAAGTCAGAAAGAAAACAGCCTCAACTATGTATGCAGCATCTACAGGGAAAAGGAGTAGAAAAAGAAAGCATAAGAAAATGCATTTACACTGAGCCACACTAAGTAGCAGCAAAAGATTGTAGCACCTGACTTCAACCACCTGCCTTGTTTCATTATCCAACTTTGGAAACAGCATGAGATAAAGATGGAAAACTTTTATTACTCTTTTAAAAAACAAATAAATACTTTGAAATAGTAGCTAATCTTCTTTCTGGTGAAGTTAAAAGTTAAATTCATGTAATGAATGAGTACCAGGCTTGAAATCAACAAATAACTCAGAACACAATTTAGATCTCTCTAAAATAAGCAGATAAATGTTCCCACTTAGGTCGAAGATGAAAACGTGCTTATCACCTTTTCTGGATTGGCTGATGTTCATAATGTTCCAAGGTTAAAAAAAAAAAAAAAAAGTGACAGAAGCGACTGTATGCAAAACCCAAAAATCAAGTGAAATCAATATCAGGGCAGCCAACCTATTTTTGCTGTGCTTATGTGGGTGATAACCTCCTTGGCTCTAAATCTGTATTTCCTTGAGCAAATCATAAGTGTTTGGAAATAAACACTTGGCTTGTAGAATAGTACATAAAAAATCCTATTTGTAATAGAGTCACAGTTCCTACATTCATTTCATAACATTTTTTCCTTTTGAAGAGTTTTATCATGAATTTACTATTTAAACATTAGCATAATTAGTCTGTTTTCAGGCACATGATCTGCACCTTAGACAATACACTGTTCATTCAAAGTGCTTGATTGACTCCACAGAACAAAGAATGTAAGATCTGCCTTCAAAAAAAAAGAAATAAAGATCATTGTGTGAGGGGCATAATCTTCAGATTATGAGTGTCGTAGTAACATCATTGTTTAGCCTTTCATGTGTCCTGTAAATCTAGGAAAAAGATAATGCATTGAATATTTATCATAATTTTTGGTTTATTTTAACCAACATGCCTTCAGGAGATGGGAAAGCATGCAAGCAACCAGAAGATAATTTGAGTATACAGTAAAAACCATTATCAAATTAAGCAGGAAAGTAGAAAGAAACTAAAGGAGAAGGAAGGCAGCAACCTTTCCTGCCTCTCCACAATTCTATCTGATTTCAAGTGTTTAGTTGCTGGAAATGAAAAAAGAAGTTTCCTTTGCAAGATGCAGACAGAGACTAAGGCAGTTTAGCTTGGGGTGGCATGGAAGAGAAAAACAATTAAGTAAAAGGTAACATGCAAAAACAAGTGTTGCTTTAAAGTGAAATAGTATAGAACTAAATAACCCCGATATTAGGTGAAGTGTTTTTTAACTATTCTACCTTTTATTTAATGCTTAAAGCTCATCTCTCAGCAAAGTTGAGGCAAATCAATCTGACTTCTAGAAGGGTTTTCCCACTGGTGGGACATACCAACATGAAAATGGGTCACAACAACAGGTTCCTAGCTGCCCTACCCCCTGTTTCCATGATGTCTGAAGCATAATATATGCTAGAAGACAGGGTCATTAGGCCCCTTGAGAGTTGGCATCACAGGAATACCAAGATGAAAAATGCCTTCAGCGACCACTGATACTTATAGAGGGAAGAATATGTCACTTGGACTCTGTGACCTTACTGAGGAGTTAAAAAAAATGAATTATCAGATAATCTGCACAAAATTAAAGGCAGTGAATTCAGTGGGGTGGATCCCTTAGTTTTAATCAGCCATGTATATGACTTGCACCATCACGAGTTACCATAGAAGAGTCCATTGGAGCTATTGTAGGAGCTTGGGGAGGGATGGTCTGTTTTTCCTATGTCAACTCACAAACTGCATATTTTAAAACAGTAAAAACAAAATTAAGTATTTTAATAGGACTCCTGGATATGCTAAAGTCTCTCCAGAATGGGGTTCAAAAATCAGACCCTTTTCACATAGCACTAACTTTAGACATGACACTCTGCATGATGACCAACAGTGGAGGGGAGAAGGATGAGGATGCCTAAACTGATGTTGTTGAATTGGCTCATCATGTATTTTGAACAAAACCAGTAATACTTATTATCCTTTTATTCCTACGTGCTTTTCCTTTAATTATTCTTTCATTTTCAATCCTCATGTCACATATTTCTTAAACTATTTCTATCCGCATAAGGCAGCTACCAGGTTAGCCATTACCTCTGGAAGCACCAGATCCTTCTATGATCTGACTGAAATTAGCAAAATTTTCATACATGTCAGCTAGGATGAAAGTAAGGAAAGGCTGAACTGCAGACTTAATCCACACCTTAAGGTGCCAAACAAGCCTGGAGATGAAAAGCAAAACCTTGGAAAGAATTATGTTAAAAAAAAAGAAGAAAAGAAAAAGGAAAGCACTTGGACATTACACTACATACGCTAACTCACTAACTCAGTAAAAACAAATGTTCAATATAAAATAAAAAGTAACATAAATTTTAAGTTAAAGTGCCCCAATAAAACTTCATTGATTGGTTTTAAATTCACACTTTTTCCTAACAGGTTCACAGAAGAATAGAAGGTTATGTCTAAATCCTTTATAAGCACAGATATTCAAATTCACAGCTTAAATACCCTCAGACAAGGTCTTTGGATTTAGAATTTCAGTTCTCTTAGCAACTACTCACCACTGCTGAAAAGATTAATTTTCTTTTCTGATTTTAAACAAGAAAAACATTAGTAACATGACAGTAAGGAAAAGAGCCTAGAAGGTTGTAAAACATTCTTCATTTGCATCCAGTGAGGAAGTCCTCCTTTTCTGCATACCTCAGAAGGAAATATTATGAGATATCCTGTGTTATAAGGGGCCTGCAAGGATCATCAAGTCCAGCTCCTGGACATGACCAGGACAGTCCCAAAAATCGAGATCATTGACACATCGATCACAGAACCACTGAAGAATGAAAAAGGAGGAAGGGATAAATTTATACACTCTGTGTTATGTCCTTCAGCTGTGTCATGGAGCTCCCAGGCTGTGTTTGCCTTCTGGTGGAATCTTCTTGTCTGCACTTACATATAAAATTGTAACAGTTCACGTGAGCAGGTAGTTCCAGCCAAATTATGATTCCAAGCTTTTGTAAAATCTTTCCATGTACTAACAGGAAAAATGAAGAAAGAAGGAAAATGGACACTGCATGAGGGTACCAAGCCCACTGCTATCTCACCATTATAATAATGCATGAACTTTTATATTGAGAAAGGGTGATACATTAAAAAAAAAGCTACTATTTTACTTTATAAATCTATAAATATAAGATTACATTTTCTATTCAAGAAAATAATTTTGAAGTGTTTATTATTGGCCTTATCTTACAATTTTAATTTGGTGTTTCATCTACTATTTCAAGATTATGATACCACATACAAAGTCTTCTTCTACCCCAATCCAATTTTTCTAATTTTAGACAAGGTAACAAAATGGAAAGCATATTTTTTCCTCATGACTAATAAAAATAGACAAAAATACAGATCCAATCTTACAAAATCTGGCAAGGAGTATGACATCAAGTTTCTGTTTCCCTAGCTGATAAATCACAATTGTTTTAAGTCCTTGGCACATGATTAAAACAACAGCTGTGGTAAAGGGAAAAACTCCCACAACATATTACTCACAACCATCTCAATATGAACTCTCCAGAGACAAAAAGCATTTTCAGAGAGAGCTATAGGCATGTCATGGCCATCTTATTCCCATAGACTTGAATGAAACTCTTGTATTTTTAGCCTTCCAGTTTATTTGAGCTAAAATGGGAAGGGGTAGAATTCTACTAAAGAAAACTCCCACAACTATTATAAAGAGCCTAAGAAGCTAAAAATACTGCAAATTGCTCTTGTGTGCTCAAAATACTATCAATAGTTATGAACAAAAAATTAACTTATGTGTCTATTTTTATTCCAGGTATAACATCAGGTTTGGATCCTCAGTACCTCAATGATTCCTGCTATGATACATTTGTCAAGGACTTGTATTATAGTTATCCTCGCAGTACACTTGGAAGGGAATTGTTGGTATTTTTATTTTACTGGCAGGAGGAGAGGAGCAATAAAGGATTCTCACTGCACAGAGCACGCAGTAGGCATGGGCTTTCCAAAGCACAGTGACTTTTCCACATTGAAGTCTGTGAAACTGAAATCTCCATATCAGCAAAAGCTGGCTTGCTACACTATTATACTACTCTTTGACACCAGTATTTTGAACAAAAAAGATACTGTATTCTGCCTATGTACTGCTTTCTCCTGCAAAGTAACATTCTATAGCTATAGAATACCTATATTCTTCTTTAATTAACTGATATATACTTGTGACCCTTGGCTTGCTCCCTTATACCCTAATAGCATCCATGCTCTATAGAATAAAGAGTCATCCATTCCATAATCTGAAGGGTCAATCAATGTATCTTAGTCTCTTGTCCTGCATATCTCTAGCCACGTTTTAGAGTATTATCTGTCACATTCTCTAAAAGCAAGTGGAACAGTTTATCATTTTCCAGCAGGACAAAAATTGCATGCTCTCTTGTAGTTTTTCAATGTAAAATGAAAAGATGTTTTTGTCATCTGAATATTTTGAATTGCTGACAGGCTCAGCCCTGAACTAGGAATAATGTGAGTTTTCAGATTAAATATTTATTAAACACTTGCAACATGTAGTACTGTTTAATTTTTGGTTGTTGTTGCTTGATATGGCACAACAACCAGATTCCAGAGGAAGTAATTCAACATTAAAAGTGATAATACAGGATACATTAAGAACAGCTTCTAAAAGACAGGAATTCTGCCTAGGCAGTGGGAAGAGCTTTGGATTTGGCAGAGGAAAAACAAATGACCATTTATAAAATCAGATAAGAGTCAGTTCTCTACTCTGTGGTAATGTGTGTTGCCCAGCTTCAGAAAGGTTTTCATTATTGCTTAAATTGACACGTCATATGTCAGCTAGGAAAATATAAGTCAGATGATTTCAGAAAATCAGTCTCAGGGAAGAACTATCAGAGTTCACTGTTACAATGGAAGCTGACATTGAATGAGGCTCCACAGTGTCTGTCCCGAAACCAGTTATATGTAGTGCTTTCCTCACTAATGGGTAATGATCTTGAGTATTTCTTTATTAATTGTTATTCATTTGTAGATGACATTTATATGTGTTAGAAGAGTAGATGAAAGGCCAGACTACTCTGCTAGCCAGACTGAAATAAATGCCAGGAGAGTACGGAACAGGAATTCCAAATTACCTTGGCAAACTGGAAGCAGCACATGGGAAAACAACAGCACAATAGCACAAAGTACAAAGGATTGGTAGAAATCTCTGCATCAAAATAGGAGTAATAATATGAACAAAACAATAAGGAAATGGTTTCTTCTCCAGAAAAGTGTGCCTGAGTTTGTTCTGCATCACACATTGATTATGAGTGAAGAGTATCTTGTTTTTGTAAATAAGGCAAACATTACAGTGTGATGGATATACACAAATACCATGTGATGGGTGGGCTTGTAAGGTAATCCTGCTGCTCTGTTCTGTATTCGTGAAACACGGTATTGAAGGAAATCATGCTTCAAGAAAAAAAGAAAACAGTAAAAATGGGAGAATCTCCCAAGCAGAGAAACTAGAAGATTAGAAGTCAAGAAAACAAGACCTATGAGAAAATGTTGAACAAACCTTGTTTCTTACGGTTAGGTAAAACGGAATAACTTTTTTTCAAGTGTGATAGCAAACTTCCATGCTTTAAAGGTTTTTGCAGAAAGAGAGAGAACAATTTTTTGTGTGTGTGTGGCATGATATGCAGGAAAATAAGTGATGACCTTAACCTGCAGGCAGGAAGATTCAAATTTCCTAGCAGCCTTCAGAGATATGGAGAATAAAACATTGGATCAAGTTTTGAGTTTTAAGAAGCAGTTCAATAAACATATATAAGGAATTGGTAGAAGTTGATCCTATCACAGAACAGTTAGATGAGCTAGAGGTCCACTGCAGCTGTATGATTTGCTTAGGCCATGAAAAATAGGGAAGTATCCTGGATACAAACATCTTAAGCCATTTTCACGCCCATGCTGAACACAGCACTTAAAATTTGCTGCAAAAATACCACATTCAAAATTGCCTTACTAGGAAAAAAGAGGTATTGACTCTTGCCTTTCAAAGCACTCAAATTTCTGAAACAAGATCACCATAAATTAGACAGCTGAAATTAAAAATGCATGTTAGAGCATGCAATCAGAGCAAAAAATGCAATCAGAAGATGTGTTTACCTCAAGGGACACTGGAGAAAAACTACTAAATGCACAAAAATAAATCAAAAGAAGTTTCAGAAGAACCTGGCTGACCACCAGCAGTTAGAGCCATCTCAATGACAGCTAAACCCAGGCAGATTTTTCAAACACACATTTTCCAGCCCTCAAACTTCCAACAGTCATCTCCAACTGGAACCATGTGTTTTCCACCCTGAGGCCAGATGCTCATCTGCAGCTCCCTGTTGGCTGGCTGTGATTACCTCTGCTAGTCTCACTGAGGTTCATGTTCTGTAGTTTGGCTGACAGCTCATAGTACCCGTGTACAAGCAGACTTATTAGGGAGTTTCTGCCTTCTTGGCTGCAGGATCTGAGCCGTTATAAAACAGATTATAAAAATACCATCGAAACAGAAGACGAGAATGGAAAATTAAGGGAAGATCTCAGAAACATCCAAAATTGACACTATTGTGATTGCTGCACTTCACATTAACTAAACACTAGCAGGTTTTACCACTAAAATTCTCTCAAAGATGAAAATATGTATACATTACCACCCCTCTCAATATTACATATTTTCAACCAAGTACAGCTCTCTCCCTGTCAAGTAAAAACAATTGATAACACTCAAAGCCTACTGCCAAAACTCTCCTACTTGATGGTCAGAAGGCATAACTGTTAATTAAAATCCAGGTTCAAGGCACACAAGCAAAATAGTTCCTGGTTTCAAGAATTCCTGCACTTTGGAGACCATTATATCTCTGATCAAGGCACTAAAGGCAAGCCTCTGGAATTCCTCAGCTATTCATCTCTTTTCAGAAGCCAACCAGTTCTGGTAATGCCTCCCATAATGGAGTAACATGTTTAACTGACTACATGTGAAACATCCCAAATATGAACAAAAGCTGTGAACAACGGCACAGAAGATGCACCTGAAAAACATCAGAAGGGCTTATGAAGGGGAAATAGAATTGTGGATTTCTAAAATGCTTCAGCAATTCTGGGATCAAGATAGCCTCTAATGTAAGGATTTACCCCTGGATTATTCTGAATCCCTTGTGCTCCCTCTGGGGGTTTGAAGACACCCATATGTAGGCATTTGCTGGATGCTTGTCAGAGGTGGTATGAGTAATTCCTTCCTGTCTCATAAGGTTTGGTGGCTACCCAAAAAACAAGGGAATTAGAAGGGGTAAAGAATGTGTGAGTCACAAGGGAATTTTTAATTTGTAAATGGCATGTGTAAGGCTCATGTTGAAATAGATCATACAATTCTGAACTTCCAAATTTTGGAGAGGCTGTTATGGGTGTGGGGGAATGAGAAAAGGTACAAAGATAAAGGACTCAGAAGATAAAAAGCTATAGCAGGATACTGAAACATTTTAGTTCACTTAAGATATCAAGGTGATTTGATGATCTAATTTTTAAGAACTTTCCACAGGAGAAAGATAGTAGTTACTAAGACTGGTTGATGGAAGTAATGTAAAAGCCAAAGTAATACACATTAATTTGAGTAATACATGTTAATTTGGTACATTTTTAGCAATGGGAGGACAAACCATTAGAATAAGCCATCATTGTAAGAAAACACTTCAGCCCATAGTTCATGTCTGGGCATCTTCTAAAATATTTACCTCCATCAAATTACTGTGTTTTATAGATGGATAGCATATAAAGTTTATATTGAGAGAAGAACAGAATTAGTGCTCTAATGGCCCTTCGTGGTCTTAAAATTCAGAGAAGTACAGTGTGCTGTGGTGTGGCTCCTTGTTAATCTTCTGAAATCAAGTCCCTTGACCAAGTGCACTCCTGAAGGCTACATACACTGGGTGAAGAGTAAAGCACTCTTCTATCACCAAACAATGTGGTATTATTGGTGTCCTGTGACTCTTCTCTCCCATGAAAGATTGTACATTAATATTACTCTGCACCAAGATTTCTCAAAACAAGGTCCCAAATCTCTTTTGGGATGTAAACTAAGAAAATAGACTGACATAGGCAGTTTCAGGAGGCAGTTGAGGTTTTCCACACACCATCTGTTGTAACTGAAAACTTGAGCATATTGCAGCAGTTTCTAATTCAGATTATCTTTTAAGCTTTAACTACTTGACAACAAATTAAAAAACACCTCAGAACTTAAAACTCACAAAATATTACCAGAAACATTCCAGATCCCGTGGATAAAAGCAAAGCTAACTATTGTCACCTCAAGTAAGTTCCAAAGCACATGTGAATTTTCATAAAACTTCAGTATATACTTACAGAGGTAAATATAGGTACCTCAGCTATCACTGAGAATAACAGAGGTAATTGATTACCACATAGAGCTTGGTCATGTCTGTCCTTACTTTTTTCGGTGGTTCCATTGAGAACAATGTAGAATGTTTGACTACAGGCCACCAGTGACATCAAGGTTCATTACAGAATTCTCCTAGGAAATCTTTGATGGGAAGTGCAGAAACTATCAGCTCTGCAGCTATATATGTATTGAGAAATGCAAGTTAGAAAAGAACAAAGAAGTGTAGTTATCTTTGCTGAAACAACAGAAGTCTTTGCTTAAAATATTTTGGTTTATTTTTGTTCATACAAAAAACTTCTGTTAACTTCAATATTGTTTAATCATATGATTCACAGGAATTTTTTTCCCATTTGTTTTAGGAATGCAGAGCATATATATAATGCAATATATATAATAAATCAAAAATATATACGATAATATTTAGTCCACATATTCTTCTACAAATATACCTGCATGTAAGTAGCATTCATTCCTAGTTATCTACAACATATTTTAAATTATTATCATCTGCAAGATACATGCTTTTGCATCTATTCTCAATCTAAAAATAATTTTCATTTTCATAAATTGAACCCATGTTCAATGAGAACATGTAATTGCTGAATAGAGATCTCTCCCAAAACCAGCAGAAAATCTAAAAATTACCTTAGTTCATCCAGACTGGCTACCTATGACTTTAAAAGTTCAGAAGACTTTTCTTACCCTCTGTGATAAAATGATCACAATTCTCATAAGTACTCATATCTTTGAATTATTTTCTTTATACTTGTGGATTTCATTTTTTACAATAACTTAATCACAGAAGTGGTGTATCAACACAGAGGAGCTTAACAAACAGGATCAGAAATCTAGAAAGCATGTTCTACTTAGAGAACTTGGTTTGTTTAGTCTAAAAAAGAGAAGACTGAGAAAAGATATGATAACAGACTTCAACTATGTAAAAGGTTGTTGTAATAAGCATTCTTCGTGCCCACAGGGGATAGGGCAAGAAGCAAGGAGCTTAAATTAGAGCAAACATGACTTATAGATCACAAAAGACATTTTATGGGATCCTGGAAACTTAAGTTTTAAGATTTAAAAGCTTACCTACTTAAAAAATACCTTAAATATATATCTGTAGCAAGCATCAAATTTACTAACTAGTCTTTAGTGTAGCGCAAATAGATCCAGTGTGGTGGACCACACATTTGTCCATGTGAAGACCAGGGCAAAGCCACCAAGTGCTGACAGCAGAAGCTCAATGAAACAAATTGATTTCTTCCTCCACAATGGCCAAAAGCTGAAGATCTTTGCTGCACAACTACTTGATAACTCTTACTTTTGCTTAAGGTTATTTCTATTTCCACTTTGTTGTGACTTAGTTCAGTTCAAGCACAGGGACATAATTTCAAAAGTCTAAGAATAATTCTGATTTGGTCAGGGGAACTGAAAAGGAAAAATTAAAAAAACTACAATAATGGAGCTGTTCTCCTGACATCTCAAGTGAAAGTAAATCACTCTGATGTGAAGAAAAAAGGCATTTCATCCTTTCTTCCTTCAGTGTTGCTTATTACTGACTCTGGTTGTAACCACTCACTCTTTTAAAAAGCATTTCAGTGTGTCTGGACAAACAGAAATACGAGTAACTATTAACTAATCATTGACATTCAAATAATTCCATTAGTGTCTACCCCTCAGTCATTCTTTCACTTTTTTTCTTCAAGGCAGGGAAAATTCTGAGCTGAATGTTGAAAGTCCTATTTAACTCACCTTAGTGCTAATCATGCAACAAAACAGGCAACAATCATTGTGATATGAGGTAAAATTGTTCCACACTATGTTTACTTCAGTAAAAGAGGCAACAGAAATTTTTGTGCCTTTGTATCACCTGGAGATTTAAAAAAATATAGAAACCTAAATAAAGCACAGCACTTTTCCAGTTTTCTGTTTAAAAGGAAGAAATCTGTTTTATTTTCTTCTCTAAAACTTAGATACTGAACAGGACCTGTATTTTCTGTAGAATTATAATTACTTCTTGCTCATTTTAAGAGCTGATGAACAAAGAAAAAAAAAAAGCATCTCTTCCACACAGTGACAGGCATTTAAATAAAGAATTATCTCTGCCACAGTAATTAACAGTGTATTTGTAAGATGCCCTTTACTCCACTAGCCTTTTTAACCATGACAAGACTGAGAACTAAACCATTCTGTGTACAGTTCCATGCCCTGCTTTGCTGACAGACACAAATGAGATTTTTTCAAGGAAATACTCATTTTCAATATTGGCTTTCAAAAGACATCTAGAATCTTTAAGGAGCTGAGATTTGGACTGAACCATCTGGCTAAAGAAGCACTAAAATAAGATGAATAAATCAATCAGCAGGAATTAATCATGACAGGGAATCCTCAAAAAATGCCTTAGATAAGAAAAGAGATATGTATAGCCTGAAAGAGTAGTCATCCAATATGGATTTTTAAATTAAATTTCTCACTGCCACCATGATCAGAATATACCTAAAGCAAGGATGACATGGAAAAGCTTTGCTTTCCCTTATTAATGCTGGATTAATAACAACATATTTTATACCCGTTAAAAGCATTCACCAAGTACAGAGCTAAAACGATGCGGGAGAGCACAACTAATATTGAAAACCCAATAAATGTCATTGTCCCAACTCAGGCTGCAATCTAAGAATCTTCAGTTTCCTCAAGAGTAAAGAGTAAAGGTGACTCACTTGAGCAGTTTGCTTATTACCTTGGATACTCCTTTTGAAAAAGGCTTTGCAGCCCTCACAAGACCAGACCCCGTAGTGGTATCCCGAGGCGTAGTCGTTGCAGACGGCGCAGTACCGCGTTTCCTTGGTGGACTCCATGGACAGGCTCCCCTTCTCACTGGCACTGGACATCCTCTCCCGGATGCTGTGGCGCCTGTTATCAGAGCTCGGTCTGTTGATAGCAAAAGGAAAAAAAAAAAACAACAAGCATAGTTCTTTCAGGGAGGGTAAGCTTCATCCACTGCTTCAGGTTGTAAGAAAGAAGTCTTGTTCGTTTGAAAACAACCGACGGACAAAAGAAGTGATTTGTTATCTACTACCCTCTCTCCTAGCTGGAAAGCTGCAGAATTAGGAAGATACAGGGTGATTTCTCATAAATCAACCTGAAGTTATTGGGAATTGTGTTAAAAATCTATTTGATAAATTAATCAATTTTTCAACAATACAAAGTAACAGCAAAGAAACAACACTATTTTGTGTACCTGCTCTCATCCAAAGGTTTCAGCATAACTGCAATATCAGCAGCTAGGTTGAGAATCTGAGTCAAAAATCACCTAATGATTGCACCTGAATTCGTTTAATTATTAACTTAAATTATTATGTTATATATACCTAAATTATTAACCAAGCTATTTTCAAGTGTTATTGCCCAGTCAGAGATGCAAGCTTTCCTTCACTAGTCAAGATCTAATACTGCATTAAAAAGTGCCTATTCTCATTACAGAGCCCTTTTATAAAAATTAAGAAGTGGTTCCAGCACCCAAAAAAAAAAAAAAAAAAAAAAGAGTATATTGAAAATTATTGCCGAAGAACTTTTTTTCCAGTGATGCACAAGCATTACTGCACAAGACCTGTACAAGATTGGCATGTGCAGGATCATGCTGTGCAGGTGAAAACCAAACAGATCCATCTGTAAATGGCAATGAATTCACATCCAGGGAGCCCAGTAAGAGGTTGCTATGGGTAGCTGCTGCAGGCAAGGTGCACAATATTCAAAAAGCTAAAAGGATGCGAAATTGCCAAGGGAATCACCAGTGAACTCTGGGATTGCCCATGGAAGGCAAACAGTTCTTGCAAAACACGCCTTCCAGAAAGAGTCTGCACTAAAATTGTCGAGGAGACAAACACCATTGGGTGTGACAGCAACAGACAAGCTGAAGCATGAAGAATCCTACTGTTTATAGTAATTATCCACTTACATGCATGCTTTAATTGCTGATTAGTAAACAGGTGGCTTTTATCTCCCCAGAGTCTAAATATTTTCTCAAACAAACATATCTGGTTTTGAGCCTAGGAGACTTTCAGATTTCTTCCTACATACCTAATTTCACCTTTTTCCCTTCTTGAGCGCTGCAAAACTTTCTGTGCTTTGATGAACGGAGACATCTGGCAACAACCACACCTTCCTGTTCCAAACTTGTACTCCCCAGCAGTTTTCTGATTTCTTTAGGTATGCTCAAATATCTCATCTAGCCTTAGTTTACTGACATCTCCTTCAGCAGAAACTCTCAACACCCAGAAGCTTTCTACCAGCCGAAGGCACCTGGGCACTCTCATATGTGCTCTCAGCCATCCTCTCAAGACTTTGTATGCATATAATTTCTGTCCCCAAATATCATATTAATTCAAAGCTTTTCAAAGAAAATATACCAGTTATTAGAGGAACATGAGGCTTTACCATGTTACATAGCAGAAACTGCTACCGGCATAATTGAGGAAAACTGCATTTTTTAAACCCAGTGTTCTTTGCCAAGACTTATACATCAGCTAATTTTGAACATTTACTTAAATAACTTTTTTTTTTCTTTGAAATTTGTGCAGAAATTAAGAGCTGTGAAGGGTGAAGCGTTGACATGACAAAACTCTGTTTTTTTTGTGAGACGGGAAAATTGGAAAATGTCACAAATACATGATTCTATGAAACTAGGCAGGGAAAAAAGTCCTTGCATATTTTAGATGATAAAATATAAAAAAATTAAAAATGAAAAATGTACCAAAATTAATACAGTATCCTTAATCAATAATTATGGATAAAACACATACATTGTCCATATAACTACCTCTTCCAGTCCAACAAAGCTAGCTAACTTTTTATTCTTCTCAAGATCCTGAACCTTTCTTTGAGTTTGCTTTATCCCAGTGCCTCATTTAATTGACTTCTTTTTTTTTTTTCTGCTGAGCACTGATCAAAGCTGTTTTTCCCTTTCTTCTCCACCCCATTCTGCTCTGTCTGCAGATTTATCACCTCTGTCAGTATAACTTTAAATAAACCATGTTGTGGCTCCTTAAAAATACACACTCTTAGTGCACACAACTGCAAGAATGTTTTAAATATTTGAAGTAATCCAGCAAGCAATCTAATACTGTCAATATAATTTTAACAGCAATGAACTAACCTGTTAGGAATACATGACTACTTGATAGATATTCATAATTTTTAATCATTTTTTTAAAAAAACTTATACAAATACACATGTTACACAAGATAAGGTTCCCAGAATTATTTTCATAGCAATAAGAAATACAAAGAAATTAAAACTTTGCACTTTAAAAAACAGTACAAGAAAAAAAAATCAAGTTTCAAAACAATTATATATTTTTGTAGGTGTGTAGCAGTTTTCCAACATTACACGCTTACTAAAGCAATCCTAGTTTCCCAGTTGGATACAAAAGAAAAGTCTTCCGTAGGTAAAACCAAAATTAAGAAATATCAAAAAGTGTCAGTCATCACTGATCTGTCAGTCCAGATGAATTAATTTTTCATCTTTTCAGAATATTCACCCTTTTTCAGAACAACTCTAGGTTCACAAACACATTTTTATTAAAGTCATGCTTAAGAAAGATAAAAATTTACTCCAAAATTACCTGAAAGAAATAAAAAAACCCCACGTTTTCTAATGTAGAACAAATAAAAAATGTCATTAAATATGTACACTCCCAAGAAAATCAGCTGCATGAAAGCACTAAGACTGAAGATGCAGTAAAGACAGATATGTTTTCACACTTATGTGGAGTCAGTGCCACAGATTCTGTCCATGCTCAGTCACACAACGAGGCCCTTTTCCCCAGGGAGGCTGTAGGCAGAAGTAGTGAGAGCTCATTCCCTGCAGGCTCTCCCAGGGTCTGTGATCCCAGGAATGTCAGGGAAGCAGTGATGCTGCTCTCACACCTGCCTGCAATGCCCACAGGTGCCCAACCTGACTTGGGCCTCCATTGCCTGCACACAAGCTTGCTTCATGGAGAGAGCACTATAAATCTGTTAACACAGACCTTCACAAAGCAAAAGGAATGTAAAGATGACCTTGCTGCTTTCAGAATCCACCCCAGCACCACTTGAGTGAGGTTTTGCAACCTGCAGGAAGGTTCATCACATTCCGGCTTTGGTGACCCACAGTGGGAAGCACACCAAAACACCCCTACTCTCATATTCCCCCAAAATAACATTCTTTCCATTTATACAGTGGAAATAGAAGCTGGTGATAAATTAAGTCAAATAATTTTTAGAGGAGGTGAGGAGAAAAACTGTTTGTGAAAAGAGGATCCCACTAATACAGATTGCTAAATCAAAATAACATATCAGACAGAAAGAAGCTGCTAGGTAGCTCACATCACAGACCATTGATGCCATGTTCCGACCAAAAATACAGTCTACTCTTCATCCAGTTTTCAGTAAGGTTTCTACGGTTGGTCTTCTGGAGAACATAATACAACAACCTAACCCAGCTTAATGACTTTGGCAAGACCATAATTCCCAAAATACAGGAGAAGAACCTTTTCTACAATTCCCTATAACCTATGCAAACAATAATAAAAAAATTAAAGACCAAAAAATCTTGTCAACTATGTTTACCAAAAAACCCCTACAAATCAAATAGCAAGAAAACCCCAGATAAAGCCCTCTCTCCAAGGCCTGCAGCAAAATAGAACAGATTACAAAGCTAAAAAACCCCAGAATTTACAGCTCATGCCCAAATGTAGTAACACAGCTTAAAATGGAAAGTGTTTGGAGCCTACAGAGCAGAACAAACTTGTCTTCCACACTCCCTTTCATGTTTTACACTTCAATGAGTGTGTAAGGAAACAAGACACCTCCACTTTATACATTTACTTATCACCTGCAGCTCTGAATCAGAGATTATTAACCCAGTGCTGGCTGCAAAATAAAAAAGGAAGTGTGCATGAGACAATTACAGTTTCATAATATAAACTCAGGTTTTTTACATCAAGATAATCTGACTGGCAGGCAGGATGAATTCAGGATAGCCCAAAGTACACAATCCATACAATAGTAAGACCCAATTTATTCACAACCCCACCTTTATCTGAAATAAAGAGATTTCATAGTAGGAGGGCTTAAGGGGGAAATTGTCAATGCAGTTAAAGAAGACACCTTGAGAAATTCTAGTTTTCTGAATTTATTTGCATACAAGAAATTTTAATCTGCAGCTGCTGAGTCTTTCTTACCAGAATGGATGAAAGCTCCCAGGGTAAGGTGCCTCAAAACTAATGGCCATTTCAAATGCAGTCAAGGTCTAGCATTAATACTTTTCCACACACTGGACATATCATAACACTATTCTGACATTCCATATGAAATTCATCTGCTGTTAGAATGTGAACTTCTGTATGGGACAAAATATTTATGAAATACTATTTGAACAGAACTAAGTGCTTGAAAACACAAGACATTTCAAGAAGTACTGCAATAGGATTGAGCAAGTATATAAATACAGAGAAAATTGCCAAATACATTAAAGACCTCAAAACTGTACTCTCAAAAAATAGCTCTAACGAATCTGAAAAAATAACATATGCCATTCAAATGAAAGTGTTGGCTTAAAAAAACATCCAAAAATGTCTAGGGCCGTAATTAAGCTAAGTACAACATGACAACAGAGAAAGAAAACCTTATATGAAGTTATATCTCAAATGAACAGAATCCCAAGGTATTTTAGGCTGAATGGAACTTTGGGACATGACCACATGCCTAGCCAGCATTGGCACTAGACAGGATACAGTCATGAGGGTGAGCTCCAGCAATGGGAGCAGAAACTGGCATTGCTCCTAAGCTGGTACTCCACTGGTGATGAAGATTGGCTACAGCTCACCCTGGGACCTGATTGTCAGTGATTCCTGATCCACGGCTCTGAGCACATGCAACACACACAACTAAATTCTCTTCCTCCCCAAAATAGGATGGTTTTGTCTATGACACTATGGGAGAACTCTTGCATAGCTCCTGACCCATGCCATGGGAGAGGACAACCATGCTGTCCCTTCCAGCTTAGCGCCTCACTACACTTGACATTCAAGTTCACCAACAATTTCTGCATGAGATAAACATAGCTGTGGAAGTTTGACACTCATGGGTGAAAAGCAGCTGTAGGATGAGAAAGATCTGTCTGTAATTCATATCTCCAAATGGAATGTATGGCTAGCTCCTTCTTTTCCCCTTCCCACAGCCCTGACAGCTACGTGTTCCTTCACAAGTCTTTCTCTCAAGGAAAATACAAACTTGATCCAAGAAGGCCACCAGGGAAGAGCTGCACAGAACGTCCTTTGACACCTAAACAGGACAGGAGGAGATCATGCGGACAGAGAAATTCTTCTCTGGTCACTTATTCCCCTTAATTTCATGGTTTTTGCTTACATTTTGCTTTGCCTTTAGGGTAAGTGCAGGGACATCTCAACAGGACTACTTGCACAGAAAGCCCCAAGCTGATGTAGTAAATGGATGAGTTGAAGAAATATTGACATAAAAGAATGAGGAGAGACAACATGAAGGACTACTTTAAAAAGAGCAGAAGATATATACGAAGGCCAAATAAGAAAAATGACAAGGAGACCAATGGAAAACTGACCAGCATTATCACAGAAAAAAGAAAAAAAATATAACTGACAAAAGAGAAATGTTAGAAAAATAAATGAAAATAAAGTTAGATGAAAGTTGAATAATAAAATAATCTTTAAATGCTGACAGTATTTTAAAGTGCATCATAAAATGTATTTTGTAGTCAGAAGACATTGAAATGCTTTCTTTAGAACTGAAATAAAATACTATTTTATTTGGTGACTTGAATAAAAAAAACTTATGCAAAATATTTCAATATTGACCAAGAAACAGTAGTGTTGAGGACAAGCTCTGGCAACGTGAAAACAAAATCTTATCCTCCTAGGTCATCAAAACTTCTTATTTGACATGAAATTAAACATTTCCTTTGGCATTAGTTTTATCATCTTCCTTCAATCTTAACTCTGGTTAATTTTAAAAAGAGTGATTGAAAAGCTACATTTGGATATGCCGAAACTAAATCACCCCATGAGTGTAGAAAAATGTCCTCTAGAGCTATCTAGTGAAGTCAGTATAAATTTGCACATTCTTTCAGTCCCTTAAAGCTTCATTTTTTACAAATTTAATTTTATTCTGAGATCTGCCACTAATATTTGCAGACTGCATTAAAGTCTAGGGAGTTTATGCACTGTCACTGAGTGGTCCCCAACATCTCCAGCCATGTTTCCTGGTGGTTCTATTGATGGGAGGGTAAAGGAGCCCAGACTAATTGTTCATGTGTCTAATACCTACATTTGGATGTTTTCAATACTTTCCTCTACCATACTTCCAGCCCTTGAATTCATTTTCCATTGTTTATACATGTCAGCAAATAATTTTGCAGCAGATTCCCTTGACAACACTGAAGTTTGCCCAGCTTTATGGAAAAGGTGGAAGTTTTTCTTGGGAATAGCAGGGTAGTGAGAGATGGGTTCTAAATAGGAAAGAGCTCAATCTATTTGTCAGTTCTATGGGTCTGAAATTTAAATTCATACCAGAAAAAGTCTTTCAAATAAATACTGAGAAATTGATTCTCTTTCACTCTGTTTCTCAGGGCTGCTGGAAGCTAAACTACAGCTCACTTATAGGGTCATTTTCATTATTCTTAAGTGAAGAATGGTGGTGTAGCTGTGCTTTATGGAATAGCCCAAAATTGAAATAGTTTCGAAGCAATAGCAATTTTCTGGGGTTTTCTTCCTTATGCAGAGAAGTTTAATAATTTCGTTCTGTACATAAGGTGAATGCAGAAACACCCACACATATTCTTTAGATGAGTATACCATAAAAAAGATTAAGATTTTAAACTCAGAGTGGTTGAACTGTATCTTGAAAATGTTACTCAAACCTTCATTTATCTGTCCTGTGTATATGTATTTTATCTTTAATTATGTGACCATACTTTTCAAAGGGCAACAGCTCATCAGTGCACCAAATAAAAAATAATTTATTAAATGAGCAGTCTGTGAGGGTTTTTTTCCATGACTGTTCAGTGTCTGGTGCCTTACTATCAGCACATTGTCCGAATTCAGAATTAATTTCCTCCCAGTATTTCCATGCCACTACAGCAATTTAGCAGCTGACAGGTTCTAATGAATGTATTTTTCCAATACTCTTCTGAGTTGAAAGGATAAAAAATGAGTCTGAGAGAGATTAAGTTCAAAAGTATATACTGAGTTATGGGCAACCTGAGTTTCTAAGTACTCACCATTAAATAGGTTTTGAATGCTCAGAGTGCTACTTTTCTTGTCTGCAATTGCAAGAGCAAATGTTCAACACTTATGTGAATCAGACTGCAGGACTTCCATTCTGCACAAAGAAAATTACAATACAACACGATAATGCTTGTGAAGAGTTTGATTTAAATGATTTCTGAACTTTACAGAAGCATTTGTGGCAGAATTAGACAGAAATTCAGTTATTCAAGCTAGAAATCAGCTGCTTCCACATAATAATTTTTTCCTCTTTCCTTTTTTTAGTTACCAGGAGCCTTTGGGAAAAATGAGTAGAGAATTTACAGTGACATATTTCACTACAGAAATATGACACATTCCATAGATGATCCTTTTCATATATTGGAACAGCCGCCCACTTATGATGACATTATAAATATGGAAATAAATATAATAATAATCACCAAGGGACCAAATAAGACTCGCACAGGTCACCTTAACTTGGGCTTAATAAAATTACAAGTTTGTAAATAATAGCTTTTTGGCATGCAGCTTCTCACCTTGGAAAGAGGACATCTAGAAAAACAAAAATGTTACTTTTTTGCCTCACAGAGCCCCAGACAGCAGAGATGGGCCATGCTGGGGGATCCCTCACTTGTGTTAATGCAGCAAAGGATCAGATGTCACTGTCATTCAGCAGCAGAGGAAGGATGACAGTGAAACCCACTAACTCTTGTTTGCAGTGGCACTACAAGTCCTTTTTCTACTATATTTTAGGAGAAGTAAAAGCTCTAAACCCACAGAAGTTGCTGCCTCTGCTGCCAGTGGGAACTTCTGCTCTGTCCTCCTGCAGATGTTCTTTGTCTACTGCTCTCATCTGGCCCATCCAACCCCACTTGTCCTGTTCTTATACTCACCTTCACCTTTGGGATTTCCATTCCAGCCTCATCTCCCTGTCTAGTGCCTGGCCTGGCTTCTTCTCTCACACTCAGACTCTCTGCAGGCATCTCATCCAAAGCTCTCCTTCTCTCTCTCTCTCTCTCTCACTACTCATTTTCCTCATGTCCTGGGCAGGGTGGCTCCACTCCTCTGCCTCTCTCTGTACCCCAGCCTGCCATGGTTATTTAGCCTCTGTAATCTTTATATATAATCCTTTTTCTCCTGTGACCTGACCCACAAGCACATACTGATATTTGTAACTAAAGAAGATTTGAGGGAGGTTAGTATTGCCATTTCTTGACCTTATATAACTCATTATTCATAAAAGAACATAACTATATATTTTTCACCGAAGCTGAATTTAAAATTTTTGCAATCCTGTAGTGAGCACTTTTTAAATGCTATCAACTATGAACAAGATAAACTATGAAGTTTTTTGAGTCAGTCCTAGCAGAATTTAAATTTTTTTTTTTTTAAAAAATCACAAATATTTCTTTGTAATACCTTTAAAGCTATGAAATGTCATTTATGTATAGGGCCTCACCTTATATGATTTCTAATTCTGTCTTTTCTCCTCTGAAGAGGGACTGCTTCTCTTAGAAGACAAGACTTCACATGACCCACTCCCCATAGCCTGAGTTTTTATGTGCCAGGACACTTTGCCCATGGGATAAAATGAAGGCCAGAAACACATCTTTGAAGAAGTAAGTGAGAGATGCCAAGCAAGCCATAATGTGTGATAAATGCCACACTCTTTTATGCCAGAATTTAACATCTGAAGTAAGGGAAAACATTATTCTCCTATTAATATTTTGAAGACTACTTAAATAACCACAGAAATCCAGTTTCTGCACAGAAAAAAATTCAGATGAGAAAATTTCTCCCCTTCAGTTTTCAAGAAAAAATGTTTATAGTGGGGTTTCTGTTTTGCAGGAATATTGATTTTTGAAAGATTTGACAGAAGTATATTTAAATTCCAAAAGTTTTCCTTACATGCAATGTACATTTATAAAGAAAAAAAATTGTATATAATTAGCAGAAGCAATAAAAGACACATCCATAGGTACTGTTCTGCCTTGTTCAGCAGGATGAGAAATTGCTGAGAACTCTACCAGCAGCCAAACCACCCTGCAGATCTCAATGTGACCTAAGTAACATCAACAGACCCACACAAGTTTTATAGTCTGCACTCACTAAATAGTAGCATCCAGTAAAGCCAGGCAGATCCTTACTTAACAGACTGTATATCTAGACCTGACCCACAGGAACTTGTTTTAACTTGCCCTTACAATATTTCCAAAGATCAAGCTTCTCTCTGTGAACTGCTTTCTGCTTCACTACCTCACGGCCAGCCCAAGTCCTGTGCTGTAAATTGAACTGATTTGCCCTCAGCTATTTCCTGTTAGCTTGGAGTACAATTCAGATGCTTCTCTCTTGGTACACACTTTCTCTTCCCTTTCCTGCTACAGCTCCCCTCTGCCTCCATCCTTTCTTTCAGTCTCCTTTCTAATTCTCCTGCTCTCATAAGGACTTTGCTTGCCCCTTAGTGAGCATAAAAATCTGAAAGAGGCCTTGCCAGTCTCTCTTAAAACAGCATATGGGCCTGTTCATGGGTTTTTCTGTTCACAGAATAAAATTTGTCTTTTCTGGAAAAGATTAGCCTGTTGACTTGTATTTCGTTTATGATCTGCTCATGCACTTAGACTATTTTTTATTTGTATATCCTTTTCTCTACTTAGTAATACTGCAATTATTGTACTTGCTCATTAGTTTTCTCCTTCTCAAAAGCTGAATACTGCACTGATCCTTAGAATTTGAGAAATATTTAATGTTTCAGATTCTTTTGTGGTAAGCAGCACTAGAAAAATGTTCTCTTATATTTCAAGGGACCCACTTACAGACCTCTGCTACCTATAACAATGGGCAGATAACTTCTAGTTATTTAAAGATTAGTGGTAGTGGCTAATCTTTGGGGTAAAATCTTTCCAATTTATTGCTTTCATGTATCTTTTGAATTCCTGCTCTTTGGATGATCCTTCTACTCTTTAAGGAACAACACCAGTGGAAAAAATATTTTGATCCCATTTCCTAGGATATAAAATAATAACTGGTCAGATTGTTTAGGGTTTTTCTGCCCACTTCCACCTCCTGCCAAGTGCAGTTTTGCCTGGGCACGACCTGTCCCTGACACCATCTCTCAGTCCCAGACTGTGCCGCGTGAAGAGTCATATAATCTGAGGAACCTCATTCTGCTGTCTTGGAGCATGCCAAATTTGATGAAAAAGCTGCTGACAAAGTGTCCCTGGGCGCTGCATAAGATATGATTTTCTGGCAGCGATACCAGGTTGCTGGGTGGCTGGGTGGCTGTGTGGCTCTGGAGACAGGAGCAACAGGGCCCTGAGTGTGGCAATCAGCTGTGCCCACAAGTGTGCCAAAGTGGAGTGCTCAGCAGGAAAACAGTCTGGAAGTGTGCACTTAGGATATCTCACATCAGTGTAAAAAATCTGAAGAATAAAAAGCTTTAAAAGCTGAAAGCATGAACAACCCAAAAGGCCAGCTTCAGCTAACAGTCTCATTTACATCCTGAACAGCTTTCACACTTCTAGAAATTCCCAGTCTCTATTAAAGTTATTCTAATCCTCAAAGACGTGGCTAAAAGTTGCACCCCTGCATTTCTTATAAGAGTCTGAGAATTATAATATGGCTATTGCGAAAAGGCTGAAATTTGTCCTTTCATAACACACCCTGAATAAGTCTTTTCTCCAGGTTTCACTCTAGTAAACTTTTTCCAAAATTACCCAGACACTAGACTACTTTTTTTTTTTTCTTTTTTAAATGCTCAGATAAACTAGCACAATCCAACTATCTGTAAGGAAAAGGTTAACTGTACTCAATAGATTGAAAAAAGGTATTTCAGGAAGTACTGTCAGATTCTTACACTTACCTCCAAACTATTTCAAAGCTAAGTGCCAGCTAATACACAGGAATAAGTCATAAATCTTTCTTTACTGTGCCTTTATAGGACTTCTATCCTATGTGATCCTTTTATTCTTGGGCAAGCTGTCTTTCCAAATATTTCAGATGCACACATTCTTTAACCAATAATCCAAAGGTTTATTATTTCCTTGGAAAATCTTTCAATCGCAACATTTATCAAAACATTTTTTAAGAAAAATGCTTGAAATATTTAAATTTTCTCATTTACATCACCCTTAAAAAATTTTAACTAGGAATGCTGATTGTGAAATGCAACATTATAATTTAGATACCATTGTTTCCAAAATTCCAAGCAAAACCAATACAATATTTCAAATCACATTTCTTTAGAATAAAATCTAAAAATGATACTTTAAGGGGCATGCTGCATTTCAAAATGAACTTCAGAAACAAAACAGTGGTACGGCCACGTGTGGTCACAACAAAGAAATCTGAGGGCTCTAGGCCACAGAAAATAAACCTTGGTGAAATAAAAGACTACTTAAAGTAGTGCTTTGAAGTTCATCAGAGTGCATGCAGACCTCTTGAACCAGCTAGAGAAGAGACAAAAACATTTTCCCAAACAGATTACCACCAGGCCATCTCCAAGAAACTCTGTGCAGCTGCTTGCAAGAATACAGAAAAAAAAGACTAGGCAGGGGTGCCAAACCCAAAAAACCTGATAGGCAGCAGAGAAGGAATGAGGGGCTTGGGAAAATCTGACACCTGCTTGTAAAAATACCTGAGTACTTGTCCCAGCAAATAAGGTTTATCTGCAGCTCCCTGTTTTTGTCCCAAGAGAGTAATCCCTAGGAACAGAGCCTCTGCAGTCCTTTGGACTAACACTGCACAGTTCAGGGCCCAGCAAAAGAAAAAAAAACAATTCCTGAACATACAGACCCATTTGTGCTCAAGCCAATTTCATCAAACCAAGCTAATAAATACATACATTTATGCTAAAATTTTTGGGAAGATTATTCTGGAAGCTATAGAAAAATCATAAAAAGGACAGCAAAATCACCCGTCACAGACAGCATGACTTCATGAGAGGGAAGTCCTGCTTTTCAAACTTAATCTCCTTTTATGTCAAGTTAACACACCTAGATGATCAAGGGAAGCCAGTCAACATAATCTTTTCAGATTTTAGTAAAGTTTTAGACACTGTCTCTCTAAGTGTCCTTCTGGACACAATGTCAAGCTCAGGGCTGGATAAGCACATCGTGAGATGAGTGAGCAACTGACTCACAGGTCAGGCAAAAAGGGTTATAGTGAGTGGGGTGACATCAGACTGGTGACCTGTCACTAGTGGGGTAACACAGGGCTCCTGCAGAGAGACCTAGGCAAATTATAGGGCTGGACAATCACCTCCCTTAAGAAGTTCCTCAAGAGAAAGTGCTGGATTCTGCACTTGGAATGGGACAACCCTGGACATACAGACAGACTGGGCAATGAGATGCTGGAAAGCAGAGCCACAGAAAGAGACCTGGAGGTCCTGGTCATTGGCAAGTTGAACATGAGCCAGCAGTGCCCTGGCAGCCAGGAGGGCCAAGTGTGTCCTGGGGAACATCAGGCACAACATCACCAGCTGGGCAAGGGAGGGGATTGTCCTGCTCTGCTCTGCATTGGGGCAGCCTCATCTTGAGCGCTGGGGGCAGCTTTGGGTGCCACAATACAAGAAGGATACAAAGCTAGTAGAGAATATCCAAAGGAGTGTGACCAAGATGGAGAAGGGTCTTGAGGAGAAACCTCAAGGCTGCAAGGAGCAGCTGAAGCAGCTGAGGTCACTTGGTCCATTCAGCCTGGAGGAGTTACAGCTTTCTCGTGAGGGGAAGAGCCAGGAGCAGTCACTGATCTCTGTGGTGACCAGAGACAGGACCCGAGGGAAAGGCCTGAAGTCGTTTCAGGGGAAGTTTAATTTAGATTTTAGGAAAAGACTCTTAACCCAGAGGATGGCTGAGCACTGGAACAGGCTCCCAAGGGAAGTGATCACAGCACCAAGACTGACAGAGTTCAAGAAGTGTTTGGACAATGCTCTCAGGCACATGGTGTGACTCTTGACGTTGTCCTGTGCAGGTCTGGGAGTTCAGTGATCCTTGTGGGCCCTTCCCAACCCAGGATACTCTATAATTCTACCATTCTACTAGTACAAGGAATACACCTCCCAGACATTTAAATACTACTTGAAAGTAATATGCTTGAAAGTATAACAAGGGTAACTGATGGGAAAAAAGCCCATGACCAAGTGTAACCAATCAAAGGACAGGTGAAAAAAGCATGAGAGAAGGCAGTCTGAAAGTACATCATACTGTCCAATCCCTGCATAAAAGGACTGCATTTCACCCACAGGAATGAGCTGCAAAAATGGTTACAGTACTCAAGGGCTGTCAGGCTAACAGAATGCCTGTGCTCTGTAGCTTATTTACATATATATTTATATATACACATACACACTTCTCTTCCTCTGTTAATAAATATTACTAACAAATTCTGCCAAGTTTCAGCCTTGGACAGCCTAGACGCTAGAAGGGGAAATGGAGACCTTAAAGAAGCATGCTTTAGTTTGTCCTTTCAGTCAAACAGAGGCAAGACGGATGCACAGAAAAAAGATGCCTCACAAAATCACTGCTGTGTGTGAGAAAACATTGATCCAGCTGAGGTATTTGACTTACAGTTTTCCTCTGGAAAATGCTGAATTCAACTTTGCATGCCAAGTGAGTCTGTGAATAATAATGAACAGAAAACCACGAGATAAACACGCTAGAGTTTGACACATAGCAGTGGAGTCTGTCAATACCATGTACTCTAGTTCTTAAGTGTGTCCTAGGTTTTTAAGGCCATACCCTGTTAACACATAGTGACATAACAATTGATTACATGAGTCATAGAGGTTCTCCAGAAACTGAAAATTACATATGATAGAAATATCATAGAATCATAGAATTTGGGTTGGAAGGGACCTTAAAGATCATCTATTTTCAATCCCCCATCCATGGACGGGGACACCTTCTACTGGTCAGGCTACTCAGAGCCCATTCCAGCCTGGTCTTGAACACCTCCAGGGATGGTGAGCTCAGAACCATGTAAGAAATAATAAGAAACAGAACCTGAACAGGCTGTTATATAAAGGCTACAATTTGAGACACCCCCACCAAACTGATTTTCAAAATTGTTTGATTTCTCAGATTCTACAGCTCTTCTTTCACACAAGGACAGCCATCAACATTCAGCATCTCTGTAAGTAACTCTTGGACATCATCTCTGAAAATTTAGTATTAAAGCCTACAAAGGCTGTAATTTTTCTTTATGTCCAAAGCATAAAAACTGTAAACTGCTGCCAGACAGGCAGTCTAGCTCTGCTTTCATTTCTGGACATAGATGTTGAGGCCGAAAGTAGAAAATTAATGCTGTTCAACATACAGTCACAAGACTTGAGAAGGGAGGAGGCCAGAAAATGCACAGAGAAGAAAGAAGGATCCAAACTGTGTGGTCACACTGGTTTACTAATCCAGCTACAGGAATTGTGACCAGAAATGTGACAGGGGTAAAAATACTCCTTCAGTGGCAGTTTTCTGTTGATCAGACTAATGGTTATATTCCAACAGAATAAAGAGCAGATTGAAAAACTGAACCATGTTTTTTTTCATTTCTCTACATCTTCTCTTTCCTGCAGATCTTTCTTCATGCACAGGTTTCCCAGTCATCAGTACTAGCCAAGTGCTAAATAGTTAAGTTTTACATAGTAGTGGGCTGATTCAGACAATGTACACAGATTAATTTGCATATGATGACTATGCAATCAAGCAAAAGCAAAGAGAACATGGCTCGTGAAAGGTAGGAAATACATCCAGGTAGCCAACTGCACATAAAACATGTTTGCAGCATGGCTTGTTGACGTATTTTTGGGGTAACTGATGCAACAATGTGTGAGAAATTAGGTCCATGAGAAACACATAAACTTGCCTCTTGCATTGACAATAATTTTGTTTCAATACATTAAAGAGTTTTGTTCCACTTTGGCAAATCCATATCATCCATTTGTGGCATTTCTTATTCCAAACAGCAATACAGAATAACTTCAAGTTCTTCACAGGTCCCACAATATAACCCCTCATTAATCTTCTCACTTTTTATTGTTGGTAGACAGTAATTGCTCCCTGCCCTTTAAATTACCAAGGAAGGAAAAAACCTATTAGACTAATGCAGAATTAAATGTACAGTATTATGGACACAACAGCCGCTCTTCTGTCACAACAGTTAAAAATATATTACCCATTCACATGGGAGACACCTAATACCAGTCTACTAGACACCAGGGACTCCTGCTGAATATTCATTTTCCAGATAAGCATGCCTCTTATAGGGGAAAATAATCAGCCCAGGATTGAACTCCCATTTCTTGCATAATACTCTTTAATGGCTAACTATTGCAGAAAACCCATCTATTTACTCATTTCTAGCCAAAATAGTCTTTGTTGCATACAGCTGAATTTTGGAAGTGGATGTTGCACTACGCTTAGCACAGCAAACCTATTAACCCCCCATGGTCCAGTTATGGGCCACTCATTTCGAAAAGGACACTGAGGTGCTGGAGCTCATCCAAGAAAGGGCATAGGTCTCATGAGGAGCAGCTGAGGGAAATGGGGCTACTTAGTCTGAGAACACACTATACAACTACCTGAGAGGAGGCTGAAGTGATGTGGGGGTCAGTCTCTTCTGCCCTATCTCAAGTGAAAGGACAAGAGAAAATGACCTTAAGTTATGTCGGGAGGTTTCAAAAAGATATTTGAAAAAAAATCAGTGAAAAAGTGGTTAGGCATTGGAATAAGTTGCCCAAAGAGGTGTTGGAGTCACTGACTCAAGTGTTCAAGAGGCATCTGGATGTGGCATTGGGGGATATAGCGTTGGGGTGATTATGATGGTGCTAGGTTGATGGTTGGACTAGATGATCTTGAAGGTTTCTTCCTACCTTGATTATTCTGTGATATCAAAAGTGTTCTATAAGACAAAGAGGAAGGCATTTCAATTATTGCCCATAAGCCTCCATTCTTTGATTTACTTCTGGTTTGGTTTTAATTTTGTTCTAATTAATAAAAATACTTTGAAACATCAGAAGTTCTAAAGTTGTACTAACTTTCTTCATTAGCTCCATCTAGCACCATAGTCACTTAATTTTACATACACATTTATGCGAATTTACAGACCACAAAGTTAAATAATTCTAACCAAAACCTGTCTATTGCCAAATCCAGAATGCAAAACCAGTTTTAATCAGGTCACATTGAAAAGTGTAACCCATGACAGGGAAAGATAAGCCAGCAATGCAGAGATTCTGATTGAATCTCTGAATGAAACGTCTTAACTGTTTCTTCACTCTCCAGCCTCAGCACTGCTCCAAAAATCCCAGTGGGAACTGCTGTATGAGACATATTACTGATTCCTGTTTCCACTTGCTGATAACCCTGGTAACCTTGCTGGAGAACTCTCTGCATTCCTACCCAAGAGCTCAGCTGCCTTCCAGCTGCGCTGTCTGGATCACACATCCCTCAAGCATTGAAGAGTGGTGCAAGTGTATGCACAGAGGCAGGCTTGGAAAGGCAAGTGCACATAACTCTGCACCAGGGACAAAGAGAGGGCTTGCTGCTGCACATGCTAGTGAGTCAGAGATAAGACAAAGGTGCAGGGAAGGAGAAAGAGAAAGAGTATTCCTCCCTGATAAAATGCAGCTCTGCAAATGCTCAAAAATTCACCAAGCACAACAGGCATCAACTTTTAGTTGAGTTTTTAATGTATGAATAGGTATCTGCAAGTAGGTTTTGGTTTATTAAATTTTATTAATATTCAAAGCACCTTCTAATAAATTATTTGGATTCTTTTTTGTTTAGAGAGACAGGACATATTTTTCTGAACCTGTCAGATAGAGTTAATTTAAACCCTTTGATACACGTGTGTAATACAAAAGGCAAAAGATGGTCTTCTCAGACAAGAAACTGAAGTGGCTCAAGTCCTTTCCTAAGACCTTAAGCAACTGTTATTCGTATTTTGAAATAAAAAGTAAAAAAAATTAAAAATGGCAATTTCAAGTTTAGCAGCAAGATTCCTAAGGCAGTATCTGCTCCTGCTTTAAAATTCATCAATTCTCCTCAACAATACTCAGTAACTACAATGTAGCCTTGCTAGATTAATGAATCACAATAGTTCAACATTTTGTTCTGGATGCACTCATTATCAAAAATTCATTTGGTCAAAAATACAGTTGAAATGGGCTTATAGATTATATCTATGCAAAATCATATTTAATAGTCATTACTATAGTGGAGCATTAATTCTATTCAATATTAGACTTCAGCTAACAGGGTGAGGATTAATATCTTCTGATTATCTGAATCAGTACGGAATTTCAAATCCATCTCAGGACCTCTGATTGCAAGTAAAAATTAATTTTTTGCTACATCTTTTACATCTTGTTCCTTCTATAGAGAAACTGTGCATATGTCTAATGACAGAAACAGCACCCCACATCTTCAGAACATCCAAGGATTAAATAGACAAAGAAAATAATAGCCTGAAAGTGCTGAGAGTGACAAAATGGAAATCTAAAGAATAAAAGTAGCTCTTCAATTAATTTTCCCCCATTTAGTGGGAAAAAAATTAATGTAGAGCCTAATACAGACCAACAAAAACCAACCAACCAAACAAACAAACCAAGCATATTATTGGACAGCATCCGTCAATCACGTCCCAGTTGCAGAAATACCAGTTCTAAATATTTCTGTAGTGATTCTGAAGTAATTATTCCTAGTATGCAGTAAATGAAACTTCCATTCCATTCCTTGACTATGCAGGGATGACTGAGGTTTACAATAAAGCTAGTGATTTCAGATTTATTAAGCACTGAAATAATTTACTATATTTCTATTAGATACATATTTCTTTTTTTTTATTTCTACTTAGCCTATTTTCATTGGACTAACTTATGTCTGGCATTGCACTTTTCAAGGAGTCTCAGCTCTCACAAAAACAGTCTTTAATATCTCTCACACTTAGAGAGAGAATGTTGCAATGAAAGCTCTGGTTTTGAATCTGGGATTCAGGATTGGCCAGAGGACAGACGTCTTGTCCTTATTTTTTAGAATTTGTCCCCTGATGTCATCAGAAAAGGATCAAGTAGTTGGCAGGAGGAATTTCTCTGGGACAAGGAGAACTGTACCAAGTAATCTGGTAGCAAATAGACCCTAACAAAGAACACCTCCAGACTTCATCCATTTTAGGCTGCTACGTGACATAAACATGGCTGTCATCCGAATTCATGCAATGGTGGTCTTAGGGACCTGTTCTCATTTATTTCGTTCCATGTCTCCCCTGTAATAAACACGACAAACCATTTTCTCATCTCCTCTGGTTTTTCATTCTGGAATAACCTGGAAGGACCATGTAGAAGTGGGGCCAG
Organism: Petroica traversi; assembly: GCA_025920805.1. Taxonomy (NCBI): domain Eukaryota; kingdom Metazoa; phylum Chordata; class Aves; order Passeriformes; family Petroicidae; genus Petroica; species Petroica traversi. The sequence goes on from JAHLSL010000017.1 coordinate 1,678,170, forward strand.
TCTCTTAGGCAATGCATCTTTCAGGTTGCTTGTCATTTCCAGACAGATCCATATTTGTTGACAATAAAGGGAATTAGAAAGAGAGGAAACAAGGCATTTATGAGTCAGAAAATGGGTCATACAGGAAAACAGCTTGAAACTATTAATACCTAAACCTACCATTTAAAAAATTATAAAAAAGCTGGTGCTATCAACACAACAACATTTTAAATCTTCTTGAAAAGGCAGGCTTTGGCCTAAGTAATATTCTTAAATGCTTTTGGAAAAAAAAGAAAAGGGGGGTGTTGGGGGTTTACAGACAGCATTTAATACTTGCTTATATACTGATTTTTGTACCACAATGCATCCCTCTCTCTGGAGGGTAAGATCTTCAGTGCTTTGCTGAAATAAAATCATCACAATCTTTAATCTTAAAAAAAGAATACAGTGAACTGAAGGTCATATCCTAGAGCTCATGTCAAAAGCACATCAATTCCTTGATTCTGTGCAGTCATCCTTATCTACCTATAGAATAAATAAATGCAAGGTAGCTGAACATACAATTCCTTATAAGGACTGAAGTGGAAATATATTGATGCTCCGTTCTTCCTGAGAAATATGCTGGGTATGTGTGTTTAGCAAGCTTGTAAACAATTTTTGTTCCATTTCAGATACTGTATGTAGTAATACCATTGCTAGTTTCCAAACCCATACTCACTAACTGAGCACCTACTCAATATTTTAGTTCTTTTCACTCTTACTCATATGTAGCCTTATATCTTCCTTCTTTTTGAAGCCTGCTGTAGAAACAGTCCTGTCCATTTTTCACATGTGATTTTCAGTTCACTATTACAGATGAGCACTTTATAGACACCAGTAGATGTTCACAGGGGTCCTATATGGTAAAACTGCAATTTCTTCATTTCACATGTTAGGACATTGGGCAGAGATCTGCACACACAAATTAGTTCTGGCACGTTTCAGCTTTAGGAAGGCTGCTTTTAGGATCTCACTGCAGTAACTTTATTTTCTTCATGCACATGAGAAATACCGAGACTTTAAGGAATTAAAACAATCAAAATCCATTCAGTCTTTGTGAGTTGGGGTTGTTTCAGGAGTGATGGAAGTTCATGTGTACGGCACCAACATCGGCCCCATTGAGCATTTGATCAAACCAACAGCGGGGCTAATGCATTACCTTCTGGGTAAATCTGTAACAGACAGCAACAAAATGCAAGAGTTGCATTTATCTGTTGGGAGGAAGGTTGTCCTCGAGGGCCACAATCTCTTTTCTCCCTGTGAGCCTTTTTATTTCTCCATGCTTTGCTAATATGCACTTGCTCTATTTGAGTCGTGTTTATAGTCGTTGTCCCACCCCCACCCCCCTCCCCAGTCCAAGTCACTTTGCCTGAGAACTTTTAAATTCCACTGTTTATCTCCAGTTCAGACTTCTTCTGGATTTTCTCCTTCATCTTTCTTTTTGCAGTTCATCCCACACTCCTCCAGGAACTTATACATCATCTATTTTATACTACTAGAGCATTCCCTCCTCCTCCATGTTCTTTCTCACAGCTCACTACAGCCTGCTACAGCACCTAACCAGAGATTCAAAGCTTCTACCTCACCAGCCCCATCAGATTTCTTCACTGGCCCCATCCTGTTCTTCCCTGAGACCACCTTTACCTTCTCCTCAGCCCATCTTCCCATACAGCAAGCTCAGTTTTTTGCTGCATTTTGCTGATGTGACTTTTGCCAAACACGGAAGAGGAAATGCACTAAAAGCACAAGTGAGACCAATTTTATCAATCCCAGTGAAGTGGGATGTGGGCTGCAGAGATGAGCCATAAGGTAGATGGAAAATGACTGCTAGTCTCAACAGATTTTTATCAGCAGTTGAAATCTGGCAAGCTTGCTGCAGTATTCAAGGGCAATCAATACGAAGGTGAATATTTCACTAATAACAGAGATGAAGAGAGAAACTGCACCCCTAGCAAGTCAATGACAGATACCAAGCTGGGGGACAGGGAACATGCAGAGTGGTGGATTTGCTGCGGAGCAAAGCTCCCAACAAAGTGGACCTCAACAGGCTGGAGAAATGGCCCAGCAGGAATCTCATGAATTTTAGCACTGGAAAATGCAGAGCAATGCACCTGGAAAAGAATAAAAAGAGCTGAAGCCAGCCTTTGACAAGCTGGAGCAAGCCCAGGGACAGCCACTTAGATGAGGAGGGGGCTGGAACAAATGGCATATGAGGAGAAATGCTGAAGGAACTGAATTTTTTCGGTGTTCCAAAGAGACGGCTAAGGCAGGATTTATTGCTGGCTTCAACAGTATAATGGGAAGCTTTAAATGAAACAGAACCAGACTCTTCTTAGAGCACACCATGAAAGGACAAGAGACATCTGTCACATCTTTGGGCAAAGAATATTCTAATTATACATTAGGAAAAACTTGTTCACAGTGAGAGCAGTTCAGCCCTGTAACAGATTGCCCTGGGTGGATATGGAGCCTCCATTCCTGGATCTACAAAACACAACTGGGTAAGGGCTTGAGAAACCTCATCTGAGCAAGACGTTGACCAGATAATCTTCAAATTTTCTGGCCCCCTCAAACTTACATTACTCTGTGATTCTCATCTCTCAGTAAAGTGCCCCTGCCCACAGTAATATTTGCAGAGAAAATCCTTTTGAAATGTCATGCAGCTGTGTTTCAAAGCAACTTCCCACATGCTGTCAGAGAAGGATGGTCTTGCAATCAGGTCAATAAAGAAACACTGAGAAAGGATGGAGCATGTATGGTAGATAGAATTTCATATAATTTAGCTATTAATTGCAAAAAAATTTCCACTGTGAATAGTGAGGTGTTTCACAAGTTTGTAGCTTAAATCTGAGCAAAATTTCTAGGGAAAAATGAAAGAAAAATAACCCTAACTTGCCAGCATTCCCCCACTACCAAATATCAGGTGTATGTATACCTATAATACAATGATGTCTAGTAAAAAAGTTAGGGTTTTTTTTACATGAGTATAGGAAAATTTTCTTTTCCCTTCATGATACTTAGAAAGTTGAGCCATTTTTGTCAAAATGTATTTTTAAAAATTTATCTGAGTCAATCATCTAACATGGAAAATATAAATCAAAGTTAAACACTGTAAGTATATATCAGAATAAAAAAAAGTAATCTAGTCAGATTTAACAATAAACAGTGTTACTAGAACTGCCAGTAAATAAAGTTAATTTATATTCTGGGCTGTTTAAAAATTTCTCTGCAGAATCAGATTTACGTCCACTTTGTTTGGCTTTTTTATGACTTGAATTAATGAAAAAATAGTAACAACTTACAGAAGTGCAACATGCTTTAAAAATATTTGACTCCTTAAAATGACATACATCTGTCAGATATTCTTATATCTTAACTGATTCTGATAATGTTACCATTAAACATTCAGCTACATTATTTTATATGGATTTCTATCTCACCACCTTTCTCCATGAACAGAATTAGAATACTCTCACCACTTCCAGGATTTGCATGCTTTATCACTAATTGACATTCCTGTAGATTAAAATTAGGATTATATTTCTCATAGCATGGCAAGAAAAAGGCAACAGACTTTTCAACCCATAAATTCTAAATAAACCAAACCACAAAAAGGTATTGCAAGGTAATAAATCTGCTGCAGTGGCTCGTGTGTTGGCAACATACATATTTTTCCTTGCTTGTGGTTATCAATATGGCTGAAGGAGAAGTTTCATTTTACTACAGGATGGAAGCAAACAGACAAAGCTGTCCTTTGACATATTAGTTCCCCAAAGGCGACTGTGCACTCTCAGACAGAATATTCTTTGCCATGGCTACAGTTTTCTGAAGACAAGGGTTCTGTGATATGTAATTTGAAACAGGGATCTCACTGTCAAGTCCAAGTTGTAAGTAATAATGAAAGCAGAGAACACTTATTTGAATTAATTTCTTTTAGATACCAACTGATACGTTATTCAGTAATAACTAGATCCTGCTTGACCAAGATGGCTCAGCAAACGAAATGTTTTAAGAATGTTTCCTGGCTTCATAAACTTAAAACAGAGATGACAGGGTATTTTGTGACATTTTATTTCTGCCAAAGATCAGATTTTATAATACTTGTCTTCAAGAGTAAAATTAAATTACAATTTTTAGAGTTAGCACCTTCCAAACTTCCATCTGTTTACAGATCAATTTGAAGAAGGAAAAAGAGAAAGTTTCTAAACACCAGAATACATCAATGAAGAGTTGGAATGCCTTCAGCTCCACCTGGGGATGGACATGGAGCCATCTGACAACTTCTAGAGCAGTATTAAAGGGAGGGCAGGGACAGATGACATTTTAGTGGAGGTCTGCTACAGAAAGGTGCATAGGAGGACCACAAGGATGATCAGAGGAATGGAGCACTCCTGCCATGAAGAGAGGCTGAGAGCGCTCAGGCTGATCAGCGGGCGACCTTTTAGAAACATTTCAGTGCCTAAAGGGGGCCTACAAGAAAGCCAGAGAGGGACTTTTACAAGGGTATGTTGTGACAGGACAAGGGGGAGTGACCTTAAACTGAAAGAGGGTCAGTTTAGACTGGATATTGGGAAAAAATTCTTTGCTGTGAGACTGATGAGGCACCAAACAGATTGCCCAGAGAAGCTGTGAATGCCTCATCCCTGGAAGTGTTCAAGGCAAGGCTGGATGGAGCTCTGAGCAACCTGGTCTAGTGAATGGTGTCCCTGCCCACGCCAGTTGACTTGGAATCAGTTTTCCCTTTCAACCCAAAATTCTATGGTCTTTCATTGATTTTTAAATTAGTGGATCTTATCTCACAAGCCTGAATTACATTTAAAAGAAAAATAAAATAAAAGTAGAAGGGAAATAGAAAAAAAAAAGCAGTAGGTATTACATATTCCCATTTTAGCAGAAACCACAGTAAAAACTATTCAGAAAGCAATTGTGAGTTTTCCAGCCTTGTGATTTAAGATCTGAGGCCTAAATTTTATGCTACATTTTCTACTACAGCTGCTGCTTTCTGCACAGCATCTTCCTAATAATTTTTACTTATCATGAGCTGAGCTTTTTCCTGTGTTGCAGTAAATTTCCCTTCCCTCTTCTTCCAGCTTTGATGTCTCCTTTCGAGTATCCCAGAAAGTTTTATGCAGCCTTTTAGCAGCACAAATCAGTACTGAAGTAGGCTGCAGTGATCAAAGCACTGTTACTGCATGACAGCAAGTACTAAAAGTGGGAGAAAAGACCGGAAGTAGCAATTGAATTTGCACTGGACATTTGCACTGCAGATTGGTGAGAAATTGGAAAAAATCGTCAATGGAAGAATACAGCTTTTCCCTATATAATCAGTTAAGAGTAGCTTCCTTAATTAGATAGGGTGATCAAGATAAAAAATCTCACACTGCTTACTCACCTTACGAATGCAAGGTGAAATGCCTGGACATGAAATGCAGCCTGGTGCTGCCTTGATACTCCCCATCCTCAGAGGGAGAGAAGGTTCTCCCCTGTAACATTCAACAGTTTCCTTGCACTGATTCTGCTGCCTGGCTCCTGGAGAGGTCAGCTCTGTCAGCTGGCAGCATTGTGGGACAGCAGCACATGGAACCAGCGTGGGACAGATCTCACCCATCTCGTCCAACACCAGGGGAACTGCACCCTTGAAGAGTTGTAGACAACCCACTGGGTGTGAGGTGGTTACATGCATGGCTGTTCACTGTTAGTCAGCAACTGCTTTTTTTAAAAGTCCTCTTAGTTACTTCCAGCTTTCAGCCTTTGCTGCTATTTTTCATTTTTACCAATGGTTTCCATGCAGTGAACCATCTCTTCTTGTTCCTTATTTATATAGGTGCTGGCTGTTGTGTCATTAATTAAGACTGCAATGGTTGGAAGACCACTGCAATTGTTATGTACATGTATCAAGTAGGATTTACATTTAGGACAGCTAAATTTAAGCTCTCTGTCTTCTGAGGACCATATTCCCTTTTTCTAGTAAAGGGTTAAAATTAAATACCTAGAGTACTCCTGAATCCAATGTTGTTAACAATATCTTATCAAGGAAAAATGTTATCCTGTAGATTTATGATCTTCTCTCTACAGGTATCACTCATGCATTCACGGTCTTGCACAAGAATATCTTGAGTGAGATGAAGTAAGAAGCCTCACAGCAACCGAAATCCGAGCTTGGCAGAAAAGCAGAAGTGCCTTGCCTTGCCCAGTGTCACACTGATCAGGGTTCCTAATGAGCTGTGGTAAATTACAACCTTTTTCAAGTCACTGGAAAGGCCACTCAGCCTTAGATGTGACTTCTCCTTGTACAGCAAATTTTACAAACAGTCCCTGCAGTGAATGCAATGAAAACAGCACTTTAAATGAGAATTGAAGGACAGCATCTCTGCTCTAATCTCTGTTTTGATGCCTGAATAGATAATAAAAAACAGACCAGGGAGCTCATGATTAGTTTCAGTGTTTCATTGTCAACAATGTCATACTATAAAAATTACCAAATTCTCAATTTGTTAGAAAATGTGGATGCGCTTCAGTTTTAGGATTCTTCTCATGTGTTTTTTTGGAAGCTATGTCTTAGATCTGGTCAGCCTATCTTGTTGGTCTAATAAAAAAAAATGCTGGCATCTGATGTTCACTTTGCAATTGCTGAAGGAACTGATGCCAACAACTAATGCTTTCTGTATCAGAGCAGATACGGCCAGCAGTGTTTGTTGTTTCAATAGCCTCAGAGCAAGAGTGATCAAGGCCAGTGACATAGAGTCAATTCCCCATCTCCCTCTCAAGGGACATAATGCAGTGTTTATGTGAAGGGATATTACAGAGCATGACTGTTTTGGCTCTTTAAAGGAGATGTATGGGTGGGATTAATTTCTCTGGGTATCCATCTTCATCCAGTAGCTATCTGGAATAGGATGTAGCTATCTCCTATAATATAGGAAGATAAACTTGCTTTTTTTGAGCCTAGTGCACTTGATCTACTTTTATGAGGACTTTAGAAAGAGACAACATGTATTCACAGTGCCTCTTTTTCTCTGTCTCAGAGTAAGAAGGTGAAGGTTTGATGCTGTTATCAATGCCATTTGAGGTGTTCCAGGTGGTGACACCTGACACAGAGCTCTTACTCCAAAAAGGTATAGCTACCCAGGTCCTGTGTCATACCTGCTTGACCCATCTGACTTTTGGCCTCTCAAATGGCACCAGATGCCTAAGGAACGGAAAAATGAACACAGACCTAGGGGTCTACATTTAATAAGATGAACCCCATTCACATGGTCTCTCTGAACAACCATGGGTCTAGACACAAATTTCAAGTCCACTTGTAAAGGACTTGCTATATGGAGCACTTCCGACATCTGTGGTTTATGCAAAAAATGTAACTGCTGCAGAAATGAAAAAAGTTTTCTTCAATGAGAAGAGAGAGCAAGTGAGATCCATCTCCCTGCCTTGGCAGAAAGGAGGGTAATGAGGGAGCATAACAGGTCTTTTACCCCTTTCCACCACTGTCTGCCCTTATTCAGGGGCACAAGGAGACACAGATCACCTGTGCTCCTCAGCAACATGGATTGGTGAGTTTATGGTGCAAGCACACTCACAGCAGGATCCACATCAGCATGTGCTCCAGGAGCAGCTGCAGAAACACCAAAGTTGGCTTGTACAAGTCACTCATAATTGTCATGTGTGAGCATTTCAGAACTCTTAATGGGCTTATCTTTACAGCACTTCCATGAGATAAGAAACTACCCATGAGATGACTCCACGTTTTCCTGTCCCTTTTATTACAGCCATCTATTGCTGTAAAATTGTCAGAGAGATCAGCACAAGGCCTGAAAACAGGAACACTCCAAGTGTTCAAGAAATTGCCTGAACACTTGAACAGTTCAGGAGAGGACCTCTGAGCAGATTGACGTTTTAGAGAAAAATAAACAAAAAAGCAAAGCAAAACACTACATTACATCATACTCCATGTTATGAAATACTTCATGCTACATTTTAAAAAAAAAGGAAAATAAAAATAATCTTTGAACTTTGCATTCATTTTAACACTTTTAATTTTAAAATTTGGGAAAAAATCTTCTTTGTTTAGAAATCAGTATGAGCAGCTGGAAAAATTCTTAATTAATCAGACAAAGTTAACTAAGTTTGTGTATTTGGTTATGTAACTATTTTTTGGATGGATGGATTTATGAACTTCAACAGAAGAGGGATCATTCTACATTTGTAATCTTTCTCAATTTTATCAAGCATTAAAATTAAATCTGTGCTCATATTGATTAGAACAGTAGAGTCAAATGCAGTGTGATAACTGTGGCTAATGCTAAACAAATACTTTACTACATTAATCTAAACATAGAGCATGAAGTATGAGAAGATATGAAGTAGCCACTAGAAGTGAGGGAGCAATTAACCTTTTATTTGGTTTGTACACTGATTTGTCCAGCCTCTGTCCCTCACTACACACTGGCAGACAGTTTTTTCATCAGGGAGCTGGGAGGAGCAGGTTTTTGGTTTGGTTTGGGGTTTTTTTTGGCCAAATTGGAACTAGCACCAAAGAAAGACTACAAAGAGCCTTAAGTATATGCACGATTTTACTTCAGATCTGAGGAGTGCACATGCAGTGGGATGACACAAGAATGTCACACGCTGACAGAGCAAAAACGATGTTCTGCTGTTCCTTCTAGAAATCTACTGAGGTAAATTAGCTATTGTAAATCTTGATTTTTCCCTGAGTGGATCAAAACTTGCCAAAAAGTGAGAGGAAATAACCAGAAATTACCAGAACTCAAATTCCATAGAAACAAAAGAAATATTTCTGTTAAGTTACTTGTAATTGTATTGTAATGTCACGAGCACAATATTTCCCGTAGTAATTATCAATCACTAGTAAGGATTTAATAATAAAAAACCCACTACTGAAAATTATCAATAATTTTTTTTTTAAAGTGTGATTTGACATTCTCAGACAAGAAAAAGATATTTTAGTTTGGCTACCTATAAAAAAAAGCTACAAGATCAGATATGAAAAGGGTCTAGGTATGGACAGCACAATTTGAGTTAATTAAGCCCTTTTTTTTTCCACTTCTCAAATTCTGACGTCTCATTCTGATTCCAGAAAAGACATTACATATTTATTGCATTCTTTAAAAATCATTCTTTTCATGTATCATTATGTTCTTCAGGTAGATTTAGAAGCCTGCCATTATCTCACTAACTCTTTTGGAAAAAGACTCACTATTTGAAAGACAAAATATAACTTCAGAATTAGTAGACATGTAATTATACACATATTAATACATATCTGTCAGTAGGCAATATTATTTTGAACACTTATTAATAATATCAAAAGACATTAAAAGTTTTCCTTATCACACACAGTATTTTTTTAGTTTTGTGACTGAATATTTTTAACATTTTATGCAAGTATCAAACGGAATATGATCTCAGCTCCAACCTATAATGTTTATTTATTGTCTTAGATACTTGTATCATTGAATGCAGCGCTTGCATGTCAAATTCAGAGTAGAACAAGATGATAAAATGCAAATATTTCTGCCCTAAAATCCAAACAGCACAATTCAGTTACACAGAAAGGTAAATGAGAATTACAGAGGAGTCTTACTGGGTCTTAGGTTACATAACTTTTGATAGAAGCAGGCAGCCATATCACAAACTAATCATGATTCATTATCACTTTCTTTAGGGCTTCTGTTCTAAGATTTTTTTGTCTTTACCACTTCTACTGGTAGGTTGTTCCAGAAACTCACTATTTTGGTAGTTAGACATCTTTCAATCTCCAGCATCAATTTATTCATTGCCAGATTTCACTGCCCTATGCTCTCTTTTCTCCCATAACCTAACTGAAACCAGTAAGCCTAGCCAAATAAAGCAGATTGAAAGTTTTTAAAGAACTTACTCTTAAACCCAATGGCTAGACATTTAAATATTTCCCAGGCAGTGAACACCTATTCAATTTATTTTTTGACAGACTACTGGTGATTGGGCTCATGCCAAAACACAAGAAGAAAGACCTAATGTTTAATGTTGTGAGCGTGATAACTTTGTAAATACAACCTCACAAAAATGAAAAGCGAAAAAGGCAAATTTTTTATCCGTTTAATTCCAACAGTACCATGCCTGTTAACAAAAGATAATCATAGCAAGCACTTTGAAACACATTTCTTATTACCACATAAGATGCATTCCACAGAGTTATGACTGGAAGGGGCCATTAAATCATTTGTATAACACTGTATGCAGATAAACCTTTTGGCATATCCAAGATCATAAATTCACTTAATTACTGGTGCATTAAGCCTCAGCAATTTCAAATGGTTAATACACATCTCCAAGGGTGACACACAACCTTGATCAGAAATGTCAGGAGAAGGGGAATACAGCACTGGTCTTACATGCTTGCTCCAGCAGTTAAACTAAAAAAGTACCTTAATTTCACTTTGTAGGGTCTCACCTCAACTCTCTACTTAAAAATTAAAATAATACTATTTCCATAGCAACTTCTATGTCCAGGTGATTCTTAGGTTTGAATCCTTCTGCAGTACAATACCTGACTATAGAACATTTTCTGCCTGTGTATTTCAACTTCACAAACTTACTACTCCATTGTTTACATACATAAGGTTGCTTACACACTTTTTACCATAGGTTTGTTCAGGATATTCACATTAAAAAAGCCTTTTAATCTAGCACAAAATGCAATTTAACTCTCAAGTCACTGGTAATCATACAAGATCACTATGCTGTGACATGTACTTATTCTTCCAGGAGGTATTGTATTTACTTGCACTAAATTGAATTTTGTTTGAATCAATTCAGTTTAACATAACCATTATCTATCATTTCACTGGTCTTTATTCTATCTGCTCCTCAAAACTACCTAGTCCGTTGCAAAAAAGTGCAATAATTTTGTTTTCTGGGACCAGATTTTACTACCAGATTCTTAGTCAAGCTGAGTTAGACTTAAGAACATATGTTGCTGTTCATGGTAACATTATATTGTGCAAATAAGTCTAGCAGAGTCTGGCCCTCAACATGGAAAGAATTACTTATTTTTATTTTTGCAGAGTCTAACAAACTCACCTGTATCTTTCAAATCAACAGAGAACAATAGAGTTCAGGAAAAAAATTACATCTAACTGTTCACTTTGATTCACTGAAGCCCAGTATAATAAGCTATACTGCAAAACTATGCTATAAACACTGCACAAAATGTTATAGGTATGGATGATTATTTTTTTTTAGAAGCCATAATTCTATCAATTTCCGCTACTTACTTCATGAAAAGCTGTAATTTTTTTCACAATTGACAATAAATATTTAAACCAAGGAAATTTATTTCCTCCTTTCAATGATACTTTTGTCTTTCTATTCCGGACCAAAAAACAGAAAACAAGAACCAACCTTCTACTGAGAGACAAAATATAATAAACCCCACTGAATGAGCCTATCTTTTTCAAAAGCAGCATACCAGGTTAACACATATCGCCCTCCAATGAAAAAATGCATGTTTATATGCACAAAGCTCTTTGGATAGCTCAGGAAGGTGGTTACTGGCTGAAATACTGTCACTGAGTCAACTCTAGCACTGATTAAGAAGGATATAGTGCTTCTGAACAACTTCCTACATAAGCCACTTCTCATACAGCAAAGGAAGACAGAGAAGAAAAATAATCTTACTACCAGCTAAGAGCTGAACAAACAACCACTCACACCAAAAAATGTGTGATGGTGGAAGTCTTCAGACAGTGTTATAATACATTACAACACTGAGGTAATTTGCCACTTTTTTGATCAATTACAATTCCGTATTTTCCCAGGAAATATTTTTACTCATTATCTGATTAGTTTTTTACGTAGGAACAGTTTTCAAAATTTACAGCTTACAGTCACAGTGGGCTGTGAATTACAGTTTTGTTTTATTCTACACTATTTCTTACAGTCTAGATATCATCGATGATTCAGTTAAATCAGATGCTCCTTTATACAAAAAGCAAATATTAGGGCATAACAGATTTCCACATTCTAATTTTCTCAGATGATCTGCTTAAATAAGAAAGAAAAATTTCTGCAGCATTTACCTGTAGAAGGCTGGAGGAGCAGCTTCCCTCATCCCAAAGCTGCCCTGATCGTTTTCAAGGTAATAGGGTACCTGTTGGCTGTGATGATGGATGAAGGGCGAGAGCTGGGGCGCCGTTTGCAAGAACACTACCGGGCTCGGTGGGACACTGTTCAGTGAGTGAAATCCTGCCAGACTGCTGGACCCAAAAGATTCAGAAGTAGGGGCATAACTGAGCGTAGTAGAGCTGTAGACAGGAGCCGTAGTACCAAAATCATAGGTAGCTCCTTCTGGGTAGTTAAAAACTCCTGTCTTGTTGGTCTCCACGTACATGTCGCTGAGTGATCTTTCCAGGGGAATCTTCAGCTGAGGTCTGCTCAGTGTCTCCAGTTCAGTGCCTTGAATCTGGTGCAGCAGGGTAACTCCAGAGGTTTTGGTGTGAAGGGTCATGGTCAGCACTAATGGCAGTGAGCAAGGAACATATCTGCTTTTACTGTCAACAGCGAGATCGTCAGCTGGCAGTCCACCTAAAAAAAATACCAGAACCTATTCTGAGGCTCAGCAGAAATCGTAATAAAGCAGCACTACACAGGTATTCCTCTAATCTCGGCAAGGAGGAGGATACAAACAAATGCAGAGTGAGCACTGAAAACGCACATTCTCTCTCTCTCTTCTTCCCTCCCTCTCCCTCTCTCTAACTTTTAGGAACTCCTCATCTGCGCTAATATGCATTACAAGGTGCTGGCTGCGAGCCAGGAATCCTTGCCTTGTGCCGACGTTGGTTTAAACATCACTTCAGAAACAATTAGTTTTGGAGGTATACCAAAGAATTGTCCATCTAAATGTTACTTCATTCTTACTAATAGTTTAATTTTTCACTTCAGGGTACAGTGCTTTGCAGCAACTAACGGGAAAGAACACTTAAATCCAACCAGGAAGACTAGTCCAGTGGTCAGTCAGATTACTGCCTTTTATTTCCTCAGCAGGCTCCAATCTATCTGTGCTTATCTCTCCTCCTGTTTGATTCATTTTCATGTTTGCTAGAAATATGTAATGTGTACATTGTACTGACCCTGGGCAGGACTGTGCTGTAACTGAGATAGGGCAAAGCAGAATGTGTGCATGTGTGTGTGCAAGCACGCGTTTTTGTGTCTGTCTGTGGGTATGTTTGTGTGTCTGTGTGTGTGGGGAGCAAGCTTCAGTCAATAAAGCCCACTAAAAAAATTAAAGTGTGCATGGTACTTATGCAGAAGAGAAGATTTGTATTATACTTTTATCAGCAACAGCAACTTGCAGTTACTAGAGTACCATAATAACATTAAAAAGCAAGGAAAAGCTTTAGCCTAGAAAATTATGCCTGCTTCCTTTTATGCTGTAAAATGAAGAAATAAACATCATTCACATTTTGCCACAGTTAGGAGATAGTTATTTGATTGAATGATACATAAACTGAATACAGGAAATTCTTTTTCCTAGTCTTCTGAACAAAAGCTTAGCAAACTTGAATTTTGAAATCAGGCTAGAAAATCAAGTAATCTAAAATAATCAAATGGGATCAGCTTTTTAAAAAAACTGAAATGCCTCTCAAAGTTATATTTAGAAAGAAAAAAAAAAAGAAAAAGAGAGAACATAATGAAAAGGTGTGGCATGCATGCTTCTTCTTGCAATCTCATTCCATATAATTTTAACTTTGCACAAACCCGTTCCCCTGAACGAGCTAAATGAAAACCTCCAGAAACTGTTTCAAGCTCTCCAGCTTCACTGCTGTGGTCTGTGGTGCAGTCAATGAAATAGGTTAATGTCAACCCTAAATGCATTAATACATGGGCTCCAGTTAGTGTGCTTTGAATACTAGCAAAGCCTATGCTATACTTAAGCAACTCCGCAGCTATTTGGCTCAACCTTCAAAAAGCCCAAGAAACTGAAAAACTGAATATGCAGGTCACTAGAAGTGTCAAGAAAAGTTTACTAAAAACGGTTTTATTTTAGAAATAATACTGTGCTTTCAGAACTTCTACCAAAATAGCCAAAATTTCTTATAGTTGCAAGAATACTCTGAAGCAATATATGTTTGTACCTTCGCAGGCACAGAGCTGAGACATCAGCACACGCATAACTATGTACTTGATATATTTCCTCACCCTCCCAGCCACCCTCCCTACCCTGTTCAAATTTCAGATTGTAGACTTTGATCAAAGAGATAAGCTTGTTTAAATAACACTGGACTAAACATGTTCCCAGTTAAAAAAATAATAATCAGACGACTATACCCAGCAGTTCAGAAAGTCTTCGAAGAGTTATGCTGAAAGTATGCCAGACAGTGTGAGAGAAAAAAAAGAGTGTGTGCATGTTCTCGTAGAGTGGGCGACCGTGCATCTGCAGAGACTCACAAAACAGCAAGTAAGCATAGCTCTGAGCAGCCAGGCTGCAGGGCTGCGCTGGCTGAAATGAATGGCACTAACAAGTATAAGCCAGTCACTCTTACACGTTTCATTTTGTGCTTTGAAAAGCATTATCTCTTATTAAGCTGCATAATCTGAGAATTAATGTGAATCTGCCTGCCATAAAAAGTAACCACTTCTACAGTGTGCTACAAAATGGACTTTGAATTTTTATCTAAAGCATTATCCAGCATGTATGCTATGTTAAAACTATATTGACATGAAATGAAATGCTCCAGTGTAATAGCTCTGCAGAAGATGGAAAACAGAAATGAGCAAACAGAGAGTTGACTTCTGAGTGTGCCCTGTGCTTCTTACATGCAAGTTTTAAAAACCTCTTTAATTATTTTTGGGAGGTGGTATGTTTCCAGGGAATCAAATATTTAAAATTTCCATCAGATGCAAGCAGCATTAAACATACTGGAGAGTCAACTTGAACCACCATCACTTCTGCTGTGTACCATTTCAACCAGAGACCCTATGAGTACCTCTCCACAAGCCACAGTCCTTCCACTAAAAGGGCTCAGCTGTAGACAGCTGCAGTATCCATGCAGCACAGAGCCTGGTTCACATCTTGAGAGAAAAAAATGTGAGTGCCACAAACAAGATCTCAGGGACTGGCTGAGAACCTCTGCGATAGCACCCTGTAATATCTGAGTTACTTTTCCAGTGGAAGAAAAGCAAGAGAGCAAGAAAGGGCAAGGGTGAGGTGGGGGGGGCGTGTCAAGCTGAATTCCATTGAGAAGCTGAATTTTTGATTCTTGTATACTGGAAAAAAACAATCAGGTTTTCATTCTGCTTATTATTTATGGGGTTTTTAAACAAAAAGAAACTATTAAATGCAACAAGAGGGTTGTTTTCTTTCTTGCCCTACATGGCAAAGACTGTGCTGCTTGCTCCAAATTAACAAACATTGCTACTTCAGCCTGATTTAGAGATGTCATTAGGTGCATCTGCCTGTGGGCTCACCTCTCAGAAAAATGAGATCTAGGTTTCTAAAATCTGGTACTTGTGCTCAGGGCTTACTTCACCACTCAGTTTAGTCTGATCTATCTCGTGTCAGATTTTACTCTCCAGAGTGTGGAAATATTACAGTAGGGGAATGGGTACAGGATATAGCAATGATATTTAGTGCTGTTTAGCAAAAAGTTTATGCAAAGACTGGGTTTTTCTAAATCCCACATTATGTATGCCTTTTAAACTATGCAGATCTCATACAGAAGAGCTTGCCTCATTCACTCTGGGGTTTTTGTTTTAAATTACATGTAATAACAAGAGAGAGTAAATAAAAACATGAACTGGCTGAAGCACCTTCATTTCCAGTGCTAGACAGATGTGTTCAAAATGGGGAAATCTACCCTCTCAAATCTAATAATTTATCAACTATTGTGTATTCAGCTGCAGCCAAGCTGCCCTATGTATTTCTCTCATCTTGATGAAGGTCTAATATTGTTTTGGAGTTGCTGAGCACATACTGCAGGAGATGCACTGATACATAAAAATTTAGAGGAACTGGTTCTACAAAATCTGAAGATTTGCTAACTTGATATCAGGTACAGATTGGGGATTTTGTTATATTTCTGAAGATTGGGAATCAACAAGTAAAATTTGGCTTTGATCCTCCAGATTTATGCATACACAGGAAGGAAAGGAAACAGCATTTAATGAATACTGAAGAAGTAGGAGGGACTAGTCCACTGTGACTGAGGAGCACTACAGACATGTTAGCAAAGAAGGTCAAAGCAGAAACTGAATCTTCATAGACAGGGATTTTTACTTAGAACACACTTCTCATGAAAATGAGGAATTAATAGATTAGGTAAATGAAAGTGACTGATTAAATCCTGTGTTCCACTTTTAAAAATTTTAACCATTCCCTTTTCCTTTTCTAGATAGGCCAGAGTTCCAGTGCTCAACTCATATTTTCCAGAGTGGGGAATTTACTCTACTTACACTAATAAAATACCAAATGCAGCAACATTAAAATGAAATCACATTTCTGTTGCTCTGTGGTTAAACTAGCACCATTTACAGATGAAAAATATTTAGATATCTTTCTAAAGGAAAATTCTGCTTATTTTGATTAATTGATTAATAGTTTGTGATTTATTTTTTTTTTAATTTATTGACAAATGACAACCCTGATCAGATTAAGTTAGCAGACTATGCATACTGCAGTTTGGCTCAACTGGACGATGGGTCCAACACTTCAAAACTGGAACATAACTTTAAAAACCCCCAAAGTAGCCTTCTTCCATTGATGGCAAATCCTGTGGAACCAGTAAAGTGATCTCAGAAACAGAAAAAAGAAAATAGATAATTAAAAAATATGGAAAATATTATTTTAACTTATCTAAATAACTCTAAGGAAGTTTGGGGATTTTCAGTGTCATTAACAGAAATAATTTTATATTGACTTCAATTCCTGAAAGCCAGAGAATTGTAACAAATAAGTTCAGTTTATAGGATTCAAAAAAAACCCTAAAAATTACAGGAGGAAGGAACAGCCTGAACATACTTGCATTTTGGACAAGATAAAACAGAGGTTTGAGAGAAAAGGAGAGAAACAAAAAAAAAACTGCGCAAAGTGTAGCATACAAAAGTATATACATGCATATATAAGTACATATGTACATTAAATATAAATATATAAATATATAAATATACACAAAGGCTATTAAAATTAAAGGAAAATTTAAAGACAGCAAAACTCCATTCTATAACAGGCATTTTTCAGCACTAGTTTTAGTAAGTATTGCAACAAAAATGCTAAACTCAGAACACATACTATAAATTTTCCATAAACCTGCTGACAGTGAAAGACCATAAACTTTGTCGCTTTGGTTCCACAGCTATAAAGATAGAAGCTTTTTTTAGCTGCTGCAATTAAAGAAGAATCTATTGTACATAACGGGAGGAACATTATGTTTTTCCAAGATTCCACAGTAACATTACAGAGAAATTATGTTGTGTTTAGTCCAGTGAGGAAACTCCTCAAGATAGACAGCTGGAGAACAGCACCATCTACCCCACTGCTTTATAAATCTTCTCTGGGGGAAAAAAAAAAAAAAAATTAAAGCTCTTGATACCACTAGGCAAATGAGGCATGCTTTAAAATTCCTTAGGCTCTAAGGAGAGATAAGTGCTTCATGCTGTTATTGGAAGTTTTGAACATTTAAAGTTTTATAAGTTGATATGAAGATGTAGACATCTTTTTTTCCCTACTCCCAAATAACTCACTAGAACTAGCCATGGCACCAAAAGGCTAGACATAAGATTTCTAACCCTAAATTTTTCATTTAGATTGGTTTCCTGTTAAAAAGGGAGTTTCTGCTTTCACATGTCACATATAAGTAGAGGCATTGAAAAAAATTTGTTTAAAATAGTTTTTAATGCAAATACAATTATTCCATGCATATGTTTATTAATTTACAGCATTTAAATATGCCTTCAATTTTAACTCTAATTTGTATGAAAGGCTAATTCATACTCTGAAATTATCTGTGTAAAAACAAGAAAAATTAGGCTAGGATATCTTTTTGATTAAGTATTCTGATGCTTTTAATATTAAGATTTTGTTTACATCTATTTATGATACTACAAGATTTTAGCCATCCAGCTGGAAATTTTGTGTGGCAGTGATGAGCTCAGTGATAATAATTTGAAGTATCTGAGCCAACTGGAAGAAAATTACTTGCTTTTCCCTTCTTAGAGATTTCTAGAAACCAGTTTTTGAAAACAGAAACCTTTTTGCTGCAGCAAATAAGGAGTTTGGAGCAGGAACTCTGAATCTGACAGGGAGCTGAAACTGTGTGTCACAGAACTGCCTTTTGCTATTCCTCTGAAACTCCATCCACATGTGGCCTTTTCTACCCTTGAAAAATTGCAAGTTTTTAAGATTTCTAAAAGCTCTTTCCTGGCTGAGCCTGCTCTCCCCTCTTTCAGATCTTAGTCCTGACTCGACTGGGCACAAAACTTCACAAAAGAATGAATGATATGCTAGAGTCCAAACTACTATAAATACAGAACATTTTCCCCTTTCATTACTCTTCTGAGGCAGAGTAATAGTGCGGGATTAAGTGCAGATTATTGTGTCAGTTATAAGACTGAATTTCAGTCCTCACATGTACAGACTGAATTTCCTGAAACCAAAATGGGACACCATCTCCCTTTTCAGTTCAGCCTTGGAAAACATGTTAAAACATACCCTTTCCTAAAGGAGTAGAAGACATCCTGTAATACAACTGGCTTGTGCATTTTTTCAGTTTTTTGTACCTCAAAGATGGGAGAGGATAAAACTAAGTAATTCTGCCTGACTCATACAGAATAAATTACTTACTACAATGGGCCAAAAAACCTGAGTACTCTGGACAAACTCAAAAGATATTAGAAAATACTAATGCTTCAAAGAGTTAGTAGATGTTTTCATGGATGCAGAAAGACAGAAGCAAAAAAGTACATTTCTCTGCTTTCCTACACAAAATGTTAACTACTTGTGAACAAGGGCATTCACTGGTAGAAAAGCAATGATACCTTGATTTAAGATTAAGCAACTCTTAATAACAAACACAACATCCTAAAGGAATGTTTCTCATAGATCTGGCTTTATGAAAAAAACTAGAATGAGCTCTGAAATGCAAAATGGTAGCTTAGTATCCCATGTTCAGAGAAAAATTGAGTGGACTGGCTGACACCCCTGATAACTAGTGTCAGTCTAGCAAGAAAACTATTTTTTCTATGTATTAAAATGACTTAAGGGTGAAGCGTCTTCAAAATGTTCAAATATTCCCACGCCTGAGCTCCCAAACATAGTCAGACACCTGCTTAATCCATTTATGTGGTGAATCTCATAAACAAAACTCTCAAGTTTTGTTTAAGAGCTTCAAGGAGCGAAAGCCAGTCCAGATCCGTGCTGAGCCTTCCTATCCTTAAGGAGATAACCTTCCCCTCCCAGCCTGGTGTTATCTGCAAAATGACTGAGGAGGCACTCAGTTTGTCCAGTTCATCCATACTGATGTTGAACAGGACCAGCACCAACACTGAGCCCTGAGGACAGCTCTGAGCCCACAACACTTGTGACCAGTCACCAGCTGGAGGTGGCTGTATTTATAGAAACACCTTTTACTGTCATGTGTGGGGACAGACAAATCAAACTCTTTTTGGGCTCTGGCTCTTCCAATTTCTTCCCTGCATAACCTCATGACATCCTTGAAGTCCTCCTAAGCTCCAGAGGTTCCAATATGGTCAGGATATATAAAAACAGGCTCAGGTAGCAGGGCCTTCTCAACTTGGAAGCAAAAAAGCCTCAGTAACACCTTACTGCTATCTACAACCATCTGAGATCTTACATATTTCATGAGTTAGGAAGGAAAACAATTCTACTAGCCTTACTATCCCTTCTCAGCATTTCTGTGAACTATTCCAGTCCTTATCCAAAATATCTTTGCTGCCCTTTGCCTCAGTAATGGGCCCTCCTGTTCTCGGCAGGCAATGGCACACCTACATTTGAACATGCAGTAAGACACTGGTGATAAATAATCTGCCCTCTTTTGTGGCTTCCACAAAACAAAACCAGCTGCCTTTTTTGATGGAGATTTCTACCTTCATCAAAAGACTCATTCTGAAGTGTCACTACATCGGCTTATTTCCCTGTACCAGTGTTTTCCCATACATGCATATGATGCAAGTACATGTTCAATAAAGTGACCAGAGTGTCCAGATACTTAGAAAGTAGAGCCTAACCCCAAAACAGAAGTGTAAAATCAATCCTATGACATAACTTAGTTTCTTCACTAGTGTCTCTTCAGTAATAGTATTGAAATACACTAAATTTGGGTTTTAACATTTACACATTCACATTTCCTCCCTAGAAGCTGATCCTCCAATTGAAAGGTCCTTGTGATGAGGCTAAACCTGTTACCTCAAGCAGTTACACTTATTGTGACCCTGAGGCCAAGAAAACTCTTCACTCAAATTACTTGAAAAATTTTGCCTCTTTCAGCATCCCAGTTTTTATCCTCCAGATACAGGTAGCAAAAGTTCCTCACTTTCTGGGCATCTTCAGATAAAGGGATTTGCTTTAGTTACTCCCTTAATCATTGTCAATCAATCTTCTCTGCCTACATGTGCCTGTGGATAATCTGCATTCAGCACATCAAGTCCTCTTGCGTGCCTTAGGTTCTCCCTCTCTGCTCAGAGATTATCACAGAGCCACTGGACTGCTGCCAGTGCCACACAAGGAAAGTGTCTCAGTTTACCTTTGGGCCTATTCTCACCAATCTAAAGTCCAAGAGGAAAAGTTCACAAGGGATATCAGTTGCTGAACTGTGTTCAGCTGTGAATCAGTGTTGCTATACATGTTTCTGTATTCTCCCCTTGATGCCAAGAATGGGTTTGTAATTGCCACCACTGGGCCAGACACAGCTAAAGCCACATCTGAGTGGTTCATTTCTGCCATCAGTCATCCACTCAGACCATTTTCTAGAAAAACACAGATAGCGTGTGTTCACTAAAAATTACCATTTTTAACAGGGAAGGTACTGGCTGCAATTGTCCTGTGCAGGACTCAAGCAAAGCAGCAAATTCAGTATTCTACATTTAAAAGTATAGTAGATGTTGTAGGGAAAAAAAAGGTGTGAGTTAATTCAACAGGCCTCTGTATCCTGGAGATATGTTGTCTGCTCTGGTATACTTCTCCAAATTTGCTATCGCCAATTAAGAAAATAATCCTTAATTCTAACAAAAATTCAAGCCTTCTAAAATAGAAGTCTCAGTAATAGGTTCCCTCAGAAGACACAGCTCCATTTAATTAGCACACATGTATGTACCTTCTATATTAAAAGATGTATTTTGGAGCTAATTAGCAGCTTCTTCCCTAACAGACATAGTGAAAACATGCAGGACCAGAAAGATCTTGAAATGAATCCTTATAAGGCATTTTCTGATATATTTACTTTTTTTTGTAATTGATAGGGATTGCATTAAAAATATAATCCTAAATAAGGCTGTGCTATATATCTTCCATGATAATTTGAATCAGTTGTTGACTCCAGGGAAACTGATCATGATGAGCTAAGTTATGAGTTTAAGTGCTTTCCTGGATCAGGGCCTAAGTCTGATCCTCACACATGCAACATCTCCGAACATCAGAGAAGTTCAAAATTAGCAGAGGTTATATCTTAGTTTTGGGGAATGACTTGCAAGCTTTATATAATTCTGGTTCTGTGACATAACATATTCTCCTTACTCCAGAGAAAAATTTTTGAAACTGATTTAACAAGCCTACAAGCATGGTCAATGGTATCTGAACGAAAAACCAATGCGAAACATTCAGTTCTATAGTGATTGTTATTTGTACTCAGGAGCACATAAGATCACCATCAGAAATTAGGCCCTCATTGTGCTAAGTACAAGGTATACTTAGAACAAAGAATGTTTACTCAATAGTCCAGATTTAAATATATCAGTGACTGAATGCAGCACCCTTAAAGAACAAGTGTCTCCATCTATCCACAAAAAAAAATAGACTTCATAATGTATCTCCTGTTGCATTGTTGCATTGTTTAATAAAACTGAGATCTGTTTTCTAAACTCTAAATATAAAATATTTAGATCAAGCTATCAAACAGTTCAACATTTGCAAATACAAGAAACCTATACAGAACTAATGAATTAGCACTAGCAGCAATTGTACCAAAAAATCAGGGGGCTACACAGAGAGCAATCACAAACGACACTCACAAACTAACCATAATGTAACTGAAGCATCAATATATGCTACAGCTATTGAAGCATTCTGTTCTTGCCAGAACAATCATGAGCAATAGCAAAATCACACAACTTCAATGTTGTCTAACCAGAACCTCACAGAAAATGGTGACACAATCATCAGCAGGACACACCACCAAAACAGGACAGAAAATAAAATCCACGTGCCAAAAATAGAATATAAGAAAGAAAGAAAAGAAACCTAGTATAGGAGAAAACCTAGGCTTCTTGTTGGAGAAAGCTTTCTAAGTCTATGCTTCTGTAGAAAGACAAAAATGCATTGTCATCTGTCAAGCGGAACAAATAGGACCTCAGTGATTCAGTAACAGTTGCACTCTCTTGGCAGATATTAGCTTGTTTAAGGCAGGGAAGATCAAAGGAAGTAACTGGATGCCAACAGACGGGAAAAAAAAAGGTCAAAGTTATTTATTATTTCAGCATTCCCCTATCTTTATTTGTTCTTCCACCATTTTCATTGTTTTGTGCAACAAGATGGTGGTATTTCTGAAACACAGCCATCAGTAATTTAATGAAATGGCTCTTTTGCAATACAGGCTCTTCTATAAGTTCAGAAGTCCATCAGATCAACAGGTTTCCTATCCATAAGGGGTGAGTGAAATAGACAGTTCCACATACTCATTTAGCACGATGGTCTACAACCCACAGAAATTATTATTACTGAATTACAAAACCAGAAAGAATGAAGAAAAATCATTGCCATTAGAAATGTCAAATCTAGGAATATTGATATTTGATTTGATGTCAAACTATAGAAAACAAGAGTTAATATTAACTAGTAGCCATTTTTCCAGGGAATTGAACTTACACTTGCAAAACCTTTAAAAGCTGCAAACATTGCTGCCCAGAGACTTCTTACACACGTGGTAAATTAAATTTTTAAGAGACTTTTTTTTCCCTGGAGAAATACTAATAAATTTAGTTTCTTATCATGCAACTAAGATATAGGATTATTCCTAGTACTTCCTAAATGAGATCTTGCCACAGTCAGAACCTCAGCAATGCATCACTTGTGCAACATAACAGAGAGAAAGAGCAGATCTGTACTGTGCAGAGACAACTGATACAGAGACTCCCAAGCCATCTTTACCTGACTCAGCACTGAAATGTGAAGAAACATTGCTGCTGCCACGGTGCCATGCTTTGGAGGGTTAACCCCTGCCTCATAAGGCAGCATATTACTAGTACAGTTACACTGCCTTCTACACCAAGTTACCAATTACCAACAACTAATTCAGGCAGTGAAGTTGCACGATTCTTTCTACCACGCTCCTTCAAATAGCACAGGTATGCTTAGAAAGGCCTCTTGATAAAAAATAAAAATACTCAGCAGTGTAGACTCTATTGATTCTTCTCCTTTGAGTACAAACAATCCCGGCATCATTAGAGCTATAGGGACTGGTGACACACTACAGAATCAATGAGGTGACATCATGGATGGCACCAGGAACCCTGGAACCCCTACAAGGAGGTGAGCATGCAAAGGCCAGCGTCAGCCACCCTCATCAGAGGTGGCTGAGAAATGAAGATATGACAATAAAGATCCTGAAAGCACTTCCTCAGGAAAGTGCTGCTTTTAGTGAGCCACAGGTCACTAAAGCTCAAAGCTGTTACAAACCTAGTAAAAAAAATAGGACATACCTGCAGACTCTCTGCAGTTCTGCTATAAGCTGTTGCAGTGTATAAGTTTGGCATGTTCCAAACAGCACTACCCCAAACTATTCCTGAGCTTGAGACATTAAGAAAGCACTACTACTATTTAGTTTGAATTCGTCCACTGCTTTGTGGAAACTATTAGCACAGATCAAGCTATTCCAGGATAATTGGTCCAGCTGCCTAAGAATCATTTTGGGTGTATTTGATTTATGTTTATAGCTAAAGCTGCTGGCTTTTAGGTTTGATCCAAAAGACTGGTTTGCAATATGCTTGTTAGATGACAAAGTTCAAGAGCAATGCAGACTGCTGAAGCCTGGACATGCTTCACTGCATGCTTCACAAGCAGCTTCAGTATGACTTGGGTATACACAGTGAGCTGGGGGCACTTCTGACCTGAAATGGTGAAGGGAGCATTTGGAAGGCACAGAGGAAACACGTCTGCTTCAGTTTGAGGGAATTCACCTTCCTGAAAGCCAGCCTGTAAAGTCAATCTTTTGTGCTTCTCAGGGTTTTAAAAAGAATAATTTTACAATACAGCTCAAGTGATTTAGCAGTGAACTGTTGACAAATTGGTCATATCCTTCCCTCCCGCCTTTGCATTCCTGCATCTTTCATGTTTCCAATCTGGAGATTGACATTAGCAAAAAGTTCTTGTTTTTGAAAGACGAGTGTCACACTGATGCAGCTCTTGGGCCAGATTAGGAGAAACTGCAGGAGCACAGGGCCAGAATAAAGTGGGAGACCTCCTTGTTCAGCAGCAGCAAGCCCTTAGATTAATTCAACAGTGCACTCAATGAGCCAAAGCAGAAATTATGTAAACTCTCAGTGTCCACCATTCAAATTGGTTATGATGAGAATGAATCAAATACACAATGGGCTATATATACCTTCTACATGGTTTATTTATTTTATATTATCTCTATTATATTATGCTGTCCTTAATAAATAATTTTTCTTTATCTTAAGATTCAATGTTTGCAAAAGAAAAATGGTCCCTTCTTAATATCAGGTACTATTTTGCTTTTCACAAGTTTTTAGGAGAAGGTTCTGCTCACTGTTTCACACATTTCTACACAAAAAAAAAAAAAACAAGTGCAAGATGAAGTACTTATGAGGAACTTCTGTGTATTTGTAATTAGCCAATATTGACAAACAATAATATAAATAACTACTACTAAAATTATGACTCAATTTCACAATAAAACTGAGTGCTGAATTCTATTACTAGAAGAGAAATATTTATCTAGAATACATAATATCCATTTTTTAAAGTGAAATAAATATACAGTTAATTTCAAAAATTGTTCATCCCTAGTATTAATATTAAGAATTTTTCTTCAGTTAAAGGTAGTTTTGCATAGGATTTAAAAGGTTGCTGGAGACAAAATACTAGGGTTAACAATTCAGTATTTTGCTCCAATATAGCAGCAATCCCTGTATGCCTATGTTTCATTTTGTCAGAGAAAGATTGAATATGAGTAGATCAAATTACAAGAATACTTATTATTATTATTATTATTATTATTATTATTATTATTATTATTATT
>JAHLSL010000017.1:1703681-1823459 GCA_025920805.1 Petroica traversi
TTATTATTATTATTATTATTATTATTATTATTATTATTATTATTATTATTATTATTATTATTATTATTATTATTATTATTATTATTATCATCCATACTATCACTGAAAGCCTGCATCTGCTGCTGAAGAAGAAAAATGCTCATCCTTGCTTTCCACCATCATCTGGTCACTGCTCATTAACCAGAAGAGTTCCATAGCTGTAATATGAAATTCAGCCTGCAAAATCTGCACTGCACAGAAAGCACATTCTTAGTACCCATGACTACTCACAAAACCCCTACATTTCAGTCTTCAAATATTAAAAAGCACTAGGATGTGTTCTCTTATGTAATCTCCATCCTGACACATAGTATGCCTCATAAAAACATTTGGAAGCAGATGTAAAAGTTACTATTTCCACTCAGAATTTTATTCTTCAATATTCACAGTTCTAGTTGAGATAAAATTTATTTTGTGCCTTACAAATATTTCAGTGAACCATTTTGGAGAGTCTGATGTCCACTGAATGTCTGTGTATGGCTGTGAAATCAATTTATTGAAAAAAGGAACTGAGGGCAAATATTGGACAGGTGTTCCTCTTGAGCTTATACCATAGATCAATTTTATCAGTTTTAGAATTGAAACAGTAGTTCAATTCATTCCTATTGTGCAATTTGACTATGCTTAACAGTACTGCAGGAGTTTCAAGTCAAGTGTAGATGCTGTGTGTGTTTAACGACTGCACTGACTGTCAGGTAGTATTTTGGGCAATATATAAAAATGGTTGCTTATCAGTCTACAATATATGTAGAACACTGATGACCTGTAAAGATAGCTCCAACTTCACTTTGTGGTACCCATGCTCCAAAAATTTCCAGCATACAATTTCACAAGTGGGAATTCTTGCTTAATGACATTAGACACAGCTTATTTTCCCAAGTATTTCAACCCACTCTTCCCTATAAAATATTCTTAACTTGCTGTTCATTGTTCATTATCAAATAACATAAGACATATTTTTATGCAAAAAATAAAAGTGCTATTAAAAATCTAGGCCTGCTCTATGACAAAAAAAAAAAAAAACCAACATGCTGAATGCAGATGACTCCTTATTTTAGCTGAGGTATCCAGACTGCATAAAACTTGATAAAACTCCGTGAAATTTGTCAATACTTGAAAAGTAACTGGCAAACTTGCATGATAAGCATGACTGCATCCTCACTTAAATCAATGAATAAATAATCCTTATAAAATTAATAGAACTGTCCTCAAATAATTTTTCAACAATGCTATGTAAAAATAATATGGCCCTTCTTATTAAAAAGGGGGGTAGAGGGGAATCCACTGCAAGGTAGTATTACTTTGCCCTATTTCTGCTTTGAAATGTTGATTCTGAGGAAATACTGGAGCAAATGCTCTTATACCGCCTCACTGATAGAATTAGCAGTTGAGTTTTGACAAGAATCTCTCACTGGTAACTTACATTCTGAATTCAAGAAAAAAACAACTCCCCAGAAAAGATACTGTAGCAGCAATGTCTGAATTCCAGCAAAGTTGAATGGTTTTTATTTTGCCAGGTGCATAGTCCCTGCTTTGAAAGGTTAAATTGCCATTTATTTTAATCACCCAGACATTGTCAGTAACCACTGATGCCATAACCCTTTTATCTGACACCTTTCACTCTCATGGATGGATGTTCATGATGGAAAACAGAATAATCTTACCATTTTAAACTCATTCTATATAAATTTCTTCATTTTACAGAGCAGCAGCAAAATGTATTGACTTGCACTTCATGCTCTCTTTAAGAGTCACGGCAACTTCAAAGTAACTTTTGGCAATAACCAGACTTTCTATCAAAAGCCATCCCATTTCAAGAACATATTTAGATGCAAGAACTGTCTCATCCTATAGTATTTTATTTATTTCTACCTAAATATGTTAAAAAATATCAACATGGAGTAATTGCTTAAAAAAATTTACAGCTGCAAACTGTAATAAATAAACCAGAGTCTGAAGCTCAGTTAGCACTCTATAAAAATACTGATTTTGGGCAAAGCCTTCAAACAATATTTAAAAAAAAAAAACAACCCAGATATGCTGACCTTGCAATAGCATTTGCACAAGAAAATATCCGGCCTACATAGGATATGGGACAGAAGCAGGAGAGCCATTTACTTCATATTTTAGATAAGTTACTTAATAGTTTCACATCACCTGCTTCCTTTCTCCTAAGCCAAAGCAGTTTGACACAACCTTTCTGACCGAAGCTACAACACCACAAACTTGAAGAATATTCTCTAGTCAAGCTTCATAGGCTCTCATTGCTTAAAAATGTAATTTGTACAGAAGCAATCAAGAGTTCACCGCAAACAATCCCAGTAAGAAAATTTAGATACTATAATCTTATCTCAAGGACATGGAAGTGCCTGTAACATCAAAGGAACCACCCTCCAGAAGAAGAGGTTGCTTCCTTCCAGGCAGAAATGGAACACCAGTGCTCATAACAATTGAGTCCTGATCATCTCACAGAAGCTGAAGGCTTGAAAACCCTGCCAAGGTCATCATCTCTTCAAATAAATAGAAAGATGCATATCTGCAGCCAAGTGGCTGGTAATGCCTGTCGCTACATCATCTCATTTGCTTTCCAGAACCTTTGAATTCCACATGAATTCCTTTCCTAATTCTAGCTATGTAGCCAGATCTTGCTCCATTTACAGCCTGTCCCCAGGGAATTACATATTATGCCAACAGAAAAATTAATCAATTGAATAACTTGCATTTTAAGGAACACCAGAGGTCAGAATTATTAGATGTGAACAAAGAGTCACAAAACAATGTAACATTTTTGTATGTGTAACACATCTAGAGCACTTTGAACATAAGAAAATATGGTTCAATAGACTTAAATTTTCCATATCTAAATATATACTAACAAAATTTATATTTTCTTCAATTCTGGATCAGCTTATATTGTCAAAGAGAGACTTCTGAATCTTTTGGCTTTGCTGCATCAGTGTCTTGTACTGTCAAGAAGTCTGAAGAAATAAGTGAGGAGAGCCAGACTGCACAAATGTCTTCCTCAGCATATCTTAGAGTAGCAGTCAAGTAAATCTCTAAAAACTTTCTTTTATTTACTTCCACGTATTCTTGTGAAAATTTCAAAATTGTATTCAGGTCAGATTAGCAGTTCATGCTTTTGGGACTACAGTAATTCCTTCAGACACCCTCGAAAAAAAAATACCGTACGATTCATATCATTACCAATCTGTTATGCATAATACTTAAAAACAGTACTTCTGGACTCAATTCAGTAGCCTAAATACAGCCATTTCACATCTTAAGGTCACTCTAGTACACCCAAGGCACTACACAAGTCTGGTACACATGACCTCAGAGGAGATCTGTGACGTTTGGAGCAGCCATGCATGGGCAGGTGGCAGCTGCATCTCAGGGGCCATTGAGCCTGCACTGATCAACTCAGATGCACACACAGAGCAAGTTAAAAGGGTTCCCTTCATGTTTTACTGCAAATCTTTCATGTTTGTACTTCCAGGTGAGGCGTGGCCCACTGTGTTCAGAAAATACACAGGCAATGTTGATTGAGCTTTCATTCAACATTAACATCTTCCTTCTGCTTTATGCTTTATTACCACTTCCTATATGGAATTCCAAATAGATTTCAAATCCATCTCTTGTACTTAACTTCTATCTCATATGAATTAAAGACAGATTTAGTAAAAATGAAGTGATCATAACACCTATCCACATTTTTTTTTAAATATATCGGTAGTCACACGAGTATTTTTTAAATGTTTTGGTTTCTGGAATAGATGTGTCTGTTATTAGCTTTCCAAACAGAATTTACCAACACATTTTAGCTTAAAAAAATGGCAAATTCTGATAATATTAAAATTGAAATTTGACATCTCCGTATCTTTTTCTGTGGTATTTTATATTAATAAATCAAAGGCAGAATAAAAGCAATAATTTTCTTTTTCGAGGCTTCTGTCAATGTTTTGCGTTCAATTATTCACCAAGTTGTATTTTATTTGGAGGCTTACTGATCATCTAAAACTGACAGAAAGATACATCAAAAAAAACCACAGGAAAATATAATCACTCTACCTGTTTTCCAAAATGAATAGAAGCACAGTTTTGAAGAAACCAAGGAGTCTCAGATCTACAGACCTTGCATGAAGGCATGAGAATAGACAAAGCTAGTGCTTTGTGGAAAAGTAAATCACTGATTGGTTGAAAACTGATACCTATATTTGAAATCTTCACTCAATAAATCTGTTTAAATTGTTCTTAGAGCACATCTAGATAGAAACAGAAAAGACTGGAAGTGAAGCCACGTTGGTGCAGACCCAAAATCCCTGCAGCCCTGAAATACTTTCTTCGGCAACAGCAGCTACAAATGGATGTTCAGGGAATGGAAAGAACACGACAAGTATATGTGATATTTCTCTTATATATTCTCCTAGCTTCTATTTTCTGATCAGAGGTTATGCTGAGCCTAATCCAGTTATCTATTCAACAATCCTCAATGGAGCTATCTTCCAAGTTGTTTTCATTTTCCCTTCAACCTGTACAAACTGTTTCTATCCATAACAACTTTCGTCAGAGAATCTCACAAATGCCTGCTGTGTAGGAAATTACTTCCTTTTGCTTGTTCTGAACATGGTTTCTTGAAGTTTCACTGCGAGGTCTAGGCATCATTCTTCTTTCAGAATTACATCTTAACACTCGGTCCCTGTCCATTCTCTTCATTAAATTCAAAACTGGGATCCAAAAAGACACATCAAACCAACTGTGAAGGCCCCCAGAGGAACCTGAAGTCACTAAACATCTCTGCTTTATCTGAAAAATTATTGCTTTTTCTCCTTTGGTACAGCAATGAAGCCATTCTCCTTTAGCAGTTGAGTTCCCAGTTTCCTGACTTAGGCAAGCTGAGATACACAGAAGAGGAAAAACAGCATTAAAATTCCCTATGGACAATTTTGAAAGAGTGCTCTGAACACATCTAGCACAGTGATACACTAAAAGAAAGCTTAACACAAGTTAGTTACTTCTTTTATTTTATTTTTAGGTAATGAAAGCATGAATAGAAGTAAGACTACAGCCTGGTGGTTGGAAATTTTGCCGGGGAAAATGAAAACTTGCATTTTGGTCCTGCTCACGGAACTATTTGTGATTTATTCAAAGCTTTCAGATAAAACTCACAAAGTAAGTTTTAGATGAAGACTGAAATGCACAACTGCCATGGTTTCACCAAGCTAAACAATACAGAAAGACTAATGATTTCTCTGGGGTGTCTACTTAAGCCCAAACAGCTTCACGCAAAGTATATATGCTAGGAGCGTCCATGGCACCAAGAGAGAACAGCAGGGTCAGAAACCTACTGGGGCAATAATCATCCCTTGCCAGCATTAAGGCAATGTTTCTGCCTGTGAAAGAGACAGTCTGGAACAATTGCTCAGTAGATCACTAGATCAAATTTGTTAAATACAAAAAAATATTTATACTTCTGATAACCGTCTCTGAACTCATCCTTCCTTGAACACTTAGCTAAGTAGGAGGCCAAAGAAACAGAGTTCTCATATTCTCATTGTGGTCCTAGAGGACAATGATAATTACACATGCAAAACATAGAAAGGCAATTACAAAGGGCTGTCTTCTTTTCTGGGTAGTGGGATTAAGGTATTACTTTTACATGAGGGATGGTTTTGCAACTGAAAAACAGAAACTACTTCTCACCAGAATATCTATCCTCATTAATGATCAGCTTCCTGCTAAATTTTAAACTAACAGTTATTTTTATGCCTAAACTACCAAGATAACTTTAATATTTTGGTGAGTGATGAAAAAAATGAATTTTCAAGGGAAACTGCACATCATTAAGCCTAGCTTAACTTTATATATGTACCTGCAATTGCAAAAATACTCTGGTGCTAAAATGCCATGAAAAGCAATGGCTAGATTGCTCCTAGTTTTTTTACTTATCCTCACTAAAGAAGGCTTCAGCAATTAGTAAAAAAACATATATCCATGACCCTTCTCTGTCTGACACATCCAAAATATTTCACTTCCCTATGTCCCAATTTCATACACATCCTGTAAATTCATAGCACCTCACCCACTCAATCTCACAGTACGATTTTTGTGCTAGCAACAGGCAGTGTTCTCAGAACAGTTATAAACATTAAATGTCCTTAAGATTTTTCCTTATATAACACAGGGACGTGGCAGAGTTTGCCGAGTGATTTTAGCAACAGAGCAGGATGAAACCTAGAAAACAGATGTTTTCCTCTTTCTTGATTTAAGTGTGTTTTCTCATTGAATATCATCCATCAACAAAGTGTACTACACAAAGGCTGTTACTACACGGGACATAATTTTGCAAGGTCCAAAATTCTAAGAAATCTGAAACTGAAATAAGGCCACCTTAGAAAATTAGAAATTATTCAACTGCTAATCCTGCCAGTCAACTGCAATCACATGTTTGCTGCTCAGAGGGGGTCAACATCAGTGGAAAAAATTCCTGTTAAACAGAGATGAAAGCACGGGAGAAGGTACTAATGCACTATAATCCAGGCATCTGTCTCACCATTTCTGAACTACATGAAACTACACAGAGAGAGGTTAGGATTAGGCAAAATAGTCTGAAAGCCACTCTAAGTGGTTTAATAAATAAATAAATGTAAAAGTATTTTAACCTTAGACATATTTTCCAATTGATTTATAATTTTCTTCTAGATACTTAGTAAGAGGAGTTATTTTCCATACAAGAATTCTCCCAGTACACTAGAAGAGTCACAAGAAAACTACCATATTCATTATTCATTATTCTACATGCACAAGAGGAAAAAAAAGAAAAAAATGCTTAGCTCAAAATAACACTTCATTGTTTGAAAATTGTTACAAAATATCTTTTGCCTATATTCCAGGCAAAATTTTAAATTTTTAATCATAATTGGCTTTTCTCTATATATATATATAAAAATCTAAATATATGAAAATCACTGACATTGGTCTATTTCCACAGCTACATTGGGAGCCATCAAGCAGTTCAATGGCTCTGAAACCACTTCAGATAGCATTTTCTACAATTCAAGTTCCATTAGGTGATTCAACAGGCAAAATATTGAATGCTTGCCTTCCCTAGTGTCTCTAGTAAGGCCAGCAGGAATACTATTTTGAGAACAAAACCAAAAGTTTAAAAAATTTAACCTACACATGGGCTAACTTGATCATACTACTTCATCATCAGAACATACCTGTTGCAAGATCAAATCCATTGCTAGTTTACTATAATTTAGTGGCATTGTGGCTACTCAGGTGCTAATTAAAATCTAGCTGTATTATTTAAATGCCATCTGTTCTCTCTTCCTCTCTTACCCTATTGGGAGATCAGTTGGAATATTCATAGCCTCAAGTGCTGTAAAGATTGGTATCTGATTAATACAAAAGATAGATTCAGAAAAACAAAGCTGTACTTCTATCATTCAAGAACTATGAACAGAGGTCATAAATTCCTTCAAATTGTTATCACATTTTGAAACTTTGATTAAATAGAGATCCTACACTTTCTTATACTTCCCAAATTGCAGCTAATTTTTGTTTCTGTTTTTCAGCTTTACAATATTCTTCTAAAATTACAGACAAATGAAACAGTATTTCCTGTTCTGGTATGCTTCAAGCACTCTTCTCAATCCTTTGTGCTGTTTACCTGTTTCAACATCTGAGGTCTTCTTGTCACAATATTGCACAGGCAGATCACGGTTGCTTGGTTCCCTCAATACTCTTTCCAAAACCATTGTTTTCTGAGACACAGAATAAGAGTATAATAAATGTGCAAATATTACAGTTGTTTGGCTTATTCTGTGATTCACATTCAAGTCCTGCTTTCCTGATTCACTGTATAGCTAAAATTCTAATATCAGTCTTGGGATCACTGCTGGAGTGATCCAACCAGCTTAGAGCAAGGACTGCAAATTTGGCTGAGTTTCCCAGGAAACACAAGCACAGCTCTGAGCCCCATTTTCTGAAGGGCTCCCTTTAGATAGACAGTATGCACACATACTCAGTTTAATTTTCCCCGTCCCCGAACCCTTCCTGTTCCTCTGATTTCTATTCCCCTGAACCCAAAGGACTTGCAACTTCACTTGCAACCAAGCGCAAAAATGCATTTCTCATCACTCAGGTACCCGGTACAACCTCTCACTATCCAGGATATTAAACATATTAAAGATTGGGCCTCAGTGCCACATGAGTGATGGGTCCTAGCACTGTGCATGGATCCAAACACCCACTCTAGTGAGGAATCATTCTGGATTAGTTCATGGGTGTGATCCACAAAGATAAGGTAAGAACCATGTAAGGGTTTATTTACATTGAAGCAGACATATCATTGTGAAGTCCAGACTACATTTACATGGTAATACTGCTCCAAACCATCTAGATGAATGAAAATTTTCTTGCAGGCAAACTAAATTCTACTGGAAAAGGGGATAAAAACATCCTTTTTCATAGGACCGAGAAAAGTTCTTTACAAATTAGATTGCCTCTACTTGTTTATTTGTCACTGTAGATAGGCACAATCATTCTCATACTTTCCTGGCTTAACTCACTAAATCTCTGAAGAATTTGCTGGTTTTTACTTTAAAGAAAATACTAAAGTATTCTCGTCAAAATGATACCTCAATGACTAGGAGAAAATTAACTGAAATATGCACAAATTTTCCCAGAATTAATATTTTCAGCAAAGTAGTGCATCACTACTACAATGCCCATACAACCAGCATTTATGACAGAACATTATGACTAGCAACAAAATTCAGTGTTGACAATGGAAAGTGTATATGAAACAGCACATTGTTTTAAGATGATTCATTCTAATCCTATTGAATACATTAGTAGTTTGGCTTAAAACTTAAATTATAACATTTTAAGACCTTAAAATGAAAATTAGGAAAAAAGTCTGGAGCTAGCAATGTTGATTATAAAAGAAATACATTTGAATTACAAAGGAACACTCTCTAGAAAAACTGCAAAAGGGAGGTATTTGCAAAACAGCAGAAAAAAACTGGCACTCACTGAATATAAATCATAATCACTACCGTTTAAAACACAAATTCTGGGGGAGGAAAAAAAAACCCTAAAAACAAACTATTAAAAAAATGCCTGAGATACATTTAATTATCCACTCTCAATAACCATGTAACCATTGTTCTATAATAAAATCCAGGTTATTTAACCCATATCAGAATAAGGTAAGTTTTCTAGGGTGAGGACATATTAAGTGGGGAATATCACTAATTTAAAAGTTTTAACTAAATGACTGAGGACAACAACTCATTCAGCTGGATTTTCTAGTCTATCCAAATTTTTAGAGAATTCAACATAGTAGAATACTCTCTGGGTGATCCACTGTTGGAAAGCAATGAAGCAGAAAGTGGTATGCCCTGGAGCAGTAAAGTTATAAATTTTTAAAAAGGCAATATGCTGAGCTATGTCGTATAGGAAAATGGGCAACTGTCCAAATTAGAAATTGGTAGATGTGAATTACCTAAACTTACCTTTGATTTCACCACTGGAAAATCTGTCTTAGATTATTTACTTTTAGAACAGTTTATTGCAGGAAATTGAAATGTCATAAAGATGTATTTTAAAATTAATATAAAGACAAAAAATGTTATAAAATTTGAAAAATTTTTCAAGACTTGGCTATCAAACTCTAAGTGCTGTGGCTTTACCAGCTGTATATTCAAACAACAATGGACATTAGCATTCTTTTGGACAGGTCAGGGTTAAGCGACAGATATCACTTATTAACCACAAGTCTGGTTTGCAAAAGGGACCTCCTACTCTGAGAATAAATAAATTTTGACCACTTAAGAATATTGGTCTGAAGTGATTTCAAATTTGAAGTACATACGTGAAAACATTATACTACATATCCTTTTCCCAGTGCTTACAGAAGAGACAGCAAATACAGAGAAAGCATAGAAACATAGAGTTCCTAGAGGTGGGTAGTCAGACAATGTATCTGGATATGTGCCAAGATTCAGGAATGAAAACGGGAACAAGAACATGAAGTTTTACAGATTTAGGACTGTTGAGGCAGCAATGAGATTGGAAAGCTTCATGTTTTCTGCACTAGATGACCACTGTTCTGAAAATGGCTGATGCCAATGCTTTTTTCTCACTCAGCACTCTCAGTGGGTTTTGGAAGGTACTTCTGCCCAATGACAATGCTGAATCATCCTCATGTATAATATCACCTATAGAATGTCTTTTATCAGTGAACACAATTTCAAAATTGCCCCTTTAGTGGAAATAAACCTTGGAATTCTGGAGCACAGTAGAACTAGCAGTTGTAAGCAGAATCATCATCTGTTGGAGGATACGGGTTGGAAGATTACTGGCACAAATGCACTAGGCTAACTGGCCTCCTACAAACAAAGTCTCTCAGGTAGAAATTGCCATGGGAGACCCTGGAACTGCCCTCCTCTGAAATGAGATGTCGCCTTCATTCTTACAGTTC
Organism: Petroica traversi; assembly: GCA_025920805.1. NCBI lineage: Eukaryota > Metazoa > Chordata > Aves > Passeriformes > Petroicidae > Petroica > Petroica traversi. The sequence continues at coordinate 1,714,210 of JAHLSL010000017.1, forward strand.
ACAAGTAGAGTCATTAAAACAGAAGACAAAATACAAAATATGAGCTCCACTCACAGATGTCTGCATACAGCATCCTTTCTGCACTAATAACATTATTCTTATTTGCAAAGCTCTAGCATTTCAGATTATTTAAAGAACAGTGCTATGAAGCCTACTCAGAAAGAGGTCTAGTTTGGCACCTTATTTCCCTTGCACTATATTTTGGCCAACACTATGCACTGAATCTTTTCCTTCATTTCTAAACTGGACAATTCTGCCATCTTCCTTGACTACCAATCACTTTTCATTCAGCTTTTCATTCCTTATTTATCTTTCAGGCCACCCCTTATTCACACTGCTGATAATACATTGCAAAAGAAAGATACTGATGCTAACTCAGAAAGCGTCTAAGCTGCAAACTGCTGGATAGAAAAGGTGCATTCTTTGTAAATATTGTAATAAATTAATCAATTTATTACAATAATACAATTACAATATTCTTATATTTTTAAACATGCATTCCCTTTTACCACTGCTGGTGAACAGGACTTTGTGCCACATAAACATGATATCTGACCCAGCGTGGCCTTTCTTTTGTTCCTGGAGTTCAGTCTAATCAAACTGCTAAGCCTTATATACTACCTAACTTCTTTTTCAGAGATGAGATAAAGTCACTTTGATTTCATAGATTAGAGGGAAGTAATTTATAAGCAGATTGCATCTCACCTATGTGAGAAAAGCTATTTAGAAATGTTCCAAATCCATTGATGAAAGCACATAGGAAAAAAGCTTTTTTAAAACAGCCAAGTACACAGGCAAGAATTAGCAAGCCTATATGATGTATTTTTACCTAGTTTATCAAAACCAGAGGAATCTCAGACTGGAAAGAAACATGCCATAATATCTCTATATCATCCACAGAATTCAGCCTTGCAGATATACCTTGGTGAGCACTGTTCTCCTCAGAGAACAGGAAGAGTCCTTCCTCTAGCTTCTCACATTGTAGAAACCTGACACCTTCACATGAGGTCCTGAGCCATCACCTAAAGGGGATCCTCTCTAAACCAAGTGCAAAGTAATTCTTCTGCAAACCTCTAAAAGCCAAAAACTAGTTTCAAGTGATTATAAAAAAAGGACCTGGAAAGTTCCACAAAACTTGTGGGCAAACATAAAAGGGAGAAAGAACACCACAAAAGCGAGAGTATCGCTCAACAGGGACACAGCTTCTGAGGGCCCAGCTAAACCTGGCCCTGACTGCAGTAACTCATTTCCACAGCCACAGGTGACAGGCAGCCCAAGGTGACCCACGGTCATAATGACATTCTCACTTTCAAGAGGACAGAAGACATAACGGCTTCATGTTTGCAAACACTTCTGTACACTATGATTAAAATTAAACAAGGGCAAGTGTTAAGAGAAATGAAACCAGGGGCATAACAATACACAGCTATGAGTCCTCAAGCACAGAAAAGCAAAATGGCAACCTCTCCTAAGAGTTCTCTTTATAGAGCTTAAAAAGACAGACAAAGATCCAGCTGGGATCTGCTCAGCCATAACCATGTCATGGGGCAAGAACACAAGCACTTTACAACCAAAAGGGCTAACCTACCTGAATAAAAAGCACAAAATCCACATCTTCTTCTCCTATTGTGGCTATCTAAATAAGTTTTTATGTTATATTCACTACCATGATTTCTGGACATTTGTATTGATCTAGCCATATTTTACTTCTATCTCACATATTTTCTGTCTTAAATTTCTCTTCCTGGGTCTGATAACTCTGTCTCTTTAGTTTTTCCCAAGCAGTATGCTCCTCAACCGCAATAAAAATGGGAGAAAGGAGAAAGAGAGAAGAGTTAGATACAAGAATTATACCTTCTCCCTGGAAAATAGGAAGTTACTGCATCACAAAAATGAAAACAAACTAGAGAAAATGGATTGAGAAAAATGTCAGACCAGAGATACCCTTCCCACAGATAACTCTTCAGGGCACTCAGCAGCACACAGCAAGTTCCCATTATCCCACAGGTTCTTACAAGATGGACCCACATGGATTCCTTCCCATTAACTGAGGAGTCCTACACACTACTGTTACACAGGGAATGCACATGTTATTTGCATGAGTAAGAGAGGTGGAAATTAAGTTAAAAATATATACATTTTTTCATCTGTCAGTGCTGAATATCTAGTTGTATAATTACCTAGAATTCAGAAAGAAGCTTGGGCAAATTATTTTCAACTAAGAGTCACGTAAAAAGAAGACAGTTGCTATGTATCAGGAGGTACTGAATTATTAAAATATTGGTAATACTGGGAAGAAACCTGATTACTGTAAGTATTTCGTTACTAAAGTTTAAAAGAAAGAGACAGTTGCATTTTTATTTCTAGCTTTTAAATGGATCAAGATTAATTAAATCGCTCAGAACAGTTAAATAGGAGTCAAGCTTGCTTCTGGTCATATAATTCCATTTTCTCTATGTAGGTGTTTTCTGATGTTGTTTGCCTAAGTAGCAAGTTTTCATTTTATTCTTCAGGCCCTTTTCCAGCTTCTTCTTTCCTAAATTATCATAATCTTCTGTGAGCTGTGGCAAAATCTCAGATATTCATTCAGCAATAAGATGACTTTTCTACCAAAAGATTTCTGGCATTCTACATGTAGGAAAAGAAGAGACCACTTCAGAATGACAACATCTATGCTGAAAATTATGCTATCACTCTTCTGCAAGACACTAAAAGGTGACTGGACCCTTGCTGTCTGTGCATATGAAAGAATTATGGGGAAAAAAGATTGGTTTGTTTTGCTTTTTTTTTTTTTTAAACATCTCTCCTAAGTCAGGGATCCATGGAAATTCAGAGCAGTATTTCTGAGATAGAAGATGGTTAGGAAACACTCATGTGCATTTTTATGCAGTTAATGCATGATCCTGAGGAATAGCTGAGTTGAGACAGAAAAATATAGGCTCCAATGAAAAAAGTAGAGGACTAGGATTTCAATGGTGGCATTTTCTGAATGTATTCTGCCCAGAATCAGAATGAGAAGTGGAGTACCACAATTTATACCTACCTCAGAATATGGCCGAAAGAAAGAACAAACCAAGGTTCAGAATCATTAGACATTGAGGCTGCTTCATCAAAATAAAGAAACCTTCAGCTGAAGAAAGCAGGAAACAATCAACTTGTGCTTAAAACTAAGTAATAAGATCATGAAAAAGCTTTAAAACAACAACAAAAAAAAGTAAGAAAATACCAATGAGGGAAAAGATACCACACCACAAGAGGTAACATCTCTGTTACAGATGATGAAGAGAAAATTTAGCTCAATCAGTATCAGAGGACAGGAGTTGTCAAACAAGCAACAGGAAAACAAGCTGGACTTTAAACAGAGTGCCAAGAGAAAAAAAAAAAAGGTACACATGCTTTCACATGAATACTGGAAGGCATAAGAAAAATTACATCAGCACTGCCATATCTAGCCCTAAATTAAGGCACGGACACCCTGGGCATATTGGAAACCAGTGAATAACCTCTGATGCTAGCACACAGAATACACAGGAAAAAGTAAAGCAACCAACTTTATCAGCACCAGATAGGGTACTTCTGTAGGTTAAAGAGAGCCTAATGAAAACAAATAGATGAGCTAAGTATCTCAAAAAGTAGCACAGACTCTAGGACTTGAAATATCAAGCCTACCTGAAAAGGATGAATGGAGTCTACCATTGGAATGGTGATGTATTCTCTGTGCTCAGGGACATGAGGCAACACATGCAGAAATATGGCAGTAATGTCAGATTTTGGCTATCTCTATGTAGGTATGGAAAATGTATCAGGCTATAATACAACGGCCAAATAAATTACTCCATTAATTATTGATACATGGAGAAAATAGTTAGACAGTACTCAATAAAAGATGCAGTGCATGACTTTGATCAAAAATCTTACCCACTTAAAACAGCCCATGTAGAACAGCAACAATTACACACCTACAGACAACATCTCTGCAGAGCTATGGATCTCTAAATACCCACCACAATGCCCTCAGATCCAAGATGACACATATATAAAGAGTCACGTTAAAAAACCCACAGGGAGAGCTGAGATAACTAAATCCTTAGAAGTGGCTTCTTGAGGATACTATCACAGGAACCAAGCCACTTAAGGAAACGCTTGAGAAAGGGCAGAAGGAAGCCAGGAAGGAAAGGGAGTAGGTTATTTGCAAGAAAACAAACCTCCAAAGGCTGAATTTGTGTCTAAAGGAAGAAAACAGAAAGTCTGATGAGCCACGGGAGATTGGGTGCAAGCACACCATAAGGCAGACCAAAAAAAGATTGAGAAAAAACTAAAGCAAAACTAGCCCTACACTGCTCTTGAGACACAACCAGAGCAGAAGCCTGCCAAGGGCTATCTGAAGATCAGGGCACAAAAAACAGCAAGTAGGGCAAGAAGAGCAGTCCTGTAGAGAAGTACATGGAATAAACTAGACAGCTTTTCAAGAAAGCACGAGCTTGCTTTGTGAGCAACTTGGGAAAAGATCAGTCTGAAATGCAGCTGAGTGTAGAACAAGCTATAGAAAGCTATGAAACAAAGAATAGAAAAAAACTTGCCAGAGTCAGATTATCTCCCCCCAGGACAGCTAAAAATCTCCAGAAGTAACTAAGTTACTATTATAAGCAGTATACCTCTCATATCTAACTTCATATATTATGATTGGAAAATGGCCAGCGAAGAATTCTGCCATAAATCTATGCTTTTTATATACCTGGAATACCAGCTGCAGGTTTTTTCCCTTCCTGCTAAGCAGTATGTGCAAGGACACAAAAGGTTTAAGATAACTGAGGATGACAAAAGTTCTGGGGAAAGTGCAGAATGTCTCCTTTGTATGAGGGATGAAGAAAAAAAGTAAACTGGGGTTACACTCTTAATTTAAGAGAGGCACATTAGAGGGAGTATAACAGAGATCAGCCACATCATGAATGACACGGAGAAAATGGGTGGGTTTTGAGTCTTTACCAGTACAAGAACCACAGGACATGAAATGAAGCCACTAAGAGCCAGGTTCAAAACAACCAGAATTATAATGCTAAATTATTTTCCAGCTGTCCTAAATTCACTTGGATTCTGAGGGACACAGAGAAAGCTGAGAAGATCAATTCACTTAAGTTCACTAAATACTTGAAAGTCCAACCCGGCTCCTTAAATCCCTAAATTTACTGAAGGCAGGGTGAGTATTAGAGGGATCATATACATTTGCTTTTCCTTCACTCCTGGTTCTTACCCTTCTCCCTGCTAGCAACATAGTTGGGCTAAAAGGAAGGGAAGGTGCATTCTTGACTTTGAGCTTTTTCAGTAGCAGAGGTTCCAGTGCATGTAAAGAAGAAGCCATAGCACATCTGTCACTATTCAGATCCCAAAGGCTCCCAATTCCTGCTTGGTGCCCTAATCATGCTGTGCTGTTCATAATGTGCAAATAGCCAAGGTCTGTCCAGAGGCTGCACAGTCTCAGTACAAAACAAGAAAAGGGGAAAAGCGTAAAAGTGCCTTTTTCCTTTCCACAGCACTTGGTTAGAGTGCTCCAGAACTGACCCTAGATTCAGCACATTGTCTTAGAATGTTAACAGGCAAATATTATCACGTGCAGAGAATCATTCTAAGTTCATATCTGTTTATGCAAATCCCGTCAAGCACAAATGTTTAGCTAACCAAAAGTCCTTCTAATAAACCTAATTCTTTTACTCAAGTGTTCTGAACAGCAGTGATACACATGAAATAGTTCTATCCTGCTGCATACTGCAATTCTTACCAGTCCTTTCAGTTATGCATCTGGCTCTAACAAAATATTATTATTTGATTTAAGAAGCATTATAGAACTGCATTATAGAAAGTCTAGTGACGCTGCCAGTAATTAAGGTTGTGCAACAGCTCTTTTCATATTTCCAGCTTCTTACAACAGTTTGGGCTAAAATTTATTGCAGTGATTTGCTGTGCTGTACACAGGATAAATTTTTCCATGGATAATCTGTGATGTTCCCAAGGACAACACTAAGAAAAAGTACATCCATTGTTCTTTTACTGACCATTTCAAATACCTCTGTGTTCTCAAGCAGGGTTCAAAACGATGGAGTTTGAGCTGTAAGTGAGAAGAATCTTCAGCTTCTCTGTGAAACTTTACTTCATTTCGATCAAATTAGATAGTTCTTACCAGCTAAAATCTCTGAGTCTAAAAGGAAAATTATTCTTGAATCTCATTGCACATATTTTAAGAATCTCTACTTTCATATCAACTTTCAGCTTGGCTACTGCCTTTTAGCTTAAATAGCACTATCCATTACCTGAAGATTACAGTCCTTGATTCAGAGTATTCTGTCATATCTCTCATACCTCTTTGAGATTTCTTCCTTTCAAATTACAATTTATACATTTTTTGCTCTTCTAGTTCAAACCAATTTCCTAGCACATGTGTGACCTGAACAAAAATTATATAAAATATAATGCAGAACCTTATAAAATTGAATAGATATTTCTCTACATCCCAGTATATGAGAGTCACTGAGAGGATGAGACCTTGAGAGATTCATTAGTCCAACCCCCTCTGCTCAAGCAGGGGCAGCCAGAGCATGTTGCTTAGGACTGTGCAGAGCTGGATTTTTAATATCTTCACAACCTGTCTGGGCAGCCCACTCCTATGTTTGACCCACCCCTTAGTGAGTTTTTTCTATATTTACGTAGAATTTCTTGTGTTTCAGGTTGTGCCCAGCACCTCCTATCCTTGGGCATGACTGAGAAGAAAGTGGCTCCAAGTTCTTTTTGTCCATGTAACATGTGTACAGAGCTGCCTGCCCTCAGGTGCTCACACACATTGACAAGAACCCCTCAGACTTCACTCCAGGCTGAACAGACACTGCTCCTTCTGCCCCTTAGATGCCCCACTCCCTGAATCACCTCTGTGGCCCTTTGCTCAACACACTGCAGTGTATCCATATCTTTTTTGTGCTGTGAAACATCCACTGAAATACCTGAGCATACTGACTTGATTACAGCTGCATTAATAGTATACATTCATAACCATCCAATTAACAACTGCTACACTGCCTACAGACACCTAAACATATCCAAGCATACCTGACTTGAAGTATTTAGTTGATTTCAGGCAGGGAGATCTCATTTTATAGGAACAATTGACTATTACTTGCCTTTCATTTTATAGCATTACAATTCTGTTTTACAATTTAGTAAACTGTACTGTTACTGAAGACCTTATGCTTCAGCAATTTTAATCTTCACCATTTAAGTTAATACTTTTTCCTGTGATTTTTTTTCCCCAAATGCTTCAACTAGTGTTGATCAAACTAGTTGGGTTTTCTTAGTCTGCAAAATATATTAGCAAAGAAATAATCAGATTACTGTGCACAATCAACTATTGGGTTTATTTTAACTGATTTGTTCTTTATCACTTAGTTTTTAATCCTCCTTCCTTCAAAATGTAGTCTAAAGCTTAGACTAGAACTGAAGACAGACTAGTTAACCCCTCACTTTTTCATTTTTATTTTTTTTTTGCAAATAACAGATACTGGCTTTGCCAGTGTATAATCAAAATATTTACAACCTGACAGATGACAAAAATATCAGCCTTGGAATCTCAAGAGTAATATCTCTTAAATTATTTCATCATCCTACTTTAAATACACTCAAATATAAGTCTTAACTTCCTTAACTAGAAGTTAAGATTGACACTTAAGCCTCAGGGTTAGATATGAATTTTTTAAGTGCTTTACAATGCTAAGTGCTGAGAAAAACAAGGTCTCAAGAGACTAAATGCTACTAATCTAATTTTTATCCCATTCATGGTCTCTAAAATAGAAATACTACTGCTCTCTTGTCCTCGGTGATTTTGAAATGCTCTTTTATATTAAACCACAAAAAGATTTAAAGTAAATTAAACATCTCCATAATGTTTTAACAGCAATATTTAAAATAAGTACTTTACCATATATTACACAATGATGATGAAATGTGGAATAGATGTTCATCAGTTATGCCTCTTGTATTTTGTGCCAGAAAAAGAAATTTTACAAGAAATATCATGCAATCAATCATTAGAATTTTACCCTATACTCTGCATAAACAATAAAGCTGAACAAAGAATGAAATAGCAGTTCTTACAATTTGCAGTATTCATATTTCTGCTTTTATGTTCAGTATTTATCTGATGAATGCATTACTGAAAATTAACTAAAAGCAGCTTTCTCATTAGCAGAAAAGAATCAAATATGTATGTATATTTTGTTTTACGAAAATGCCGTCTTGCTGCTGAAATAATACTTGAATGTCAATGGATAAAACACATTATTTCTTAGGCAACATGCTGAGCATGTGCCAATAGACATTGTCTGACACACTAACGAGCCTTTAAGTATCAAAATGGATGAGAAAATAAAAAAGCCTTTCCTCAGTCTCATGGAAAACAGCACTCCGAAAATGAATGCAAAGCAGAAAATAAAAGCAAGCAAAACCTACAGAAAAACCAAAACAAGCACAGCATGCTTCTTAAAATGTTTTCAGAACTTCCTCTTGACTTGCAGTTGAAAAAGCCTATGGCAACCAAAAATTTATTTGAAACTGCTCTGCCTAGCTGCCTACTACTTTTCCTGAATCAAACAAACAAAACCAAAAACAACAACAAAAAAAAGCCTTCAAACCACTGACATAACCAGATGAGGAAGTTCAGTTCTCCAGGAAAGTACTGCATTTATAATGTATTGCATTCAGATACATATTGTAACCAATAACAGTAGATATTAGAATTTAGATAAACTGATGATGACTTGAGGTCGACTCTTCAGAAAAAAAAAAATTGGACACATGTCAGACTAAAGAGTATTACATCAATACTGATTGCCTTCAGGGAAAAGGCACAAACAGTCCAAGTCTGGCCACTAGAAACCCCTTTTACACCAATATGACCAACGAAGTCAGACATATATAATTTCTATACAGATAACAGAGAACATTTCCCTAATCTTAGATAACGGTTCCAAGTCAAAATACTCCCATGACCATTTTTCCCATCACTACTGAATTAATCTGTCTAGGACTCTACTTTAGGAATTATTGCATCTTTATGGTATACCAAAACTTGAGGAAATGAGCACTAATGCGATCCCATAGTCTGCTTCAGGAGGTATTGGCTGTGATGTACCACACCTGAAATGTTTCTACACGATGCAGGCAGCATGAGGAACAAACAAGAGGAGCTGAGGCTGATTTGACATCAGTGGTATAAATGAAACCTGGTGTAATGAGCCTCTGGAAAAACATTTTTTGTGGGTGCTGTGGACCATCAGTTCTGGTCAATTTTTACACATCACCTCCTAAAGGCACAGGAGCAGCCAATTCCCAAATGTAAGAAGTCAAGCAGGTGAGGCCAGAAGGCCAGCTTGTTTGAACAGGAATTTTCTCTTGGAAATATGAGGGGAAAAAAAAAAAAATGAAGGTGCATGTTCAGTGGCAGCAAAGCCAGGTCATGTGACAATGGGAAAAACACAGAGATGGTTCTTGCCACCATAGGAAGGAAATTCATGCAACCAAAGCTCATCTGAACCATAGGGGTCAATAAAAAGAGTGCTTTCAAATACTTGAATGGCAACAGGCCATGTAAAAATAACTGGTCCATTACAGGACGAGCATGGTCACCTCACAAACAGGGAAAAGGCAGAGGTGTTTAATGCATTCTTTGACTCTGTCTTCACAATAATGACTGAGCCCACCGAGGAGGGGTCTCAGTGCCCTGAGCTGGAGGTCCATTATTGTGAGATTGATCAACTCCCAGGCAACCCTGAAAGAGGCTCCAGCTGGTGAAGGGCCTGGAGGAGAAGCTGGCTGATATCACTTAGTCTATTCAGCTTGGAGGAGACTGAGGGGAGACCTCGTTGCAGTCTGCAGTTTCCTCATGAAGAGAAGTGCAGGGGCAGGCACTGATCTCTGTGGTGACCAGTGACAGGACCTGAGGGAATGGCCTGAAGTTGTGTCAAGGAAGGTTTAGGTTGAATATCAGAAAAAGGTTCATCACCCAGATAGTGGTGGGGCACTGGAACAAGGTCCCTAGGGAAGTGGTCACAGCACCAAGCCTGACAGAGTTCAAGAAGTGTTTGGACAATGCTCTCAGGCACACAGTCTTCAATGGGAGCAAAAAAGGAGAAATTTTTGTAATATATTTCCTTTCCACACTGCTTATCTTTTTACTTGGAGGGTTTTTTGCCTTCCATTTTCCAGTAGTTCCATCCTAAACCCAAGCCACTACTTCAGAGGGACCAGAAGAACTGCTGGCAGATTGCAAGGTTTTCTGATCCAAGATTAAAATGCACACATACACAGAGCTCTCACAGCAACTAAGTTTTTTTTAGATCTGTTCCCTGATCTAGATTCAACAGCCAGCAAGTCTGCCCTACAGAAGGGGTGAGAGTAACTCTGAGAATCACCAGCACAACAGCCGGGATGTCTCAACTCAACACTGCTGATAGACTGTTCATAAAGAGAAATCACTGCCTTACTTATTTTCATGCAATGTCAATATTCATAAACCATGCCCATAAACCTTTTGGCTGTAGTCCACTTATTTTTAAACAGGTATCAGCAGCTAGTTCTAAATTGTTTTTTATTATTATTATTATTTTTAAAATACAAAGTCAGCTCCAAACTCCTTCACACCTGAAATCATTTTCAAATGCACAAAAAAAGACATACAAATCAGACAAAGCCCCTGGGGAAGAGAAAAAATTTGCAAAAGCCTCTGGGTAAATACATACAGATATGCACAACTGTATACTCTGAAGCTAGCAGGCATTATATGTGTCTGCAGAACATATTCATAAGCTGCCTTGAAGACAGCAATGATATATAGATTTAGTTCTGCACTGATAGTAGTGGGAAATAAATAAATTCTTGTTTTAATGACCACCTTTTCAAATCAGTTGAATTGCATTTCAACAGCCAGTAAAATAACGTGGTATATTAGAAAAGGAAATTGGAAATCATTATAAAAGGTGCTTAAAGCTTAGATGACCAGGATTTAATTTTTGTAATCTCAAATAACCTCTTCTGAGAAAATGGAGTTTTTTAAAAAAAAAAACAACTTCACACAGGTCTTACCACCTACAAACCATCTGCTAATTAATTATTAGTTCATCAAAGATTCTAACACACAAATAAAAATAGATATGACATGTCTATGTGAACTTCCTGATGTTTCCTTTTCACTTAGGCTATGTGAGCATTTATGTACACTATACTATTACTTCATGAAAAACTGATTAGGGCTCACACACTTCCTGGCTGCTTACACATCAGAATGGTTGGAGCAAGAGGAAAGGACTAACAGGTGTTTTATTAACTATATACATAGTTCGAATAATTTCACCTTGCTTAATATCTAAATATAATAAAATTTCAAACAGTAAAGATTTTATTGAGAAAATTCTTCTTTCAATATTTTTCAAGTGAGAAAAGAACATCAAAACACATATAAGTGTATACATATAACTTATTTACACCTATTTTTAAATGTGGGTTTATCTGGAAAATTAAACTATTTCTCTCCCATTTCATTGCATGCTGGAAGTTTTTTTTCCTAAGAAAAGAAATCACATTATCAATATAAGGTCTATCATTGCCCAGGGCCGAACTTCCAGGCCTGAGCCTGATTTTTCCATTGCCTCGTTCAGGTAAGATGCATATAGATCCAAGTTATCCTATAAATCAGTGCAGGCACACGTACACACATCATTGAAATAATTCTTTGAGAAATAGAACACTCAGAATTCAGAACTGCGACAAAATAAATACAACAGGCTTCATATTGACTACTAAACCTACATAGATTATAATGCATATACCTATAGCACCCCCTGGCCTCCAGAATTAAGGGAATTGATGCAAAAATTGAGACTCTAATTCTTACAGAGAATTCCTCAGCAGCATGATGAGAACACAATAAATTAACACAGGAACTCAGCAAAGTGATTTCTCTGAAGACTGTAGTCCATAATATGCAATTATACAAATATAAATGGGAATACTTTCTTCATCCAATCCAGAGGCAGAGATCCTACTATACACAGTTGACTGTTTCACTTCCTAATTCCACATAAGGTTGCAACACCAGCTCTGAAAAAACAAATTAGAAATCTGTAGAGCCCCGATACACACTACTAAATGTTCAGGAAAGTATAAGGAACAGTCAAACTAAAAACCTAAAAGTCTGGCAAGTAAATTCTGTTTCTGATTCAATCACAGTGACATTACAGAAAACATTGTGGTTTTTTCCATTAGTAAAAGATGTTGCTAAGGGTACTCAGACAAACAAACAGACAAGAAAAGAGAAGGAAAAAATAAATAAAACAAGCAAAGGTGTTTGGAAATAAAAAAATTCACAAGGTGTCTAGAGGGTGCTCTCATATGAGGAGATTGATACAGGACCTGTTTTGCAAAGAATTAGAAATCTTTTGAAAAGCAGACAGACTTATAAAGCCAACAATAAACAGAAGACATAATGTTAAAAGATTCAAGGATGTGTCTGTTAATAGAACAGATGTGCCCAGTAATTTTCTTAAAACAAGGCTTCATATTACTATAGCAAAACCTGCATGAAAATTTCAAGGAATATGTCAATATTCATTAATATATTTCATGTCACAGCCATCTGACACTACTCCATCTACAGTCTAAGAAACCATAATGAGAAAGGCTCCTGGGAATCCCACAATTATCAGCAGAGTCAGAATTAGAGTGAGCAGACAATGGGTCAATAGTAGTAGAGAACAAGGTGTAGAGAACAAGAGCTATGCAAAGCTTTTTCACCTGTGCATGTGAAAAGAATCCAGGAAAATTAATTTCCTAGTCCTGTACTTCAGACAGACAATTTATCTGCTTCCTAAACACTGCCCACTTTCATAAACTATCACCTAACACAATGACTGGTGTGTCTGACTGGATTTTCTAATACGAAATATCTTCCTCAGATGTCACCTGGAGAATTACGTTTCCCAATTTTGCTAATTATCCCCTTCTTAAATACTTGCATCTTTTTTGCAAGCTTCTGACCTTAATATATTTTCATCTGCTATCTCAAGGATATTTCTATTATGAAACTGTTTTTCAGTTTCACAGAAATGTGTATGAAACCCCCAGCATTTATAAGGCTGATTGCCTTTGGACTAGGTTAAGGCAGATGTTCTCCTGGAGCTCCCCTACAACTTAGGGGTGGTAAAATTTTTGTTATTTCCCATTTTTCAGTTGTGGCAGGCTCACTTAGAAGTAAGAATTATATAAAGAAAGCATATATCTCTTTTGATAGATTTCATAAATACTTCAGGTCTTTATATCCAACCACATTCAGCCCCTAGCTATCTTTACAAGAAACAAGCTATTATGGAATTTTTAAGAAGCCATTCAGGTAAAAGATGACACCCTCTTCTCAACCCATGTGAGAATAATCTGAAAAAGCTTATGTGTGCATGAGTGTCTTTATTGTTTTCCTAACTCATGCACAGGAAAAATTCTATTGAAAGGTGGCAGGGAAGCCTTTTATTAACCTAAAAAAAAAAAATTTCCCAGAAACCTACACTAAATGCCAGCTTGAGAAACAACATAATTTGAATACAGCAGTAATTTTCAGAGCAAAACCCAAATAAAATTTCAGGTCTGAAAGGAAAGATGTTGAGGGGAGAGTAGGAGCTTGTCCTGGTCCCAACCAGGATGGGGTTAATTTTGCAGTAGTCAGGAGGTGACGTGTCTAAGACAGGAGTTATTCTATACGACCTCTCATCATTTTCCAGGGTTGGGGGAAGGGCTCCCTTCTGGGATTAACACAGTCCAGCAGAAGGAGCAGCGAGGAACTGTCTGTTGTGAAGGGGTTCCTTGTGAATTCATTTCTTGTGCCCTCTGTCACTAGTATTGTTGCTGTTACTGTTTGTTTTCTTATCTCATTGTAGTTTCCAGTAAATTTTTCTTATCTCAGCCCATGATCTTCACCTTCTGTATCCCCAATTCTCATCTGCAGCCTGCCACAGGGAAGGGGGAGGGGGAAGACAGCAAGCAAAACATGGTTTGGAGGTCTCAATGAAAGCACTAAATTGGGGAGTACCATCCCCAAACCACAACAGAGACAAGCAGCATCTCTTCAAAATTAACTTCTTGACACATTACATTAGCCTGTGCTAATGGCATCATCATTACAGGAAAAAATATTTAAATACACGTGTGGTTGTGTGTATGCACACACATGTATATATATGTGTGTATAAATATACACACACAAACACACATTAATATATTCATGAAAGAACGAAGCTGAAGTTTTTCAGGTATTTGTTCAGACTCCAAGGAAGCAACCGTTCTCCAAAGGGAAGAAAACCCAAGATACTTCAAAGGTAATTACAAAAACTGCAGCTTTGTGATTCACCTTTTCCTCACAGATTTTGTGGCAGTTTGACTTACTTTGAAGTGAGAATAAGCTGCAGAAATTGAAAGCTGTCAAATTTATCTGAATTATGCTTTTGACTTTTGTACTCTCAAAAAACCCTTTTGCAACCAAAACCATTTTTGAACTATGGAATTAATCAAAGTTTCCTAAACCATTCAACACTGAGAAAATAATCAGAGACTTCTTCATCATCTGAAGATGTCACTGGCTTCTCCTCCCTTCTCAAGACAGCATGGGAAAACCTTCTTGCCACTCACAAGAGCTGTGGATGTGACAGAACTGGTGGCTGCAGGATCTGGGGAGACCTTCCAACAGTCTCTGCCTTCAGCAGACCCTGTCAGCAAGAGGGACAAGGGATTCCATGAAGGAATCGGGGAGCAGCACACATGCAGGGAACTGCCACACAGGACTGACAGTGCAGCCTTGGTCAGAACTGTCACCACCTGAGAAGGTACAGAGAACATGGAGGGACAGTGAAAAATGTACAGCCTGAACAGAAGACGAGAGAGAGCAAAAAGTAAAACAAATAATGGCAAAGAGAAGGAAACAAGCAACAGGAAAAGAAGAGGTGACTGTCAGCCAGTAGAAAGTCCACCAGCAAAGGGACTGAAGAGTTTCCTTCTGAACCAGGCATCGACTGGCAACTACAACTCTATGTTGAAGGGAAATAATATGGAAACTCACAGCTAACAATGCCTCAGCCTGTGGATTAAATCTCACAGCAGCACAGCTGAATGTGCCTTCAGTCTGAGCCAAACCACAGCATGTACTACCAGAGCATCTTTACAGCAGCCCTGGGAACAGTTCAGCTCAGCCAGTTTCCCCTGCTTCCAGGACAAAGAAGGCTCCAAAGACAAGCAACATTATTTCAAGTATTCTTCATAAGCATTTTTTATGTTAACATTCTGAGGGCTTGCCATTAGACCAGGAAATCATTCACCAAGATGGAGGTGTCTTCTTTAGGCTTCACAGATCAAACACCAAACATAAGAGACAGGGGAACAGTAACCTTGATAATGTAAATCATTCTTTGGAGCTATTAACAGTAAGTAGAGATGTAAAAGACTAAAAAAGAAGGACTGGAAAAAAGAAAAGCCAAGAAAGAAAATTGCAGGAGAGCTGTGGGATGTGTAGACAAGGTAAGGAAACAATATAAAAAGAAGAATGAGTGATAAGAAAGCGAAACAAGATTAAAGTGGTTATAAAAAAAGGAACACAGCAGAAACTAGGGCGTAGATCCAGAAAAGCTCTTATGTTCTTAATGTTAAGTATGTTATTAAATATATGAAGCACACTACAAATAAAGTGATACATGTTGAAAACCAGGAATTTACAATCAAGGAAAGAAAAGTAACAGATCAAAGAACAATAATATCCAAAAGAAAAAAAAAAAAGAGTTAATCAGAAGACTAGCGGAAAACTAAATATAGAGGGTGAGCCATCCATCTCTCATGGCCCTTTCTTCTGAATTTTCAGTGTTAAAGAATTTTTGGATACCCTAAAAATCTTACACAATAATTTCTCAAATCAAAAATTGCTGGATCCAACTTGGGGAAACAAAGATAAGGCAGCAATTCAGGCAAGGAAGGTTGTTTTCTAAAATATTTAGGAAACAAAAGAAATCCTAATACTGACATCAGACAATTCTTAAAATGAAGTATTGGTACGCTCAATAACAGTAATGCAAAAAAACCAAAGCACCATTCAGTAAGTCTGTTCTGATTGAGAAAAATCAAGGTTTTAATTTAGAATTAGAGACTGGTAAAATAACATCAACCAATAGCATTATATAAGTATATTATGTGTAAGTGTAAAGTGATTCTTCTTAAATTCACTTAAATAAATCTTAATTCAAGATTTTTGGCTGATTAGAGCAATAGCATTGTGTAATATATTTTGCCTACTGTAAGGCATGTGATACAACATTCCAACAACTGTAAAAGTATGAAACAAAACAGATTGCCACATAATAAAATGAAAGAAAACTGTTTACTAAACTTAAAAAATGCAATGATGAATGGAAAAGTCAACAACCAAGCATTCTCTATTGCAATTCACAGGTTTTGTTCATAATTTCCTCAGTGTCATGAAGGCAAGAATAATACCATTACTAACCAGATGTGCAGAAAAATACAGTACTTGGAATAATAAATACAAAAATACTGCTTTTAATCAAGACATACAACATGGAATGTTTTATAACATTCCATTATTTTTCCTTCAGGAAAAGTACATAATTTCCATTACAGCTAAATATAAAATCATGTATGGGGGGTGGGGAGGGGGAAGGCATGTGAAACAAGCCATTTGCTAGACATACTACTCTGTCCCAAGGAGAAGGGACTCACAAAGATTTTCAGCACTAGCAGAGAGCCAAACAGGAGCTGTCAGTGCTACCCTGTGCCCATAGAGTTCAATAATCCTGGTGTAATACAGCTCAGGAGGGAGAAACAGAACAGCAAGTAGAGTCACATTTGCTTCTTTTGTCACTGACACACCTCCTACTGGGAATACACACACAAGACTAGAAATGAATAGCACTTTTTAACAGCACAGATAATGACCCTTCAGAAACCTACACCATTGCTGATATCAGACTGGTATCAAGTACCAAAGCAGAGTTCCTTTCCTCAACCAGCTATATTTCGAAAATATTTGAAGAGCTCCTATAGGCTGAGCTACAAAATAAACCAGCAAGGATGGTCAAAGCAGGTGTGTCCAGCCACATAAGTGAAAAGGGGACTGTGCACATTCTGTGGGAATTATCTGTGAGGCAAACTCTGCAGTAAAGAGATGTTTCCCAAGGTCTATCTCACCAAGCCTCATGGCATCCAGATGCCAAGAGCAGAGAGAGGAGGAGAACAACAGGACAAGAAACAGTGATGTGAGAAACCTGAGCAGCACTGCCACTCAGAGCTCCCTACCTCTGCTGAGGCTTTTCCAGCCCCTTTTTCCATCATGCAAGGCCAAGAATTTGGGGGCTTTATTTTAAATACTTGTTCTTCAGATGTGCAGAACCCCCATTCCAACATGCCAAATTCAGTCACTTGGTCACCACACCAATAAGAAAGATACTGTGAGATTAGAGAGTATCAGAAAATAAAATATCTAAGCTAGACTAGTAACTTGCCAGCAATTGATAAAGACACTAGAGCATTTAGCTGGCATATTTCAGAATATAACATACTAAAAAGAAAATAGCACAGGAGATGTTTGATACAACACAATTTAAGAAGACATTTAAAATGAATAGCAGGAAACAAAATGTAGCTGTCAGAAAACATCCTTACCAGCAGAAGATACTCAGCTGCATGACACTATTTTGAGCAGAGGAGGGGAAGGGGGGGGGGGTAGGAAGACTCCCTGATGGTACCCTTAAAAAGCTAGAAAATTCAAATGTATCTGCCCTGAGCAGGACATGGAGAACACCCAGTGCAATTTTATTATTCCTCATCTCTCCAACTATGCTGTAGCTGGTGACTGGCAATACAGAATATGTATTTGACAAATACGTATTTGCCAGAGATGAGACAAGCTACATCAGCAGACAGAAAATGGTCCCATACAATCAAGTAAATAATAAAGTTGTTCATAATTGCAAAATAAAACCTTTAGCCACTATTAAATGCTTCAGAGAGCAGATAAACACATAACCCACAAGATAAGCAAATACTGATTTGACAGGGCCTCATAATTTGGAATTTTGCTACCAGAGAGACAGTTTTTAATAGCAGCCATAAAGCCCTTAAATAAAGAATTTAGGCAGGAGAAAGCAAAGCCAACAAATCACTTAAAATACTGCTTGATTGGAAAAAAGAGGAAATTAGGAAGCTGCAATTAAGGAACTTCCAAGCAGACAAACAGAAAGGCAAAATATTTTTAGGTAGTACAGAATATATTGAGTGACACAGAGCAAGGAAAACCAAAACAGCTAATTACCAATTTAAGATATTATTTGAAGCAGCCTTTCAAAAAAACCTCTGAAGCTGTTGTCTTAACGAGGACAATAAAAGACAAAACAAAACTCTTTCAGACTGAATGTAAAAATCTAATAAGTCAAGCCTTTTTTGGCTTGACAAATAACTTGCAAGAGTTTGGGATTTTTTTAATGTTAGGGTAGTAAGATTGAGGGCCAACTGCAGTGAGTTGGAAAAGGATTTCACAATATAAAATATGGGATGAAATGGCAGCTGGAATCCAATAAAGATCTGAGGGCTAAAAAGTATATTAAACAAATGATGACTAAAAATTCAACTCGTTTAGACTAAAAAACAACAAAGATCAGAGGAAAGCTGATTACTCCCTATAAATGTATTAGGCATAAACATCCATACCTAAAAGGTATTTAGGACAAAGAAAGAGAGCTGGCACTGCAAATAAATTTACTATGGAAATTACAAGAAGAGTGAAGCTCTAGATAAGCCTGTCCATGAGAGGAAAAACAGCCTAACTGGCTCTAAGATAAATGTGGATAAGCACCGAGAACAAATTACACGATCTGGTTGCTATGACAGCTCGGCACTGGCTTAGCCATCCAACTTAGGCTGGATTCAACAAATGATACTAAAGCAAAAACTTACCAGCATGAATCAGATGCACTATGAGTTTTGTCTATGCAGAAGCAAGTTATAGTGCCTTACCTATGCGGAAATAAGTTTCTGCTTAAATGCACTATGTTTTTGCTCCTCTTTAGATCAAGAGAGGCGAATTGCTTTCTGTGCAAGAAGCCTTGGAGTCACACACACTAGACTTCAATCACTAAAGAGAGATTGAGTTTTAAAGTGTGTTCTTAAGAGAAATAATGTTCCACTTATATCCAAAATATCTGCTTTTGCCTCTGATTATGGTTCGATAAGAGCAGAGATAGCTTTAAAGTCTGAAGGTCCAGCCTTTCATAAGAAGTTATTTGTCTTGTCAGAGCAGATCCAGAGCTGAGACAAATTAGTGACAGGTTGGTTAGCTAGAATAGGGAAGGAAATTGGTTAATAAAAATAATCTGTGTCTATGCTACTGGTTTTGTTCACAACAGTAGTGAGGTTTATAAATTATTTCTGTCATTGGCTTGGATTACAAAGCAGCTGGGACATGCAAAAGACAAATTCCATTTGGGGCCAACTAAACTGAAACTCTGCTCCAAAAGTGTACCAAACACAGACTAACTCCTCACAGAGACACAAGACTGGCTCTTCAGGAAGCCTCAAGGCACATGCCTGGCACTGTATGCCAACCAGGACACCCGCCCTCACCGCCTCATCACAACTTTGCCACACATTCACAAGGACAGCAGGGACTGGAAACCTACCAGGAAGGCCATGCCAGGAGAGCAGCACACAATAGGCATGGCCCTACAACAACCAAATATCCAAGTGGGAGGACCTAAACTGGCCAACTATTTACTAGAACTCTTTGTTTTATAGTGGCAACAGGTTGGGTTGAAGGGTTGGCAACACCACAGCAGATGATTTGGGTTCAATTAAAAAAGTATATATTTCCCAAGAATGAAAATTTTACCTTGAACATCACGAGTTGTACAATGTTTTGTCTAATTTTCAATCCTTTAAGTTAACAAAGATCAAATTTGCTGAACAGTTTGTCTTACTTGCCTCAGGTTAATCCCCGAGTGAAAAAAAGATTAGTTGGTTGTACCTAGTTCTTATTTAAAAAAGAAAAAATATCATCATTGGCTTGATATCTAGTTCATTAAGTTTCTTGATTCTCTCTTGACTCTGTTTTCTTTCTTTTATTTTTAGAAAGTATTTCTGCAAGTGAATCCTTTATGTTGCTAGGTTTCAAGAGAAAATAAATAAAGGAAGAAAACAAATCAATATTTGAGAATTTTTTGTCAAAATGCAAAAGGAATTAGGAAAGCCATCTTCTGTAAGTTATGTCAACCTCCCTTTTTCTCTAAATTTACTTTTCTATTGTTTGCAATGGACACTTTGCATGCAAACTGAGCCAGGGAGCAAGAGCAAACACTTTATTAAGAAAAAGACTACTCCACACACACACACACACACAAAAAAAAAAAAAAAAAAAAAAAAAAGAGGTGTTAAGGAAATAATTAGGAGCTTCCATGATTCATGTAATGACTAAATTTTATTCAAGGGTTGCCTTTGAAGCCCTCCTACTTTAAGGTCTGTGCATGCATATACAAGACCAAGGTGTTGTGTGGCTAGGGAGTGCAGGACAGGCATTGGGACTGTTTTGTCTCAATCATGACACTGTCAAGAGAAGAAGTGATCAGAGGAGAGGTGGGGCAATGCTGTGCTGAGCCAACTTCCTGCTCACCCTGACACTAGTGCTCAGTCCTCTCAGCTCAATTCCTGTAGGAGGGCTCAAAGGGCTGGCTGTGCTTGGGCAAAGAGAACAGTGCAGAAATCCATTTTACGTGAAGAGGCGTGCACCAGTTTAATAATAAACATAATAAACAATCAGGCCCCTCACTCTCTCAGTCTCAATCAGACTGGCTGGAACAAAAATATTATGAAATGCACCCGGCTTTCTAATGAGCACATGTAATTAACAGTTCAGGGTTGCTTATACATCCAAATGTGTCCAAGCAGGATATCAATGCCTGTATAGAAAGTGCCCTTCAGACAAAGCCAGAGGAAGTCAATACAAGGAGAAATTGAATGATTTTTGGGAATAGTGGGAAAACAACTTGGCAACAGTTGCCGATGTATCTGCCTCAGCACAGTCTGAGATTAATGGTATTTTGGAGTCAATAAGCAGGCTGTCAATTTATAGCCATAGAGCAACGTGAACCCACAAATACCATTCATGCCCATTACTTCAAAATTGATTAAGCCAATAAAATGAGCAATGAAATTCTTCCTACTGTATAATTGCAAAACAAAATCTCAATGAGCTTATTTGTGAAGACACAACCAGTTTATCTCCACTTGAAGAACGTAGAAGGCAGAACTATAGGCAATTAAACTGAAGTTACCCAACAAGTTTCAAAGAACAAATATAAAGAAGATTTTAGTTTTCTGTTGGTTTATATTTCAAACCAAGTGATTTGACAAAATTGCCAAAATTCATATCAGACCAATTTTGGCTTTACAGTGTTTATGTTTAGCTGCCACAGATGATACAAAGATTGAATCAACAGTTATGGTAATACCCAAGGCATCTTGGCAGATCTAACCTGTAATTACTGTGCTATCAAAAGCCATAAAAATTGTCAATGAAAGCTATTTAGAACAAAACAGATACAAAATTAGTATCTCTATATAGAACTGCAACTGGACTCTTTAAAAAACAAAATATGTGAAACATAAACACATAATTCCAGCCTTGTTTTATTGCAGATTGCTCTCCTTTAACTATTCAATTTTTTAAAATAATCAAATACAAGACAAATTGTATTTTCACTACTTGTAGGACTTTGTAATAAAACTATTATTATTTGGGCATTAATAAAAATATAGAAAAATGCCACCAAGAAGATATTTTCAAACTCAAATACTATTTCTACTTTAAACCAAGTTTTACCATTTACATTCTAGAACATGCTTAAACAACAAGATTCTGTTCTTTTGTCTGCAGTAAGCAACTGTAAAAACAGAACTTATTAAAAAGGAAAAGTAAATATCGACAACAACCCAAATTATAGGCCAGTGAAATTATAAATAAAATTACTTTTGGCATGCAATATAGAAAAGGGCTTTTTACACACCAAAGAAATCTGCAAAAACACCAATGATAGCCACAAAAAAATATATATACCTTGTCGATCTAGCAGATTTTTCAATATCAAGTAATTATTTAAAAATATTTTCCTCCAGGTTCACCCTCTTTCTCAGACTAATTTGCAAGCATCAACTGAATGCTGCCTGAATGAGCTGCTTCTGGCTCCTACAAATGTGGGGTTTTTCCCCTAAAATTAATAAAAATGAGTATTTTACCCTTGCTCATATCCATCTGCAAGAAACCATTGCACAAACTTATTTCCTATTTATCTACAGCACTATGCTCCAAAAAGGAAGAAAAATAAATGAGACTAATATATATATAAAAAAATAAATGGTCATATTTTTAAAATGTGTCTTCTTCAGGAAAAAAAAATATTGTCTAAATTCCAATTACACTATTTGGCCAGAAATGGAAATAGACATCTGAGTCACTGAGTGTAATCCTTGCTACCAAACCTTCACCTCCTGTAGCCAACTCCCTAAGCCTGTTTTAAACAGCAACATGTCCTAGCCTACCCCTCTGATAGGAAGCTGAACCTATCTACTTTTCCAGCTCCAGTCTGAATTTATTCACAGTCACACCTGTTTGGATTTATGCTGGCAATTGCTTTCAGGACAAGTGTTCCAAATCTCATGAAGATAAATAGTCCTTAAGCAAAATCATCACCTACAGCATTACGGCAGAAAGAGATTCAAAATAATCTTTCCAAAACACAAGTAAAGCTATTCGTTTTTTACATTTTTATTTAAAATTATATCCATATGTTAATATAAAAGGTATTACTTGAACCCTCTACACCTTTCATTTGCATTTTATGTTACTCTCTATATGTATTTAAAAAACTAAAATCTTCTTTTCTCTGCTTTCACTTCCTACCCAGTGATCTCATGTCCCTTCGTACCATTCATCAGGTCTCTAGAGTACAGCTCTGCATACAGTGTATGGGACTGGGGCTTAATGTTTTTCATGAGTCTCCAAGGGCTCCTATGAGATCTGCTTCTTCCTCCCCTCCTTCCACAGAACCTGGCACAGCCTGTGCAATCTACATCCCCTCTTCATCTTCTGGAGATGCCACAGCAAGATTCAAGTAGAGTAGCAAGATGAGTGTTAAGAACCCAGTCCACGTTGGCTCTGTCCCTTTACTTTCTATTTACACTTTTCCCACTATACTGCCGTTAATTTTACTCTTTTCTCATTCCCTTTTCATCACTGTCTCCTCCTACCACTCTGCTACACTGTGGTTCCTGAGGAGACAGCAGACAAAGAGGTGGGATTTGAGACTGCTGCCTGAAGTACCTTGGAGTAGTTGCTCACAGTGTGCCATCCCTTGCGGGGCAATGCATTTCAGGCAGGCTGTGCTGGGCAATGCCAGCAAGATAAACATGGCCATCACTCCAAATGAGTGATTAATGACTAAACAGAGGCAGCAAAATGACAAGGTCTAAAATATGACAGTGACAGTCTAAGACTAAAGCCTACAAATGACTTCTGATCTCTCCCCAGAGTACCGGTGCTGTCTGTGGCTCCAAATGGCAGAGGAGAATTCTGAGACCAAGAGGTTCACTGGCTTGGAAGGACCTCAGAGTCCCTGTCATGCAGCACAGCCCCCTGCTCAAGCAGCATCACCCACAGCAGGTTACTCGGGATCAGGGCAGACTCCACTTGGGAATACCTCCAAGGATGGAGACTCCACAACCTCTCTGGGAAACCTGTGCAACTGTTTGACTGTCCTCATAGCCAAGCTTTTTACTGACCATCACCAACCTTTTTAATTTTTTTTGTATGTTCTTATGTTCCTTTTCAGAAACAAGGACAATCGATGAGCAGAAATGAAGTTAAGTAAATAAATCAGTAGGGGAAAAAAGATCTAAAAAAGAGAAAGAAAAGAAGTAATAACACAGATCTTCTAATATAACTCATTATATTTTACCTATTGCAATTTCTCTGGTTACCACAAGATTGGCACAATTCTTAGGCTGGAGAGCTGTGTTCACAAGCCCAAGCATTACATTGTAGGAAGCAACAGGGAATCCAGTTCTGAGCTGCAATCCCAAAATTCCCATTACTTGTACACTGATACCATGCAAACTCATGAAGGAAAGGCAATTAGGCAACACTGGGTTAGAGCTTTGTTTATAATCTAACAGAAAAACATTTTTTTTTTCAATCATTACAAATGATCTTCAGTCCTGCACAGGCTTTACTTTATCAACAAAACCAGCAAAACAAACCTTTAAAGAAAAGTTCTCTAAGATCAGTTCCTAAATTTAATCTAGTTAGATCAACGAGTATGACTATTTTTAATTGTTTTCAATTTCTGAGTCAAATATTTACACATAGATGCTGCTGCACTTCTGACACTGCAACTATTCAACCAACACAGGATTTGGGACCTTTTTTCAGCGCCAGTGGTGATGAGAACTGAACTGGAAACGTAACAGGCTCTTTCTATTTCAGTGTAACTATTACATGAAAATTCTCTGTTCAGAACTAATTTAGGGAAGGGGGAAAGTGAAGGAAGTCATCCAAAAGTCATTCATTTAATACCTGGCCATTGGGGTATAGATGAGAAATACAAAGAAGATAAAGCAACGTGAAGTAGTGGCCTCTGCACCTCCAAGTGATGTGATAGAAGATCCAGGCTATAGGCCATGAAGGGAAGTAGAAAGATTCCAGCCTATTTGATTATGCCTTTTTCCAAACACTCATTCTCCAACTTTTATATGATATCAAGGCATATCACTTAGGGATCCAACTTCAAAATAAGCTTAGCAGTATTTAAACAATAATTCCAAAATTTAAAAGTAAATTCCAAGGCAAACATGCATAATTTGGAAGAAAGAAAAATAAAAGAAAAACAAATTAAATTAAAACAAAAGCCGCAACCCCCAAAAGAGAAAAATAAGTAAAACACACACATACAAATACACATACATACACACAAATATATATATCCAACTATGGAGGAGAATGATTTTTGGAAAATCTTATTTATCCAAGAAAAAATTCAGTTAGAGAAAACCATTACTCAGTAATTACCAGGTAAATTTTACTGACAGAGTTCAGAGCCTATGTTAAAAAATAGAAAGATTAGATTCTTACTTTGTACCAGGAAGCACCCCGATGATAAATCTCACTAAATACATGGTTCCACTGTCATGTGCTGTAAGTATTGCTCAGTATCAGCTGAGATCAAAACACAGTATTTCACTTCATTCAAACCAGAAAAACGATACACTGCCTTGGGTGCATGACTGCTCTTTAATTCAATTAAGTCCTTTGCCCATTATGTCTCGGCCAATTGGTAAAGGCACTAGCATGTGATTTCAGATTATTTTATTTACTACTGTCTTTTTACCTACATGAAGGATTTTGACAGAGGGGCTGGAGGATGGGACAGGGGGGTTGAATCGTTCTTTCACAACTGCAGCACAGGATTTACGGCACCGTCTATAGCATACATTAAACAAAGTACTACTGCACCTGAAATATTCACCTTAAAACACACTTTAGGCAACTTTTGCAATGCCTTTGGCTTGTTTTCTCTTGATTTTTTAGGCTTCTCAGCGACACTGCAGGACACAGGAAAAAAGAAACATAGTAAGAAAAGTAACGCTTGAAAGAGTAAAAAACTAAATCCAAACCAAAACACCCAACTCCTAAATATTTTCACAGGTATAACTGGATGTGCCCAGCAAAGATTCAGGGTAAAAGCAGCATTTAAAATTGACTGTGAGGGACAGAAACTGTATAAACCAAGATTTTATTTCTTTTTTCTGACTTACATTGCTCCCAGCAGGCTGTTGCCATTCCCTTTGCAGGGCTCTCTCACTGGCCAAGGGGATCACATGACACTGGGAACCAAAATAGAAAAGCCTCGGGAGCAAGGAAGCTGAACCAGAAACACATTTTCAAGAAAAGACCTATCGTGGGCACGATAAGGCGCCCTTAGGAGCAGAAGGTGGCAAATTTAGACGGGAACCTAGGCTGTGCTGAAAAGTGGGTAATGCCTTGAACTTTGCAATCCGGCATCAGTAAAACCTTGCAATACACGGGAAGTGTTCATAAATCTCAGCCTGTGCCTGTACGGAACGAAACCTGCTAACTGCTCTAGTAAATCACCAGACATTAAAAGAAAAGAAGATCTATCAAATTTTAAAATAAATCTATCAAAGTTAAAAAATAGCCTCCCACTGTCGGAACCATTTTAATCTTCAGGCTAAAGCTTCTAGTATTTGTTTGTAGAGAGGAAGCCGGCTTTTTTTAAAAGGATATGCTCTTAAGATAATTCGGTGAGCTGTAAACACATTTCAAAGATGTTTTCAATTCTTTCACGAATTGAAAACTATGGTTGCAGACCTATATGTAGAGATTTACATTGTAAATCTATAAATCTAACAATTTAACCATAAAAAATATAAACAAGAATGCAAAGAATCTGAGTCAAAAGCTGAACAGAGGAGTTAGTGACCAAATACAAGTTCCCATCTAACAATAAAATATCCTCTTATTTTAAGGCTGTTGTTTAGTTATCCCTGTGAAAAGGGATTCAGTGACTCCATTTTGTAAATCTTGTAAAAAGAAAATTCCAGCAAAATACTGCTCTTGAGGTTACAGGAAATACAAGTTACTTTCTGTAACAGATAACTTTCTCACTATTTCCTAGTCATTTGAAATTAGATTGTTACAATTTTACCTTCTATAATGTAAAATGTCAAGCATTTCCTTGTTTCCAGTGAATGTCAGGACAGTAATTGAAGAAAAAGGCTTTACTGAAAAGTTCAAACAGCAGCAGAGAATCTGTGATCAAGGAAAGGGAAATATGCTGCATATCTTAACAGGACAAGGACAGGAAACAATTTCTTGTTCTAACTTTTAAATGCAATCATCCTCACTTTGCAGTCATAAGGCAAAAGTATTGAAAATCTCACCCTTTCAATGCAACTGGCTTGCAAGACCTTCTGGATAAACACAAGAGTAGAGAATGCCATTCAAAATCCTACATAGCAGACTCCTAACTCTTCAAGAAAAAAAAATTAAAATACATGAGTTAAGAAGCCAAATTGTTCTCCTTTCATTAAAAAATAAGGGGGGGGGGGGAACCCCACACGCAAGTTCATAATAAAATCTCAGGTTACATTTCCCAGAAAGAAATGCATACCTGTATCAAAATATATACATCATTAGAGAATATCATCAATCAAGACAGATAACTTTGTATTTAAAAAAACAAGATCTACTTTATCCTGCAGGATATCCCAACATTTAAACTAAATTTTTCACAAAGTGTGGTACAAAGCCACATTAACATGGTAGCATAAAAAGTATTTTTGTATCTTCCCTGTTCATATTAACAAGTGCGACAGGAAACTTAAACATTGACTCAAAGTTGTAGCAGTATAGAAGTATACACCAAAGCTGTTGCCATTGGTTATTTAAATATAAAGAAAGCCTTTCTAAAACTAAAAAATCTGAACTATTTGGTGTGCGTTTTCTGGGAAAAAAAATTACATTTTTAAAAGCATAGTGCATATTACTGTGTACGTGCTTGCAAGTATTCTACCAGGTACATGACTTCTATCCCTCTGGTTTTAGGAGAAGCTTTGCATCACTGACAATATGCCCTTTTGCAGATAATGTGGTAGAACTGAAGTGGATGGGAACTTGCCATTGATCAGGGTGAGAGACAAAACAGGGCACTGATATAAGTACACAAAATACACAAAACTTAAAATTACTATAGAAAACTGGCTTCAGCTACCTCTTGTTCATTGATTTCAGAAACCTGTATGAAAAAATCATCCCATGGATCAATATTGAATGTAACAGTGGCATGCTTTACCATATTTCAGACAAAGCCTAGCTGAGTGGTAACATTTTTCTCAGGGTATTTTCACTGTACATCCCAAACATAGTGCAAATCATCTCAGGAACCCCTCTGTGGTCAAACACATAGCTTATGTCATTTGCTGTGTGTCATACTCTCCTCTGTTTTATTTATCAATTGGTACCTATGAAAGCTGCAAAACCCATGGGGTGGGTGGGGGCTATGCTACAGTATTCCATCACAGGTAAGTCAATGGGCTGGGACTGTCATCCTGTGCGGGGGAAAACTAAAGGTAAAGATGTGAAATAGATGGCTAGAGGGATGCCAATTTAGGAAAAGAAATGCACCTGTGTGGGACAAAAGCACAGCAAGGAGGATGTACACCATCTACAAGATAGAGTACAAAGCCTTGGATAAAAACAGAAAGAGTTTATCCTGGAGCTTAGTGCAGAGTGAGGAATACTTGTAACAGAGCAGAACATCTCTTTACGCAGCTGGAACCAGGGCATTGGAGTTGTTCTTCATACCTGTTTCCTCTAGTTTTCTTAACACTGATATATACAGAACCATAAAATCACTTACATTGGAAAATACTTTTACAATCATCAAGGGCAACTGAGCATTGCCAAGTTCACCACCAAACCAACTCCCTACAAGTACTACACATTTTTTAGATACCCCAGGAGTGGGCATTCAACCACTTCCCTGGGCAGCCTGTCCCAATACTTGGCAACACTTTTGGTGACAAAATTTATCCTAACATCCAAGCTGAACCTCCCCTAGCACAACCCAAGGCCATTTCCTCTCATCCTATCATTTGTTCCTTGGGAGATCAGACTGACTGTCCCCTGGCTACAACCTCCTCCCAGATAGCTGTAGGGAGCTGTAAGGTCCCCGTTCCATCTCTCCCTCATCAGATGAAATACCCCCAACTCCCTCAGCCACAGGGCTTGTGCTCCAGACCCTTTGCCAGCTCTGTTGCCCTTCTCTGGATTCACTCCAGCACCTCAATGTCTTTTTTGTATTGAGAGGTCCAAAACTTGGGAGCCTCTCCAGTGCCAGGCACAATCACTGTCCTGGTCCTGCTGGCCAGGATGCCATTGGCTTTCCTGGCACCTGGGCACAGCTGGCTCATGTCCAGCTGCTCTTGACCAGCACTCCCAGGTCCTTTTCTGCCGGGCAGTTTCCTAGCCATTCTGCCCCTGGCCTGTAGAACTGCAGGGGGTTGTTGTGACCTAAGTGCAGGAGCAGGCACTTGGTAGAGAACTGCTTAAATAGACCTTCAGCAAATGAGCAATTTGACAAATGCTGCATTTCAATACTCCACTTAATTTTTAAATATTGTCCAATATGTTCGTTTATAAGGTTTCTACTGAAAGTATATTTGGGACCAACAGTAATATGTTGACCTGCCCTGGTAGTACATTATGAATTCCTAAAAAATTCAATTAATAGATAGTTAAAGAACTCTATTTAAAGTAGTGTACTGAACAGTTTTATCAATTTAAATTGCTAGAAATATGTATCTCTGTTTTATCTTCTTGGAAGGTAGCTTAATTCTTGAACCAGAAGAAAACGAGTCAATCTTTTCAAGCTGTGTGATCAGTTCTATCTCAGCAGGACTAGACTGAACCAATTTTCTGAGGTAGTCTCTTTGTATATTAATAGAATACTTAACAAGAGAAATAGCAGGGCCAACAGCTTATTCCACATGCAAGGATAAACTCAGTATTTGGACCGCTTTTTATTCACAATACTAATGCATCCTCAAGAATATTTCTTCACCATCTCCCAAAAATTTAATTCTGACTGCTGTGACCGAGTTTCCATATGTTCTATGGGGACAGTTTGCTGTAAAGTTAGTGGGAATTTTTTGTATAAATAAACAGAAATAGACTAATAGTATGTTCATCCTTCCTTATGCCCTCAGTTTAGAGCAAAAATTTACATTTTAGTCTTAACATGCAAACAGGAATAAATAATATCACTCTCTTAATCCATCTTGTGTATAACTAATCCACAGCCATTTGAACAAAGTGCAGTAGTCCCAGTGCTACAACTGGCCCTCAAGAGCCAAAGATAATCCTTTGTAACAGACTGTCCCCCAAACTGATTTAAATTCTTTGGTAATTTATGACTGTGAGGTGACACAGCTGATCTAAACACTAACATACACATGTTGCTCACAAACCATTCTCCTGCATAACTCTATCCTCATGCAAGATATTTAAATTCCTTTATTGACCTTCTATAATTGAAGATAGCAAGTAGTGATATAAGCCAAAAACATCATATTCCCTCCAACCAGGAAAAAAGTTCCCAATGTGTTCTAATGTAATAATAAAATAATATAATGCAATAACCCTTCTACTACAGGGGTTACTGCTTCTTATGAAGACTTTTTTCTCCCTAGCAGATAAAACAGTACCTAATAGAAATGCAAACACTTAAAGACTGATTGTGTGGTTTAAGGGGAGAATGGAAATAAGAGATATTTCTTAACCTGTTTACATATATAATGTGACTTCACACATATAATACAGTAGCCAGTTTAATGCAGTCCCTATTTCTGCTAAGGGAAATAGAACAAAATGGGGAAATGTCAGGTTACACAGCATTATCCACTGCCTGCTCTGTCAGCCATCAGTATAATAACAACTACAACTACAACTTATTCTACCAAAGTGTTGCAAAGATAGAGATATACATTTCATATGTATATGCAATGTTTCAAATGTAACTGATACTAGCTTTGGATTATTTTGATGCAATGCAATTTGACCAAATATTTTGCCGTAGTAACTTATGTAAATTCAATCTATTTAATAAGTAAGGTCCTTACTTTATTTCTGTAACTCAATATTATTGATTAATTTAGAGTAAATACAGTTGGAATTTAGCCTTTTATGCAAGATAAAAAATGTAATTTCAGAGAAATATTATCAAAAGTGTATTCACCAAACAACTACCTATCTAAGCACCGGGTCAGGGTCAAACTTTTATGGGAAACTTGGAACAGATTTGTTCAAAAAAGTAAGAAAATATATCCTTGTGATAAAATTAGGTTTTTGCATGATCATCAGCAATCAAATATATTACTTCGGCCTCATATTTCCCATGTGCCATTCAATAGCATTCTCATTGCCATCATTATCACCATCTGTTCAAGAAAGGTCAGGATTTATATGAACATATTAAGTCTTAGAAATGTAATATTAGAAGTGGTTTAAAACAAATTAGTTTCAAACGGTTAAACAAATTAATTTCCTTGCTCTGGCTTTTGAGCATTAAAGAGAGAATGTACAAAATACATTCAAGCCAGTAAGTAGGTTCCCTTTTCCTCCCAACACTCTTTGTAACATCCTCAAGAGTACCCAGAAGACCTTTTTGCACATTTTCTGTTGCCAAACACCAAGATCCTTAGTACCTAACAGAAAATCAGAAATATGTATTGGTTTGAGCAGAGGTATCTGAAGAAGGCGAATCGGCATGATTTACATCTTCTGGCTCTTACTTCTGAAGTGTCCAGTGAGACAAAATCTCTTTTTCCATGAAGTGCCAAAACTTTAATTCAAACCAGCCTTAATTCAAAACTTTTCCTAACACTGAGCTGATGTCCCAGGAAAGAAAGTCCTATTTGATTAAGCAAATCTAGAAATTACCTTACGACTACTGGACACATCCCCATGGCTTGCCTAATTAGTCACTAGACACTTTGTGATTCTTTTAGTCCTTCAGAATCTGAATACTGTATCAGGCACAGATTAAATAGATCTTGTTTTAATTCAGTTATAAACGTACAGTCCATGGAAGGGACACAGGAAAGAAAGTCGACAAAGCTGAGCAAGAAAAATCTTACTCTGGAAATACTTATTACAGAACAAAGTTGGGGTTTCATTAACGTTCATAGAATATGTGATTTAACAGGGAATTTCTCCACTTCTAAAAACATTTTAAAAAAACCCAAACAAACTCTAGAGAATGTGTTGACTAAAAACCTGCATACCATTTCAGGAAAAGAGACCAGTTTAAAATTGTAGATAAAGATGATCCACTTTCATGAAATTCTCCTCTATCTTGTGTATGCCTATTTATCTTTCTAATATTAGAAATTGTCTTAAGTCATGAAACACAAACCTGCACTGTTGAGCTCGTGCCAAAAACAGATGTTGTTATTACGAGTGACAGACTAGCAATAAATTGAGGTTTCATCTTATTCTATAACTCCAAGTTAATATGCTCCTATTTATTATGACTAAGGTACATATATATATATTTTTTGTTGTCATAACAAAATATTATGAACAACTATGTTATTCCTCTAATTTTTGAGTAAGAAGGAGAAGAAAGAAAATAAACTCATCTGTTCCTAGCAATCAAATAGAGGAAATAATAGCCTAAAGGATGAAAGGTTTGTAAAGGGATAAAAAAATTATACAAAGGGATTATAAAGGGTGTAATAAAAAAATCTCAACTAGAGTAGACATCGTAATTAAACTGTAGGAATAGTAACCTACATAAGCCATCAATTCATTAAGGGAAAACAAATACACAAGTATTCTTCAGCTGAAACTCAAACAATGATCACCTTTGATTACCTGACTTCTTACATTAGTAGCACATTTTTAATCACAGACTTAGCTCCAATTTTGTAGCTACTCCTTGAAAAAAGGCTTAGTGAAGTCAAGGGAAAACAGACCTGTACAATTATTTCTTTTGATGATTTGGTGTGGGATAGAGGTGAACAAGGAATGAGGAAAGATCAAGAAAATGCAAAAGGTATGGACTACACATTTAGCAGGAAGAACTTAGGGAAAAGTAAAAGTAACATCCCTTCTCTCTTCCGCCCTCACTCTTCCAAATTGTCATTAAATTTGACCACCACCTGGAAATGCTGAAATTTTACAGTGCAAGACAAAGCTAACAATAAATTATCAAAAACACTTTATTTGACAGAAAGGAAGTGGCTACAAAAATATTTGAAAGAGGAAAGCATTTAATATCAAATGTCATTAAAGAAATTTCAAAATGAAGGCTGATTCTTTTACAAAATATCAACATTGTTAATCATTAATATAACAACCAAGGAAGTTAATGATGTTTCATAATGCTTTTTTCATTATGAAGTTTTAACTGGAAAAAAGATTTATGGGATTGTGATGAATTTTATAAATATATTTCAAGATTGATGGTGGGCTTTTTTTACATTAATTTCGTCCATCTCTAAATGTACTAGCCAGCTAATACCTACTCTGGGGACACTGTGAATGTAAATCAGGCACAGAATTAAAGCATTTAATACTGTGTGCACACTATTCTGAAAAAAATGTGCAGCAAGATGATCCTTGCAGAAGCTGCTCATGTTGCAGATTTAGAAAATAAACTCAAATTACTCCAGAAATACAGCAGCACATTAGTAGGAAAGCTCATTTGACTCAAACTGCATATATAGGAGAAGGAATTTGTCACTAGTCATTAATGTCAAGAGTTATGTTAAAAAAAAATTTCTAATACTTCTTGTCAATACTTAACTTAGCCTTTACAGGATCAATATTTAGAGGGCAGAATCTGTTTCAAATGAACAACAGCTTGAGGTTCCAAAATAATATGATGAAGATAAATACAACAACAAACAATACAACTTCAAGCACATAGTATAACCACCAGCATGTAGCAGAAGAAATATTGGATCTAATTATTTTGATTGTAACGGACCTACAAGCACTTTTAAGCATTTATTTACCTGCTTATGGGTTATATGGGAGCTCCCAAACTCTTATTTCTTTCCTGGCATTCCTGGTAGTGCTGCCAGCTCTTCTGTCCTTAGACCCAGGACAGGATGGGTGCAGCAGCCAGGAAAACCAGCAGGATGGACACCTCACCCCCCTGGGCACTTTATCTGTTTCTGAGTTCCATAGCAAGCTGTGCCACCTTCCACTGGCATGAGGCATGTGTTGCCTCTTCTGCTTCATATCCACAGCCTTTTCCAGACCTATTACTCTTATGTTACAGAAGTCAGGTGTTAAAGGAGAAAAGAGGGTCTGCAGACAGGGAACAGTAAGAGGATTCATGGAAAAAAAAAATGTTGTGCCTGAGTTTTCAATGGAGGGACAGAGAAAACTTTGGAAAAGGAAAGCTCACTGTTCTGCTTCCAAAACTTTGTTCATATTCACTGAATCGGAATTTTACCAGCTGAAAAATTTCTGCTCCCTCTCACTGCTTGCTTCTGTCCTCCTTCCAAAGGAGGGGATGAGCTGTGACGCACACTTGCATCCATGTGTGCAGTACACAGGTTAATCTGTGACTTGCCAAGCAAAACAACCACCACCCTACCTCTGAACAGAGAGATTCCTGTGACTTCTGTGAGGAAAAATAGGAAATACATTCTATCACCCAGAAACACAGCTGAGGCCGCTCCTAAGAAGGACGAGGAAACAAATGCACATAGGTAGCTGGGAACCAGCAAACATTCACATGTGTGAATCTTCAGACAGCACAGCACTGCACGTTTAATCTGCACCACATCTTTTTGCCTACACAGGCAACCAAAAAGACCTCTCAGTCCTGGCCTGTATCTTCCACAGGCCCAGCACTCCATACCTTAAGTATGAAACAGTGTCTGAAACCTTTATGACACTGGTGAGGAAAACTAAAAAGAAAGTAAAAAAGTTAAAGTTTCTCTGTAGCCGGTTGAAGGTTCCCAAGAAAGCAGGTTTCCAGTTGGACAGCAGGGATGCACCATTGTGGCAACCCTCACCTCACTCTGTGGGAGCAGTGCTGGAGAACAAACCTTGGCCTCCACACCCAGGGCAATCCAGGCCATCAGGCAGCAGATGGGACAGGCCATGCTGGGTCAGACAACTGCCCAGGAGCAAGTTCCCAACTCCATCCATAAGCAGGTGTCTTGGAGGAGCAGATAGGCATACATGGCAATTCCCCACTGAACCATCTCCAGCTATTTCCATGTGTGGAACAGGCTTCCCAAACCAGATACAGCTTCCATAAATCAGAGTGCAAATATGTTTTTGGGAAAGGTTATTCAAGTCACAGGAACCCAAGTATTCCCCTCCTAGCTCTAGCTTAATATGCTGTATTTTCAGTAAACACGCTCTTGAGAAAAATCTACAAAAAGCCTAAACCGAATAGAGAAACCAGAAAGATAAATAAAACAAGGATCTTCTATCCTGCTCTCAATCCTCCTTTGCAGAACACTTTGGCAAAAACTACCAGCAAATTCATTCTTACAAGGACTCTATATTTAATACATATTTAACATTTTTTTATTATAAATGGAGGAAAAAATCTGGCACATCTCTGCTTATAAAACAGGGTATAAGAAAATTACTGCTTTTAGGTTTTAACATAACTCTTAAAAAAAAGACAAAAAATATTACCACCTTTTTGTTTTCAGATTCTCTAAAAATATCAAAGAACAATTATTTTTAGGCTTCAAACAAAAGAAATGAACATACTGACAAATTTACAAGGACATGCAAACTGTTTTCGAAATTTGTGGGACTGGCATTCTTTAACTGGCATGAAGAAATGAATGCTTCTTTAACACAGAAGCCAAGAACATTCCTTGAATCTTGTACCCTAAGAAGTCACTGCTGATGGAAAATAAAATATCTTTTTTCTTTATTTGTAGTTCTCATTCTGAAATAAAGGTGAATTGGAGGGGGGAAAGCAACCACGCAGCCATCCCACAAGACTGCTGAGGGATAAACTGATCCAAGGAAGTACAGCTCAGCCAAGCTTATTCAATCAACAGCAACACTGACAAACTTCCTTTTACAGGACTCTGTCAGAGGTCATGAATCCCTTAATGGCACTTCAACCATAAACCTGCCCTTCCACATAAATCTTCCTGAGATTCAGTTACCTGTTTTTCACCACTAACCCCATACAAAATTGCCTGAAGGCTTCTCAGAAATACAGGCAAGCGAGCTCTGCAAAATGGTTAAGTGCACAGCCTGAAGTTCAGCAAGAGAAAGAGAGGGGGAAAAGAAAGTATAACACAAAAAGATGGGCTGATGTAGAGCCATAACTTGCCAGCCTTGCTGCTCCTTGGCTGCCTAAAGAGCCAGGTGAGCCTGGTCAGCCCCAGCTGCAAGATTTTCCTCCAGCAATAGCCTTGGCACAGTCAGGTATTCCCTCCCCTGTTGGTTGCTGTGGCAGCTGGAGCAGCCACCCTGCCTTTGAAGGGCTCTGGCACTGGCAAAACAAGCAGTAGGATTCATTTGCAGGCCTGCACTGAAATATATGTCTAAATTCTAATTTAAAGGTAGGAAAGGCTGAAAACTCAAGCTTACAGGAAATTTGAGGGGGAATAAAAAACAAAAAAAAGAAAATGGAACTGTTAAATGAGCCCTTGTGTGACCTTACCTGTTAAAGTCAGAGTTCAGGCAGGCTGCAGTTACTGGGACATAATCTCAGAGGTTCTGACTTATTTATCTAGACAACCTGTTACTTCACATATCAGTAAGCTTCCTAGTCTCATGATGTAACTCACAGAATTGAGAAATACTGTCTTTGCAATCTTAATTAGTGTAGTAGTAATAGGTTCTTTCTCCAATATTACCATATTTCATATGTCAGACAAGCCAAAGAGCTAAACGAAGAGCAAGATGTCTGCACCTCAACAAGCATTGTTAGGTGATGTAATTCTGTCCTTATGCCCTGTTTTCACATCCTTCAAGCATATTTCTTATCTTAAAACAAAATCCTGAGACTTCCATGTTCCCAATGTTTGGGTGTTTGTCCCCCAGAATTGTCATTCCACATGACTGCCAGCCCTATATATCCAAAAGTCTTCTGCTGTTTCAGAAAAGTTATGACCTAGGCTTTCTGATGGGTTTGGTTTTGGGGATTCTTTTGTGGGGGGAGGGTGCTTTTTGCTTTTTTTTTTTACCTCTTGGGCAAAATTTTATAACTTATCAGTGAATTTGTGAAGAACAGAAGCTCTTTGCCATTTTTTAAATTAACAAAGTTCCCATATTGTGTAAATCACAATAAAAGCCTGAGGTAGCTGATCACAAGGCATACTCTCCAAGTCTGACCCTTGCCAGAAGTTCTATCTTCCTTCCAGTTCCTCTATTCCTCTATATCCACCCAAGTTCATGTTCAGTTCTGAGCCCCTCACTTCCAGAAAGACATTAAGCTGCTGGAGCAGCTCCCCAGAAGGGCTGGTAAAAGGTGTGGAACCCAAGTCTTATGAGAAGCAGCTGTGAGAGCTGGGGTTGTTTAACCTGCAGAAAAGGAGCCTCAGGTTAGGTCTCTACAACTATCTGAAAGGAGATTATAGCCAGATGGATAGTCAGTCTGTTCTCCCAAGTAACTAGTGACAGGACACGAGGAAATGGCCTCAAGTTTCAGCATAGGAGGTTTAGATTGGATATTAGGAAAAATTTCTTTGCTAAAGAAGCATTGGAATAGCTGCCCAGGGAAGTGGTGAGTCACTGTCCCTGGAGGTATTTTAAAAACACGTAGGTCTGGCCCTTAGGGATGTGGTTTAGTGGCGGACTTGACAGTGCTGGGTTAATTATTGGACTCAAAGGTCTTTTCCAGCTTAAATGATTTTGTGATCCTATCCCCTTGGCAAGGCAGGCAGTCCAGACCTCTTGAACCTCTGATGCCCAAACCCAGAAATTTTATCCTCTAATTCCTGGACTGTGCAGACTGTGATTCTGCACTTGCTTGCTGTCACATTTGGGCTAACATTCCAGAGGCTGGGCATTTCAAATCCCAAAGCACGGTAGTAGAGAGCTTTTCTGGATCTCACTGGGAACAAGAAATTACTCCTGCATGGGTAAGAAGCCCTCACTGGGGAGAAAACACAAAACATGCTGCTTGAAAATTTAGTATTTGTGCAGTGTCATCTAATAAAAGAGTCTGAATAAACTTGGAGATTAACTTAAATTTACTTAATTATTTTTATTAATTTCAATTTTAGTTAAAGGGCTTAATTTTAATTAGTGATTCAGCATTGAACTGCATACAGCAAAGATGTCCAAAGCAAAGCTGAAAACCAGGCCTGAGCAATAGGAAGGATAAGAGTTTGCACCGCTGTGTCAAAAAAAAATTAGTAAGGCTGACACAGGGACAAGGAAGAGGAAAAGGAAGAGGAATGAAAGCGATGAAAAGAATTCTGTTTACTTTAAGCTAATGGCCAAACATCTGTGAGAAATGCAACAGGATTTTAGACTGAGCGGAAAGGGGAATGAGCTAAAATAGAAAAAAAAAGATTGGTGCTTGTTCTCTCTCCTCCTTTTCCTTCCACTCTTCCCAGGAGCACTAAAAAATAGTAACAAAGAGGAAAGAATTAATTGCATGACAAGGAAAGTGCAGAGAAGTGCAAAAAAGTTAAGATCTCAGGGGAAAGCCTGCAGATTATTGCCAGACTTAAGAACATTTACTTTTGCTTGCTTTCCAAATGTAATTGGAGATAATAAAATTGATAATTAGGAAGAGAAGAAGATCTTAGAGAAAAAGCAGAGTGCAATGCTTGCATAACTGGTAACAACAAAGAATTTTCAAATCCATTATTCATTGAGGATAACATTAAACAACACCTATTAGAGATAAAGGCTTGATAGATTATACCCTAGGGCACCATTTGAGGCAGCCAAAGCAATCTTTGGCTTGCTAATCTAGCAGTAGAGATGTTCCAAATGACACTTGGCACTTCTTGGCACATCTCACAAAATTTCCACAGTGATCTGATCATACCTATTAATCAGAGGTGGAGAAGTAAAATCTCAGGGGACAACATTTGCAGAAGATTTAAAGATTAGTCATTAAACACAGATTTGGATCCCTTCTCAGTTGTTGTCACTGAAGGCTGGTGCAAAGTATCCAGGAATGTAGGTCAGCTGTGGTTGAAGATAGGGCTTTGTCCCATCAAATTGTGACAACAAGTGTTGGAGCCACCCTGCATAATTGCTGTCACAGCCATCCTTGAGCACCTGGCATTGAAGAGTCCAGCATCAAAGCCAAGCTTGCTCTTCAACTCACCCATCTGACCAGCACAGATTTACTATGTGTGCTCTGGCCTCTTAGCTACAGCCCCTGGGATAATGACTCCTACCAGCAAGAAATCAGGAGCATCGATCCATCTTAAAGCTCCCACTGGATCTCAGCTTCCCCAAGAGAACAGGAACACTTTTTCTCCACCAGACCGCAGATGCTTTCCTTCTCTGCTTCTGCAATTAGAAAGAAAAGCCTGCTGGAGAGTAGGAGGTAAGTAGAATTGTGCATCTGTACATAAGTGCAGACAATGAACCTCATAGCAAATTCTGAGCATTATCTTGTAGAGAAGAGCTGCCAGTCTTTTTAAAAATTTATTAGTATTTAGGGAGATGCTGTGACAAAGGATAAAAAGAAGTAAATTACTTAAAAAAAAGAGAGAGAATGTCTTTCTGGTTATCTTCCTTTAAATTTATCTTTATTGTTAAACAACAAATGGAACAAATGCTAAAAAATTATTTACTGGCTAGCAATAGGTTCATGTGAATCAAAGAGTATTAAATTGTAGAACAAAAAGCTTGCCAGAAATCTATGGGCCTTTCCAAAAAAACAATCATCAAATTAGTGAAAGAAGTGAATTACCATGTGACAGTAAGAATAGAACTGGATTTCTTATAAAAATCATAACTTAAAAATTAATTCCAGCTGGCCTGGATAGCAATGTTGCCAAATTCAGGGAAGTTATCTATAGTTACATTGGTCTGACCATTTAACATTTGCAAAGAACAGAGAATCCAATAACAATATAATAAGGTAAGTTTTAAGACATGTCTCACTTGATATCCACAAGACAGAAGAGACAGCATGCTTGTTTAGTAATTTCACTAATGCTCTTCTAACCTTATTTTAAAAAAAAATCTTTAAGCCTAGTGTCAATGGACATAAGGAAATTGCACACTGCAGTTCTCCACTGCATAATGATGTTTTTCCTTGGACCCCATGTTCCTTGCACTAACCTCTTGACATACTAACCTCTTGCTGGAAAAAGTCTCTTTAATTCTCCAGTCAACTTCCATTCGTCTTTAATTTATAGATAATTCAGGCCAGCATCCATAGTTACCACTGACTCACCACCAACTCTGTCAATGTTCTCAGTAGTAAACAATAGGGGAGGAAAAGAAAAAAAGGAAAAGAAGCTAAAAGCAGGACAGGATCCCATGCTACATCTAGAGGGGACAGCACGTGCCTGGCAGCACTGGTTGCACCCTGCATAGGTGCCCTGGCACATGGAGTGATGGGTGGAGGGAAAGACTGGATACTGAGGAAACAGGGGAATACCTTGTGGGGAGTAAATCTTCTGGACCAGCTGAAAATCTATGCTACTGTGACCCCTTTCAGGAAACAGCTAGCCCAAGAATTGCTGAATCAAGAGGCTGACAGTAAAGAGGTGCTTTCACTGCATGGTCTCAGCTGCTTTCTCTACAGCTCAAGCACCACTCCGCTGAGGAGCTGTGAGCTTTTTGGGGGAATGATTTGATCTTTTGAAATGTGTACCAACAAACTGAAAAAATACTGCATGGACTTCTTCAATGGGGCAGTATTCTCTTAATGGCTTTGGGACATGGAGACATCATATGAATTTGGGGGAATCATTTTTGTCATAAAGATATTGACAAGGAAAATACCCATTTGAAGGAGGGGAAAAAAAAACCCAGCACTTTCAAACAATCAAACTTTTGGAAAATATGCCATCTGAAGTAGCTTTTTATCTGTTTACTTTTTGTTTTGTTCACGAAAGTACACATTACTCCTTGACCAAAGAATTCTGGGTAGATTAAAACACAGGGAGGTTTAATACATACCTTGCACTGAAGACTGAAGAGCAGCTTTGCTATTCCTAGTATCTTGAGTTCTAAATTAGAAAGCTTCCACAACCTCCATATAATGATCAATCTTCCTCTTATCTGATTGCCAAAGAATAGCCATCCTGAGCTCTGCCTTTTGTTCTGAATTTAAAAATAAACTCTTTTTTACAAATTCTGTCCAAACATTCTACGTTGTGCTGTATGGCAAACTCAATCTGTTAGTCCCTTATTCTAGACAAAAAAAAAGGCTGCCCCTCTGAATGATTTACTGCCCTCTCTGAGTTTTCACTGACACCAAAATTACTTTGTATGTATTTTTTCAAAGAATGTTTGTGTGCAACTCCTCCATGCCCATGAACGAGCTTAAGGAGTGCAGACAAATCCTTTAAAGTGCTATCTGTTTTCCAAGGTCTGAAACACAGATGTCTCTTTTTGGTAATGCTGCATGCCATTGACCTTACTGCAGATTTGATGTCTTCCACTGGCGCACCAGCCGGACATGATTTGTTAGGTAAAGGGGTTGGTTTTTGTGAGGGTTTTTTTTAGAAGCTTGTTTCAACTTCCAGCCTTCATTTAGAGTTTGTCTTAATGTTGTTTTACTTTTCAACAAATTATTTATACGCAAAGATGTAGCCAATTGTCAGATTAGAAAGGATCTTAACTAGTGAAGAAGGAAATATTAATATCTCTTTTCAATTTTCAGTCTTTCAAAATCTTTTTATTCAAGCAGCATCTTCTTTCATTTGCCTTCCCTATTCTCCCCTTCTTTTGTCATTGTATCCATATTTTGCAAAGAAAATTTGGAAGAACAGATGAGAACCTACCTGTATTTTATGTATATCACAGCTACAACTAATTCTGAAATGTTGTCTTTTGTTTGAATAAAGCGTGCACAGAATAGAATGGTTACATTTTATCCTCTTCAGTTTCTCTTAATTTTTAGTGTATACTTTTTATTACTTCTTAAATCACAATTACTGAGAGTCCATTTTCTTTCCTGTTCTGCCAAATCCTAATGGTATTTTATATATTTGATTTCATTCTAAGCCACTAATAATTTGCCCGAACACATTCCCCCATTAATATTTCCTTAAAGAAATAATGTTTAGAGGTCCTCTCAGGTGAAAAAAGTAACTTTCAAACTCTGGTGAAAAGGCAATGCTCTTAGGAAACTGCCTTGGTTTCTGGTAGCATGACAGCACTGGAACTGGAGCATCGGTGCAGGCAGGTGATCAGACTAGGCAATTCTTCTAATGTCTCATCTTCAGAGCTGAAGCAGATGCTCAGGGAATAAGTATGATATTTCTGAGTGCTTTGCTGTGCTCCAGCTATTCTCCCCCAGAGTATTTTGTGAAATGGATTTGGTTTGCCCATTTACTGACCCTGGTTTATCCAGTTACTAACCATGTATATAATCTTTTTGGCAAATTTATCCACATGTCCTTGAACATATGGAGACTACCACACATGTAAATTAGCCATAACATGCTTTAACATTAGCGTGCTGCATGACTGTTGCATTTAAAAAAACAAATAAACAAACAAAAAACCAACCCTTCTTCTGCTTGGCTTGAACCTGGCTTCTGTTAGCTTTCATGTACTGAAAGAAATTATAAACTGTCACTATCGTGGATAACTTTGCAGATTTCTATCAAATGCCCCATAATTCATCCATTTTTAGGGTGATGAGTCTTAACCCTTTTAACTATTCCCCATTTAATCTCACTATATGTACAAAACTCAGAAATTTTCAACTTGAGAGACACTGCTAACAAAAGTCCTCCTTGCGATTGCATAATTTGTTTTTAACAAAAACACTGTAAAAAAAAGGATTCTTTTAATACTCAGATCCGTGTGTTCTTTTGTTTAGCCCATAGCCAAGGGGCAGTTATTAATTTATATGTTTTATATTAATTTCACATTATAGAAATATTATAGAATATAATCAAATGCACAATCACAAGACCAAGAATATTTGACTAGGCAGCAAATGCATGACATGTATCCACAAAAGCCATTGATTGCTATATTGGTCACTGATGGGTCCTCAGATGAAGAATTAATTTCATCCATTCCCATGAAAAAACTAAACAAATCAGAATCCAGAGAATTGTAACAGTATTAGAGTATTTAAACAGAAAAGGTGATGAAAAGATAAAAAAAGACTGTGCTAATTGGATTTCTCTTCTCTGAAGTGGCAGCTGGGAGCAGATATGACAGTGATTCCACAATAAGTAATAAAGCTCTATAAAAGGACAGTAATCAACAGCTTACAGAGTTCACCATGAGGGAAAAAAATGCAAAAAGCTAAGGCTGGATATTACAAAGAGTTATCTAACAGTCAGAGAAGAGAAATGCCAAAATAGTCTAAGGAGTTCTGGAATCTGTTCCTCTGAGGGCTTTTAATATCTTCCAGGGTGGCATGCTTGATCCTTTCCCAGTCTATGAAGATAAAAAACTGGTCTTCTAAAACCCCTGTTAGCTTTGCACTTCTATGGCTCCTTACTGATGTAATGAAACATGTGGCTTTAATGGGACACAGCTGCCTAAAAGCATTTTATGAGTTCTGGTAGCTAGCCAAAGGAACAATATATGGACCTACAAATAGCAAGAATAGGACACAAGAGCTATTGTTTGTAGTCATATGGTTTCATTTGCATG
Organism: Petroica traversi; assembly: GCA_025920805.1. Lineage (NCBI taxonomy): Eukaryota > Metazoa > Chordata > Aves > Passeriformes > Petroicidae > Petroica > Petroica traversi. The sequence continues at coordinate 1,757,678 of JAHLSL010000017.1, forward strand.
TTACTTTGTTGGAAAAAGTTAAATCTTGCCTATTCACTTCTTGCTGAGTCTGTCTGTTTAAGGCATGCAAAGTGGAAAATAACAGAACAGAAGCTCTTACTCTGAATTCAAAATTTCTGAATTGCTAAGTGCACCTAGGGGCTATCAGCACAGAGCAAACAGAATTTGTTCTTGGGAGTAGGCATTATCACAACTTTGTTCCAATTAAAATACATCTTTCCATTGTTGTCTCTCCCTTCTTCACATTTCAATTGCCACGACCTAATGGGAATTCAAGCTTGAGCTTATTGGCCAAAATTACAACCATCCACTTTCTAAACTACAAAATCACACCACTTCCATCTGCTCGTGGCAGAATTTGCTCTGATTTTGCAAGGAGAAGGGTATGAGCACTTTGTTGCATCTGATGAAAGGAAGGCTCATCATTAAAGGCTTCTCATGGCAGCTCTGCCCTGGTGAGCATGAACAAGACTGATTCCAGGCAGTAACAGGTGACAGCCCAAGGACATCACGCTGCTGAACTTTAATTTGACATTGTAACTTCATTCCAGACACACTCATTTTAGCTTCACATATAATTAGTGAAAAAAGGTGGGTCCTAAACCACAAATAAAACCCTTTCTGTTGAGCAGACAACCAGGACCATTCCTAACCAGCACCTAATTTAGGGGCTCACCTTCTCTGGGCACAAGCTGTCAACATCTGGTAGAGAGTATTGGAATACGTGAGGGGCTTGTTCTGTCACGGAGCTCATTTACTGCTCATTAAGCAGGCAAAATCTTCATACAGATACAAACTTGCAAAAGGTTAGATACATAAAACACTTCCTTCTTCCAAGCAGATTCAAAAGTAAAATAAAGCACAATATTGTGACGAGGGGAAAATGCACCATGTTTCATTGTGCATAATTTTAAATAAATACTGATCTTGTGGTGAAAGAATAGTCATCAGACTTCATGGCAGTAATTCAAATTCACATGGAATCTATGCACAGCCTTTACACACCTTCAGGTAGTTACTAGGGGAGCAGTTTAGTGACCCCTGCTTTCATTCTTGGGTCTGATCCAGAATCATCCACTCTGCTTGAATATTATAACATTGTTCAACTGTATTGTGGATAAAACCAAGTAATTTCCTCCAAGACAAGAATTAGAAGATTTGAAGAACAGAGTTGCAAACTTGAGTGTTCAAAGTAAAGGAACATCAAAGTTAAACTTAGTTATAGTTATTGTTTCTATTTGTAAATTCCCATTGCCACTTTTCTGCTTACATTTTGACATAGATTTCATTTTCCTCTTGTTTATAACAGCATAGCTCAGGTTTAAAAATTATTTCTTTCATTATTTGTTCTAAAATACGACATACTATTTAGTTCAATACAAGAAGTCTTGTACCAGCTACTGTAATATATTTATTAAAATACTTTGCTATTAAAATAACTGTGTCATGAACTTCCACAGACTACTCAATCCCCCTATTTTGTGTGTGTGTTAAGCAAAAGGAAACATTTTCTGGATTTAAATAAGCAAGGCCAAAATTAAGGTTGCATAGGATATTTTATCTCTGGAATCCATTCATTCTGAGTTTTTGGCACTGCAGATTTGCACTCAGAATAGGTGTTGTGCACAGTTGTTTTGGTTTGAAAAATGAAGTAAAAGTCTTTCTTTCAGTCATGTACATCATTGTGATCACTCAATTCATGAAAAGAACTGGAGTCACAAAATCATCTTCTGTCCTTTCTCATACTATCTCCTTTCTTAGGCTTCCTCACACATAAGCCTTCCCATTTTGTCTTTCTGAGCAATTTTAGTGTTTACTGCTTAGCCTTCTGATTGAAGTTCATCTTTGCATAGACACTACAGTGAAACTTCTTTTTTTCACTATTCCAGTCCCTCCTGCAGGAAACACCTGCTTTGGCTATATGGCCCACCAGCCCCCTTTCTTCTGTTCATGGCTGGTTAAATAACCTCTGGCTGTCTATGCCTTAACTCCCTTCCTCATCCATTACCCTAATCTCTTTGTCCAGCTGATCCAGGAACCAGAATCCTGCTTGTTTTCACCCAGCAGAGTAACCCCAAATACTGTTTTCACTGCCCTATGAGTCCCCAGTCCCTGTATTCTCTGTCTTCTTCAGCCAGATCCCTTGTCCTAGTCTCTTGATTTGGCCCCTGGACTGAGATCTCCTCTGTTATTCTTTCAAATTTTATAATTTTGTGTTCTAATTTTTATAAAGCATTTGCAATGAAGAGAAATAGCCCCTGATCTTTGTAGTGATGTCCAGGGCCAGCAACAGTTTGAGAACTTCAGTTACAGGAGACATCTGCTCAGCCTGAACTGTCCCAGCCTGGGCACACAGAGATAAACTATAGGGAATAAGGCTGAAAACATCCAGCAAGCATGAGCATATTGGAATTACGTGTTCTTTAAGCAGCTTACAGCTTTGCCAGATTTGGTCTGATTTCACGGAGATAAAAGCTGTCCTTTAGCCAATAGCCACTTCTCTTCCAAGTGTCAAGTCTCCACACAGAAAACACAGATGCACTCAGGCAAGAAATGAGAGCCAAACAGGACTTGAAAATACCTTTGGCAGTCCACACAGTATATGTGAAAAAATCCATTCGGGGCCACATTTTCTACATTAATACAAATCCCACACTGACTCTCCTCCCACTAATGAGATCATGAAATGATGACCTGCAGACCAAAGATCACACAACTACATTTAGAGTTCCACAAAGAGGAGATTATCTTCACTGTGCCAAACAATTCCTCTAGCCTTATTAAGAGAAATCCCAAACCTGGGGAACTAATGTTGATTAATTTCTACATGAAGCACTTCAGCAGTCAGTACAAGAAGTCAGATTTCAACTCAGACAGTTATAGTTTGGCTACATTATAATCATCTGAAAACAAAGTCTGTAATGGGAAGTGTCAGACAACTTTAATAGGTGGGGCTGATACAGCCACCTTATCATAGGGAAACACACTACACATGCAGGGAGATCAGCCATAAAATAACCTCCTTCCCGTTATTGCCCTGCAGGTCCAGCAGCTCTCACACTTCAAGCCACTTGAATTTTGGCAGCCCAGTGACTAACAGCCAGAAGCACAATTTCGAGCTGATGATAAAACACGGACCTCTCAAAACAACTCATAACGGCTTTTCCAGCTTGTAATTTTCAATGGGGGAAATTAACTGGAGTTCTACACTTGCTGCTGCACTGTGTGTTCTAAGTCATCAGTACTTTCTAGAAATTTCTCCAAATGTACACCTGTAGCTGGTAGTTTCCCATATATATACTCAATAACCCCACTGAATACATACCAGAGTTATTCTGTACACTAAGGGTAAGGTTATCTCATAGGTACCTCCCCAGCCCAGTGCACAGTGTAAAGCACTGTTTTGGTGCCAATGGGCATTTCTGCATTTCTGCAACATGGAACTTCACAGGGAGCTGTACACAATGTATTTTACTTGGAGTACAGTAGATAAGCTGTCATTTCTGCTTTGGGCACCCCACATCTTACTGATTGTTCCAAAAGCCAATTCTCCCAAAAGCAGGCTGAAACAGAGTCTGCTCTCATAGTCTAGAACACAAAAATGCACAACAGGTATAACACAGAAAAACCTACACTATCTTACTGTACATGTAAATAGAGACATGCAATTAAGTCACAACAGATATAAATCAAAACAGAAACAAACAAAAAAAATCATTAATTACCTACTTTTACAGATTCATACCTGCAGTCTTCTCATTCTAAAGCAAAAAGCCAGGAGAGGGAATATTCAAATTTCTTGTCCATTTGGGTGGCTTCTTTGCACATGTTCCTGAATTTTCAGCTATGATGAGATCCGCTCATTGGCAGTCACCAAGAGGCTGATATGACCATGAAATGAGGAAACACGGGGAATGAAAAATAAGGTACTAGCACCACCGTTTGCTGAGGGCTGGAAAAACTAGCAAAAACTTTCAGAGCCCTTGTAGACCTATTTATATAATGCTAGCTGCTTTTAACTCACCATTGCTACTATTGGAGATGCTTGATGAAAACATGCTTTCAGCATTAATTACTTGCCAGGAAAATCTTAATGAAATCCAGATGATGATTTTTATTCCCAGCACTATAAATCTTTATATGTAGAAACAGTTTTAAACAAGGGATTAGTTTAGCAATTTGAGTTAAGCAAAAATATAATTGAGAGCTAGCCATATACTGGAAGTGAACATGAAGTGACTGGCAAAGGTGGACTGGGACAATTTAGCACAATTAATTTCCCTCTGGAAAACTCATATTTTATTGTTGCTCCTTTTCATCCCAACACTAAGAAATATGGGATATCTGCACAGCAACCCTGAAAAGGATGAACTCTCTTCGGGCAGCACAGCCCTTCCCCACTGTCACATGGTGTTTCCATTTCTGCCTCCTGTTTCCTGAAGTAATTTAAGTTAGCTTCTAAGAAAGAGAAGATCTGTGAAGCAGAAAAGTAGCAAAAATCTTATTTAAGCAATTTAAAGGAGCACAGTTTGATTTTAAAATATACTGGTTAAGAAATAGATTTCAACACCTGCATTGCAACGTGTAAATGAGATTCAGATAGACTCTTAAAATCTAATTTACTTCTGGCTTCTCTGCTATCTGCTGCTTTCATTTCGCTCCCCTTGAGCAACAGATGTAGATGTTACAAATGGCAATCATCAAATCAATTCATAAAAATGGATGTATTACACTTTCCACAACTTCAATGAAAAACTGCTGTGGAAGAGAAATCCTTTAATGTGCAGCAAAAATAGCTCTACAAATACTATTTTTTATAAATTTATTAGAAACATTTCTATTGCACTTACATGTTGATAAACTTTTCTGTTATCAAGACATTACTGTTGGGCCAAATGACCTAATATGTGTCCCTTTTACCAAGTTCTTAAAGTCATGTGTTTAATTCCTTACTCTGGTTTGTTCTGCCTTAAAAAAAATAGATTTATTTCTGTGAAAAACAAACAGCAAGAAATAGCTACTCCATCTTATCATGATAGTATCCAATATCTACTCAATGCAAGGTAAGTTCGGAAGGAGGTGAGGAAGAAAAGCCAAAGTGTACCTTCCTCTTTTTTAAGTCTTTCTTGAAAACTATTTAGGCTAGGCTCACCACTCCAAGGTTATGATGCAGCCATCATCACTCTTAAGCATTCTTGCTCAGAAGGAAATCAGAAATCAGGCTAAAAATGCATCATTAGAAGCTTCTGTGAGGTTGCTCATTTTCCTTTCTCACTTCAGGGTTATTTGGAGAGGCCATGTGTTCCTGAACCTCTGGGGTTGGTGAGTGAGAAACACTTGCAGTTGGAAAGATGTATTAGTCACAGAAAGCAACTTCTAGATGGATAATGGTGAACAAGCCCTTCCTTCGCAGCCACTTTGGGTGAGTCCTTGTGGGACAGGAATCAGGGTGCCAGCATTCAGCTTCTCTCCCCACATCCTTCTGGTGACACTAAGGACAAAGATGGGAAAGGAAGGAACAATGATGGCACAAACCCCCAGAGGTCTGTCAGACAGTGGAAAGCTGGGGGAGGGCGAGCTGCCAGACAAACATCCTCCAGGCACATTGAAAGGAAGAGATTGATGTGATAGCTAAAATTCTAGGCATCAGGCTCCCAAATTCTGCCACCTTGATTCATTTCAAACCACTTTAGAGAAGCCAGCATCTCCTTAGATAAGCCTGTTGCTTCACACACATGTCTCAGTGCCACACAAATGTCCACAAGTACACCTGATATGTGCTCATGTGCTCCTCTGTGCACTCATAGCACAGTGGCACTGCATAAACTGGGGGAAAGGAACCCTCTTGCTTGTGGGGCAGCCTGTGGGTATCAACTTCTTCTCTACAGTAGTGCTGACACTAGTGATGATTCTGCTCAAGCAAGCACATAAACCAGGAATACTTCTGCTTGTCTCCAGCTTAATAAGGGAACAGAAGTACACAATAACACAAGGATAAATCAGGATTTAACCAATAACAATAAATTTGTATTTTCTAGTTTCTGAAACTGGCACCATCTGAGCAACAGAAGAATTAGAAGCCATTTTCAGTAATCACCTATTTACTGGAATCATGTAAGGAGATATATTCAGCATTATGATTGAGGATTTCTGTGCAGTGCTTTCACACAGCATTTAGGTAATTTATTCTGTAACAAGCTATTCCCATCTCTATTAAGAAATTATTATATCCTACATTCAAGACAGAGTAAATCTTAATTCCTTTAAGCTTCCTTTTGTTTGAAAGTGAGAACATGCTTGTAAAAAACCATCATCCTTATGAAAGTGACTGCAGATAGCAGACACCAGAACTGAGAGGACAAAAGCATAGCTAAGACACCTGCAGCTTAGCAGGGAGAGCAGCTTCCCTCTTTCAAATAAAAAAAAAGTATGTCTGGTACTTTCAAAAAGAAAAAGAGATATTAAAAGAATAAGTACATAATATATCTATTAAGACAGAACATCTAATTTGCATAATAGTTTTACTGGCAGATGTGAGTTCCAGAAATTTCTACAAAACAAAAAGCTACCTACACTTTGAAAAGCTATTTGTTCCCTGTTAGGAGGAATGCTGCAACACTCAAAATGCTCCCTCTGGGCAGACAAGGCAGGGAGAGATTTAGATCAGTGTGGTGATGCAACCATTCAGGCCAGCTCCAAAGTTAAACATGTGTCCAGCCAATGGTCTCGCAGGCAACCACATTTACAGGATGACATCTTTTTAAATTCTTTTCTTAGGAGGAATATAAACAAGGCTGCAACAAATAATCAACTTCTAACCAAGAACATAAGGGAATTTCTTTGTAGTAACTGATAAACTTTTCCTGCGCAAACTTCTTTGTATAGGAAAAATGCTCTGCAAGTGTTCCCTTGTCAGTGGTGCCCAGTCCTGGCCCTTTCCTTTGGTGAGCCTCAGCCATGAGACAGCATCAGTCAGCTCCACTGCCAGATCCCACAGCCAGGTTTGCCAGGCCAGCACTGTATAGAGAGCTAAACCTGCCTAAAATCTTCTCATAGTTAGGCAATTTGAAAATAGGTAAACAACAGTTAAAATTTTATTCCACAATCTAAAACGTAAATCTCTACACAAAATAATTATCTATCTTAGGAATAATGTCTGTATTGCTCTTTTCCCCCCCCCCGCCAGTGTTATTCTGCCAGTTTAACTGTTGGGAAGAGTTGTTTGACTAAAATAAAAGTAAACAACATTTTAAAGACTTAAAATAAATAATTTAATTTAAACCAAGTTAGCGTTGTCAGTATACCCAAAGAATCTCCAATGAACAAGGAGTATAATTAGGAAAGTTGATATTATTATTTCCACCACAAAATATCATTAAAGGTTTTATAATTGATGCAGAACAGATGCATCCATGAAAATACTTCTCTTTCAAAACAACAAATGAACTTCTGACTGCCCAGGTCACTTAGTTTGTGTACTGACAGACTGGGTTTTCAGTAGTTGACCTTTATCAGATTGGCTGACTGACAGCAATTTGGTCGGTCATTCTGTTAAAGGCAAATGTGTGTTTCTTGGCCCCAGAATAAAAATGTTAATTGGTTAATAGAAAATCAAGCCCTCTTTCAGTTCTGTACTCTTTTGTTGTTGTGTTGTTGTTTGGCTCAAGTCCCTCTATCTTGCTATTTAGCTAAATCACTAGTGATAAAATGAAAGAAAATTTGAATCAATAACTGTGTTCAGAAAATTTGTACTAAAGCTATAAATAGAACAAGTTGCTTTCAACAGGGACTAAAGCTTGCAGGGTACTCAAAGAAAATTTCTACTCCATTAATAACTGGGCTGTTCTGATAAATGGCCACATTTTCTTAGCACAAGGAACAAGATTTCTGAATAAGACTCTTTTTGATGCTTACATTGATACATAACATAGTAAGTTTAACCTGTAAGTTTAACCTGTTATGTTCTTAACAGGTTAAACTCACCTGGCCTTAACAGGAAAAATTCTGGTCCTCTTGGGATCCTTTTCAGGATTCTGCTTTCCAGAGGCTCTTGAACTGAGCTGGCAGCAACTGCTGGCTAATGATGCTGGACTGACTTTGCACGTGACAGATGAGCTAAACCAAATCATATTGGAAAAGGCAGCTACTTAATATGTCCTGTGAAATATTTTGATTCTTTAGTTCTGTGATAATGACCAAGTGATTGAATTAGTTTGTCAACCTTTTGAAGCCCTGGCAGAGCATCCTTGTGAGTAGTGACATGAGATTGTTTTGCAGCAGCCCCCAAATCTCGCTGTGTGACAGCAACAGCACTGGTGGCATTTTGCCTCCCAACTCTTTTGGCTATTCCACATTTACAAAGTCAATATTTTCCCATCAGTATTTTCTGCCTGCTCCCCAAATAAAATCATTATGCTTTTTTTGCATTATTTTAGCTGTTAGCTGGGGCCTATTAGTTGCAAATTGCCACAAATGTGTGCATCATCTCTGAAAACACATCACCTAAGAGTTCTCGGGCTTTTTCCTACTAAGCCAATTTCTAAATTATATTGGGCCCTAGCATTCACCTTTCTTTATTATTTTTCACCTTGGTAACATTTCTCTGCTTCACAATAACGCTTCCCATGAGCCTAGCCAGTAAAATACATCAGCAGACTAACAGACTAAAACATATAAGTACACATATAATGTAATTTGTTAAAAAAACTGCTCTTGAAAATTTAAGTGATTTTTTCATTCCACCTGATCTGGACTGCCTAGGCTTCTGAGCAGAGGAAAGGACACTTAGAAGCAGTTAAATAAGAAATTCCACAGTAGCCAAAGTATTTAACTTTTTCATAGAGTATCATTTCCTTAGATATTTAATTGTCAGCCTTTTTTGTTGCTCTTTAAAAAGCTACAGTGTAACTCTGTAATAGATAAGGCTTTAAAAACAAATATAAATAAATACTTTACTACAGCCTCTAACTGCAAAGCTGAGGATAGAAACAGGATGGTAAAATACTGCTATAGCTCTTTTTGTTGTTGAAAATATTACCAACCTTGGACAGATCTCTAATACATAATTATGTAGTTCTGGATGGAAAAAAACCCCTGAAATCCATCTGTTCCAGTCCTTTTCTTGTGACAAGAGTGATCAGATTCTCTCCAGACTTGTGCAGATACGATTGTCCCACTGATAGTCCTGTCAAACCTTGATCACAGGTATTGTCATGAGTTTCTCAGATTTTCCCAGCCTTATTTGTCTTATTTTTGCAATAAGCCCCTCCTTTTCTCCTGTGTGCTACTGACCTACCCATGTGCTCTTTGCTAATGTTTTTTGCAAGGTGTTACCATTGCTCTGATGGTAACAGGAATTGACACTTATTGAATGAATGGCCTTCAGTGGGGGTGAAGATACAACGCACCACAATACACTGAAAAATGGGCATTTTGTTTCAAGCAGGCATTTTAGCTGGATTTCAAGAATAATGAAACATCATGTAATTGACCTTACATGTGAAGTGCCTTTAACTGAGGCAATGGCAAATATCAATATGGTAAACATCACTTTATCTTATTTGATGAACACTCACCACAGACTCATGACTGGGAATTGCTACACTGGGAATAGAAAACAAAGACCGTCTGGATGTGTATAAGGAATGTATGTTATACCTACATGGATACTTCAGTAATTTGGGTGATTCTTCTACTCCAGCATCACTTTATTCTACTCCAGAAGCTCTTTACCAGTTTGCAATCTGGTCCCACTCCCACTCCCTCCCACACCTCTGTGCCAGCAGTATCTTGATCCATCAGACCAACCATTCCCACCACCCCACAGCACCTGGCTCCAGCTGGCTGATACGTTGGGGCTTTTATAACTCTTCTTTTTTCTTTTTTTTTTTTAATAGACATTTTTTTATGTGAAAGAGGTGTCCTCTCATTTAAATTGAAGCTGAATTTACAAATTTTTTTAGAGCTCCTGTTGTTTATCATGTGGAACTAAAACCAGCATGCCTATCTGGAAAATTATGGTAAGCTTCCAGAAGAGGCAAAACCAAATATATTCTGTATTGATCAGAAGATATGGGATTCTGATATTTTGACTACTCTTAATTATAATTTCAAAGCCCCCTGATGTAAGTTATAGCGGGTTTCTCCAGAAAGGACCACCCCACACAGGGGAGTTTTCTCTTTGCTGTCACTTCCTGGTTTTATTTCTAATTTCTCTGAACCTACTGATGTCAAAAAGCACCCCATATTTACAATTATTTAGAAATACTTGTGGCAATGATGTTTGGATATTTTATGCAGGAGTATGAAAGCAATCTTAAAACTGCAAAATGTGATTCCTGCATGATTCCAACCCGCTTTCTATGTGGTCTATCAAACAGCCTGGAGTTTACATGATGGCATTCAAACTGCAACTGAGCTGAAATGCTTTTCATATGTTTCATCTTGTTTCAGTGAAGGAAACACAGTTCCTTTAGCAACTGTTAAATTGGAGGTTTAGTGTACTACAGGAAGATCCGTATTTGTCAGGAAATGCAGCTGAGAAATGAGGCCAGGAAAAGCAGGGAAGTGTCAGGTCCAGCTGCAGCACAGATGTGCAGCTCAGCACCGGGACAGAACAAGAGGATACAGTGTCCTTCTGCCTTGCACTTTGTTGCAATTTTCAGTGAGTTACTTCACTTTCTCTTTAGGTAAAGACTGTAACAAGAGGTCAGAAGCCCTTTGTCAACCACTTTGAGTTCGTAACATAGAAAGTACTATGTTGAAGCACAGTCTTATTAATAATAACTAATAAATCAGAAGTAATTATTTTTCTAATTATATTTAATATAATCTAATTATATTTGTAGCTATTAATAATTAGTAAAAGATTTGCAAATAATTGTATTTATTGTAAATAAATCATCATTATGATTTTGTTATCATCATCATTATGACTGTTATGAGGTGGACAACACTGTGAGTGTTTTCAACACATCAAAGTATTTTTGTATTTTGACACTTCTTTTTCAATGTTAATTTAGTTTGCAAATGGGCAGTGGTGCTAAACCTGCATTTAAGGTCTACAGAACAGGCACTGATTAAGAATTTGACAACATTTCCATGATATTCATTAGTTAGAGAGTTGCTCTCCCAGCAGGGTCACAAAAAGTAATCAATATGGATAAAAGGAAAATATTGTCGCACCTGAGTCCCTTGCAAACTTTTTTTTTCTCCAGGAACACAATTCCCGCTTCCCAGAACACAAGAAGGAATGTCAGAAGTTTGGACAATTGCCCCAGTGCTGCAAGTTTTGACTATGTTATCATATGAGTTATCATATGAACTCATGCTATCGTGTGTTTCACTCACATGAAAGAAAAGAATGTTCTCATGAGAAAGCTTTTTGTGTTTAGCACTAAATGACAAGGTCTCTAACCTGTGCCCAGCTAAGAAACAGCAGAGTGGTAAAGCCAAAGAAGGATTAACTCCTGACTTCAACCCTAAGACAAGCACAGTGTCATTTGTGAAATATTTATTTGAAGTGTAAGGTATTGAGGAATTTATTCTCCAAGGTAGCTCTTTGCCACTGAAAGAATGTGGCCAAAAGTCTCTATAGGAGACTTTTCAGGGCAGCTTATTCAAGGATTCTTTAACAGGTTGTAATTTTGGATGTAAAACTTACAATACATCTAAGAAATAAATATTGTTACAGTTTATTTTAAGCTAAATGCAAAACTAAAAGGAAGTAACATAGAATAATATTTCCATTTTTTCCTAAAGAAAAAATTCAACATATTGTATAGAGTCTTTTATATAACCAAATATAAAATCATTACAGTCTTGTGCTTTATCTATGAATGCTTTAAAGAACTTTCTAAAGGCAGCTGAGCAACCATAATTACCTTTCTTTTAAACAGAATAAAAACATTAGTGCTTAACCTTTCTGGAACTGAGGCCCTGGACCACAGAAAATTGTTCTCTGGCAAAAACCATAGCTTGCAAATGTATTTTGGATGTTTAACTATGAAAGGGACAAAGGAAAATGTATTTTTTAAAAAATTCTTACACATAAAATTAAAATTGTTCTGATGTTCAGAGGATTTTGCAAAATGTGATTTATGGAAGTGCTAAGCAGTCATAAAACATAGAAATCTTGCAGGATTTGGGATGGCAAAGGAGATATGTCTAGTTACTACACACTGGGATTTGTAAAATGGAACGATAAAGTACTAGATATTCATAAAATTTTCCTTTTCAAAACAGTAGTGCAAACAGTAAATGCATATTGGGAGAACTACACCATTGATGCTGTTAAGGTTGTGTAGTAATCATCAGCATTTTTTCCTTCCTATAAGAAACACTGATTTACTACATTGACTAGTTTGGTTTTTGAGTAAAGTCCTTGTAATGGTATAATTATCTTTCATTGAATATATATGGAAAATATTTTTAAAAGTCCTTTTTATTTAGAAACTATAAAACAAATTGCTTTACCATGTGGAGGAGACATGGGATTTTCACCTGCTATCCAAACCTGCAGTTCCTCCAGTCTTATGGGTTTCACAAAGTACAAATGGAGATCCCTTGGTGAAGGGTTTCATCCAGCCAAAGCCAGGAAAATTCACCAAGACACCAGCCACAAGCCCAGAGTGACATCTTTACACTCGTCCTTCTCCACACCTTCTCCTACCACTGGAACTTGGAAGGGTCAGGAGCTCTACCACCAGGAAGAGTGACTTTTATGCATTGTTTTTCATGGAAAAGGCCACTGTCTAAACATTTTGCAGTTTTCCTAACAGATTCACCAGTGTTTTGTCTCCTGGGGAGGCTCCTCCCCTGCAAGAGGAGGCAGGCAGGGATCAGAAGCCTTGCTGGGGAAGAGTCAGAACACAGCACCCCACCAGAGGCAGGCAGGAGGCTAATTTAGTTTTGCTTGTATCTCTGTTTCAAACTCTTGTTTTCAGAGGATATTCACCTTCATAACTCAAACTTATTTTTAAGAGACATTCTGGGTTCTCTGTTCCTCCAAAAGTCAGATATTAAAACCCTTATAATATGTAGAATGCATGTACATAAACACAATGGTAGAAGTTCACAAAGACTGCTAAGATGTCCCATCTGCTGGCATGAAATGCTGGGAACCTTTTGTACAGTTGATTCCATCCTACACTACCTTGCTTCTTCCCACTCCTCCTACTTCATTTGGAGATGTGAGTGCTGATTTCTCATACTGCTCCTGAGTTACTCAACCTCAGTCTCTTGCCCTTGACTTCCCCCTGTCCTTCATCCTGGCCTATGACCAGGAAGTTCTGAAATGCTCCCATCTTCACCATTACCCAAGGATGTTTCCTTCCCAATCATCAGCTCTCCAAAACACTCGTTCCCAAATCCCTACTCAGCTACTCACACCTCTCCCTTTCTTTTTTTATCTTACAGCACAGCTTTATTGCATCTCTCCCACTGAACTTTCTTTCTCTTCAGTTCCCTGTGAAACCTGCCATAACCAGCTTCTTCCTGAGTCTGTCCCTTTTCCTTCTGGCTTGGAGATGGACCCCTCCTTCCGCTCCAGTTTATTTCTAATGGAAAAAAAAACAAAAAATCTGGGTGTATCAACCTTTGCTCTGGCCCAGAGCAAGCCAGTAATGCTTGTTACAATGAAACTAAGTTTTGACTCTGGCCTGAATTGCTCCAAATTGCCACAGTTTTGTTTATAGTTATAGGCAAATTATAGGTTTTCCATTAATCTTGTTCTAAGGAAGAACTGAATCCTTTTGGCTTAAATTTTCAAATAAATTAATTCTGACATCTGGCGTGGGAGACTTCCCTCCTCCTGTAAATAAAAGCAAAACATCAAATTGTATTACAGGCACTGACACTACTGCTCCAGATAAATGTAAAAACTGAACTCCCAAACCAGTCCAGTCCAGAATTTCTTAGGAAAACCATAGAGAGAACATTTTTGAGAAATACAACCTCTTCTTTGACTAGGCCAGGAAGTCACCATAAAGAACTATGAAGTATTTGAACATGCACTACTTAAGAATAAAAGAGCTGTTGTGAAAAACTCTTCTCCTAATTGGGGGGATTTTGGATCTCTGTCCTTTGCAGACATTGTCATTTGTAGAGCTTCATGAGACTGAAAGGAAGCTTACCTATCTTGATTGAAAAACCATCTGGACAGCAGTCCTCAGGCACTTAGCCAGCCTTTCCTCCTGTTCCAGCTTCCTTTTCCCCCTCTGTATCACCAGTGGATTTCCAAAGGCAGCTAGCTCCTCTTGTTTCTACCCTGAACTTCGCCCACAAGTCAGGAGAAGTTTATAAAGCCTTGCAGTTAAGATTTATCACCAGAGGATTAGTCTGTGCAGCTCTGAACCCATGACATTATTTCCTGTTTAGGTCATTAGTCTAAATCCCTGTCTGTTTACTGGTTGCCTTTTCAAATATTTATTCTTTTTGATTCCTACACTCTCCACAGCCTCCTGTCTCAAACTGTTGAGATGAATAGCTGCTAATAGTAAATACAGGAAAATGTCTTCAGGCATATTTTTAGCCACTTAAATCAATCCATTTTAGCACCATGTTTTTGTGAGATGCATTTCAGATGCCCTCTGTTCTAACCTCCTTCCACAAACCCTCAGGCAGCTAAATGTCATCAATAGACGCTGAGATTCAGATCCCCACATGTTATATGAGTCACGCTACTTCTCCACTCCTGCTGGACACACCCCAGTTCTGTTGCCTGTCCTCTGTTCCCCTGTTCCCAATCCGTGTTTTCAAAGGCAGCCAGAACTAGATAGTGCTGTCACATGCTGGAGTAACACCACAAAAGTATTATTCTAGATGTCTCTAATACCAAACAATATCAAAAATAGTAAACATCGATATTACTATGATAATCTCAGCACTACCCTAGTACCTTTCTGCACAGCCTAGTTTGGACTGATCTCTAAGGAAAGCTCCATTTACTCCATAATCTGCATGATTCCTTCCATCTACACTGATGGCCATAGTACTTTTGCTATAAAAATCATTGCAGTCTGCTTCACAGGAATCTGCACCTGTCCTGGTTTGTCTGCTGCCATCATTTTACCCTCGTGTTATTTCTCCTTCTCGCAGCCCCACCTCCCTGCAGATCCCGCAGTACAGATCTGTCCCCTTGTGGCCGTATGCCTGACACAGCCCTGCTACTTTGTAGGATCCTTTAGGCTGACCAAAACCTTTCAGCTCTTTCTCCCACCCACACAAGCATGGGCTGACTGTCCCTGCCCCAGCAGCTCCAGAGAATTACCTAAAAGGGGTAAGAAGCAGCTGAAAGACCAGTGTCTTATACAAGAGATTCAACAGTAACTTGATGTCTGTTGAGTGCCACACAGAGTGCAAAGATCTGAAAGTGGCAGCAGAGCAAAAGTGTGGGCAGATTTCTCCAGCAAACCTACACAACCCATCCTTGCTGGATGAAGAACAGGGCTGAGCACAGAGACTTTGCTGCAGGCAGGTGGTCTGTGAAAGATCCACGGGAGAAAGATATTGTGAATGACAGCAGATCCAATGCAGGATGTAGAGACTAAGAAAAAAAATGCCTTCGGATAAAGGTCTGAGAGTTGTTGCCAGTAGTGTTTTTCTTCTAGTCCTTTGGGATGCCTTTTGGTTTAATCATGAGTCTCTGACCTCCTCTAAGGGCAAGAAGTCAGCCAGAGTGGCTGACCATATCAATTCATACCACACCGCATATTTTTACATTGTTGCTGCTGTATGAAGGGTACACAGAGGAAAAGCTTTGAAATAGTCTTAGTGCTAGAAATAATCTCACTGTTCCTTCCTTCATTGCAGCCTTAAGCCCAAGCCATCATTTGAAGCAGAGTTTTCAGGCTGCAGACACTCCCTACTGGGACCAGAGGTGGCTCTTTGGTGTGCCCAGGTTGACATCCCCATTTGCAAGGCTCTCCCTAAAGCCCTGCCACAGTCCCCAGAGCTCCTGTGGCCGTGCTCTTCCTCACAGTACAAAAACAGGACCAGGAGGGGAGAGGGCTGAGTCAGCTCTGCTGGCGTGCTGCTGCCAGCCCTGGGGAAGGTCTTCCAGCATTCCACGGGTACCATCACGTGTTTGTTTTGTAATCAGAGCTCCCAGTGTTTTGTGGGCAAGATTTTTTTTCCCCCAGATTAAATTGCATCCACTGGCCTATTTAAAAACAGATTTAATAGAAAATTAAAAGTTTTGTTTATAACGAAGCACTCAACCTCCACACCAAACATACATTCCTTAAAAACAAAAAGAAAAAACCCAAAAAAACCCCCAAATAATTTCATAAAAATACTAATTTCTAACAAAAAATTATAAAAGGTACACATAACCTACCCAGCTCCCAGTTTGATGAGACTTCTCTCCAGTCCCATCCCCAGCATTACCAGAAGCCATTTGACACTTGGTTTCTCTACCTGGAACCGATTTGGAGCCCACTTGCTCACACTTTGCAAACTTCTTTGTGTTGTTTCTCCTACTTATCCAAAGTGTAAGTAGTCACAGAGGGGAAAATGAAATAACATATTTCAACTTTTTTACTTGTTGCCCTCTGAAAATAAGTGTTTTTCATTGTCTTATGGCTCATTAACTGATTATAAATCTGACAGAAAAGTAAACTATTTTGTTCAAACACATTACGTTTCGTAGATTTTTCTTTTCTGACTCAGTTATTCCTCACTAATTATGAGTGCAATCTAATAAACTTATCCTTCCTCCAGAAAAAAAAAAAAAAAAAAAAAAGTATTACCATAGAGGATTCAAGGATTCTCACTTGTTTTGACCAAAAAAAAAAACCAATCTTAAATCTTCCATTTGAAAAGGATTGTCTTTGAATATTCTTTCCAGTTTCTATTCTGGCAAGCTATCATTTTTTTATTTTCCACATAGTTAACTAATTTTGTTTTGTATGCTTCAGTGATATCAGAAATCCCTTTTCTCGAATTTCCCAGAGAATTTAACTTCATTTTGTTTCATTCCTCACCCTTCTTCTTCTAGATGGTCAAGAGGAAAAGTCAGAATCTGTAGTCTTAAAAAATACTTCTATTTCTCATGAAAAATTTGGGAGAATACATTAATTTTTCTCTCGAAATGTACCTGATTCCTTATCTGCTATTTTTAAAATTAAAATCTACTATGACTTGGGTCATTCATATTTCCCCTCTCCTGCACCATCACAATGTTCAAAATAATCCAGTAATAGAATAGTAGGAAATCGTGGATGATGGACATCCACAGAAAATGTGAAAAAGCAAGAAATGCTTTATACAGTAATAATAAATTACAGAGCAACAGAAATCAAAAGGTAATTTAATGTGATCTGTCTTAATGCATCTTAATTCTAATTTAGCAAAGTAGTTGAATACTTTTTCACTTAATTTCTTTGAGGACTCATGGTTCTACTACATTAATATTCTGATGCATGGTTCTGCTGTGTTGCAAATAGTGTATTATCAGTAAAATGATGCACAGGCAAAACTTCAGTTCCATTTACTTTAATATACTCATAACACTATAACACTCATTTTTATATCTGCTTTGTAGTTTTATTATTACAGTGTTTATAGCATGTAAATTGTTGTATTTAAATATCTCCAATTTTAACATTTTAATTTGTTGAGTTTTGCCTAAACAATTAGTAAAGTTGTCTTCAGCTGTTATTTGGAGAAAAAAATTGTTGTTCTGTAGCTGTACTGTTCTGTGAGTTAACATATATTATTTCTACATTAGTATGAATTCTGAATTAGTATGAATTTAGAATCCTTTACTACAATAAAAGAGTAACTATGAACAGATAGCAAACTCTTAATTGCACAGTTTTTATTAATACAGACAAACCTAGTAAAAATAACCTACAGGAAGAGGGGGGTCTGCTGACACAGTCTTAATACACACTTGCAACCCCCATCTTGTGTTGAATACACCTTGGTTTAGAAAAAAAGAAAACATTTGAAACGAAGGTTGAAAACATTCATAAGCCTCTTCTAATTCTTCTCCCAAAAGAAAGACTTACTTTAATACTCTATGAAACAAACCTTAAAAAAATTTTAGAGTCAGTTTTATCAGGGGTTACTTGAATTATATAGTTCAAAAATCACCTGAACTTTGTTAGAAACAAATTGCTTCTTATTTATTTATTTGCTTGTTTGCTTGTTTATTTGCTTTGATTAAATGAAGAAATTCATCAGTACTCTTCCAAAAGTAAAGCAAATACGGGGAATATTAGTAGTCAGATAATAGGTCATATTCCTTTGTGAACATGGTGAGCATTGATGCTTCAGAAAATAGAGATCTGCTATGGTAAAAAAAAAATTAAAATAAACAGCATTAGAAAACATTCTTTCTTTCTTCTGGATTAATATGCAAGGCACTAATCAAACATTGCTCTGAACTTCATGTGAAAATCTGACTCCTTTGAAATAATTTAGAGAACCATTCTGGTGGCTTCTGTGGGGCTGGAACTCCACTGCTGGTCACAGGATGGCAGGGGATGGGGCTAATGAGCCTGACAGGAAACTTCAAGTCTCCTGGCAGACATCAGCAAATCATTTCACTATGCAACCTTACTTTATAATTGTCACTCTCAGAGACTATTTCTTAATGTTATGAATGTATTTTCTGGGTTGAGTGGACCTAAGTTTGTAATGCAATTTACTTAACTTTCAAAATATAGTAAATCATGCTTTGTATGATATTTATTAATGTAGTTGTAAAAAATGGGTTTTGTTCTTTAGTAATAAATCTAGCAGAAGTGCCTATAAAACCAACAAAACACAAAGTGAAACTACTTGTATTACCCCACAAAGAATTAGAAAATTATTGCATCCTTTTCCACCCTCTAAATACCTAATCAGCATATCATGCCTAAAAATTACATTTCATCCAGCTGGCCTTGAACGCTTCCAGGGATGGAGAATCCACAACTTCTCTGTGCAACCTGTGCCTCACTACCCTCACAAAAAAATATTTTTTTCTAATACCTAATCTAAACCTGCTCTCTTTCAGTGTGAAGTGATTCCTCCCAAAACAGTGTTACATTATAAAACAAGAAATTAAATTTATTTTAATCCAGTTAGCCACAGAAGCATAAGAATTTACACTAGATTTATCTCTATTTCCTCAAATGACTGATTTTACAAAAGTTTGAGTGTTTATTTTTTTATTTGACATCAAGTCACTGAGAAACAATTCTTCAGAAGCAAATTAAATAAAAACATGTTTTGAGACCCCAGCCAGATACCAAAATTACCATTCTTACTTGAAAAAGTGTTATTTTTCTTTGTGTGAACATTTGTGTGTTCAGTTTTAGTGAGTGGGTCATCATTTGCTGAGATACTGCAGAAAGCCCACAAATGGTCAGACAAAAATAGGTAAGTCATCTTTACTGTTCTACACAACTATAAAAAACATTTAATGGGAAGAGAAAACTAAAACTACAGAATCAAGTTTGAATGTGCTATTAAAACAGATTTACTGTCCATATTTCTTTGTAAAAAAATAATGAAGTTTAATAACACTCAGAAAGCACTTCTAAGGGGTAGTATTGTACACCTCATCATCACTTCTCTGAAAATAAACCCTTCAGTAGTTCAACTATTTCTTGTAGTGAACAAGAATCTAAAAATAAATTTTCATTAACCCAGAAGAATTGCCACTTATTTGGGCTGCGGATTAATTGCCCAGGGAATACAGCAGCTGGAAGCAAAATTTTCAAGGCATCATGACCAAGGCCAACACTCAGTTTTACCAAATATATTTACATGAGGCACATGATGGGAACTTGTGAGAAAACCTTTGCTGCAAAAGCAAAATTTTTTGTTTTGCCATATAAGCAGAAAAAAGAAACCAACAGAAGAAAATATAAATCTCTTGTTCCAAAATTGAAATAATCCTCTAATTTGCAGATAACTGTCTTGAAGCTAAAGCCCTTTGTGTAAAAATGCAGAGAGGTCCCAGGTGTCAAGAAGAACAGAAGTGGGACAAACCCTACTTGATTTCATCTCTGTCACCCAGAGGTAAAACACAAGAGATGCCTCTGAAGAGGACATTCAATAACTTCTCAAAACCATGGGCTGACCTTGGGTGGCCCATGACTTCAGTGCCTCTGCACTGAGACTTGAGCGCATTGTTGATGTGTTGCATATCCTTTTCATAACTGAAGCATTAAGCTGCCCAGGGATTTTCTGTTTGCCATCTCCAGGCTGCTGGCTTTACTCTACCCATTCCACTCAGTATCTCTGTTGAAGTTCTAAAAATCCTTGTTGGTGTCTCTAGAGTAGGGAACAGAAATAAGGAATCTGTTTTCTGAGGAGATCTAGCAGGTAGAGAAGCAAAGAGAAAATTTTTGTTCCATCTCCTTTCAGTGAAGAAGCTGGGTGTTTCTTTGCTGCTCCTCTGGGGTCCTTGGCATGCCTTTGAGGCAGAAACAGGGGAAGAAGTGGTGCTGGTGGGAGTGAATCAGCCCCTCAAGGCGAGTAATGATTTCATGGTCAGGAAGAGCCAGGCTGGCAATGTCGAGGCCCAGCATGCGCGAGACCACCTCTCGGAAATCTGCCAGCTGCAGGAGGAAGCAGAAAGGAATACATCACATAGGAAGCAAAGGAGATGTCAGGGAAAAAGAATGCATATATGATAAATACAAACACTAGAACTTGTGTTATCAGTGCTAAATATAGGCAAATCTGCTGTTGCTCAATACAGAGAGCAGAAGAGGACAGGAACAGGGGTGTATATCAAATCACAAAACACAAACAGCTGAGAATTAAGTATCTCAAATACAAAACAGTTTTCTGTGTTTCTTTAGTGTCTTTCACAGGCATATCTTCCCTGCTGACTCAACTGCAAAAACTGAGGAAAACACACTTTTACTTGACCCTGATTACCACAAACTATACAAACAGGAAACTCTGGTGGGCACAACCCTGAACACAGGCTAAGGTGCTCATCCTTGACCACTACCTGCCACCACTCCCCTCCACCCTGCACTTTCTTGAGAAAAAAGAAAGGAGGAAGTTAGAAGAAGCATGGACAGTTTTGGAACATCCTGTGGTCTGAATTTGGTTTGAATTAGGAATCAGACCAAATTCAAGATGCAGTTTAGTAAAATGCTTGTTTTTCTTCTGTGCATAGCTGCTGAAAATGTCATAGGAATGGTATTTGGTAAAGTAATTAAAGACACAGCTTTCTCTCTGCAGTTCCAAAGGGACAGACATCCACAAGTAGTTGTCATCACTGCTGATTTACTCTTCTCAACTCACAATATGGATCATTATCAGTCAAATTTCAAGGCCTCTTAAACAGACAATAAATTACACAGTCAAAATGACAAATGCCTTAATACCCCTTATCATCAACACACAAAAGAGGAAAATGTTACTATTTGAGGAAATATTCTTTTCTTGCTATCTATTTGAATGCCAAGATCCCTGTTCCCAAGCATGAAAGAGACTCAAAATGCCACAAAATAATCAAAAACATCAAGAAACTGGACTCATTTTCTGGTGTGGCAGCATCCTCACTCCACTGATCATGCCAAGGGCTAAAGGATACTGAGGGGACAGACAGTCCTGAAATATCTCCAACCCCAAGAACACTGTGCATAACTCTAAAGCATTTAGAGTCTGTAAAGAAAGGGGTTTGCAGCTTTCCTGAAAACAGGGTCTCAGTTTCCAAGACATTGCCAAAGACAGTTTGTTTCAAACCCTGAGGAGCTGCCAGGGGTTCAGAAACACAAATATGGAAACCAGTACAGAACAGAGCTGAAAGTCCTCAGCACAAGACAGACATGGACCTGTTAGAATGGCTCCTGAAGCAGGCTATAGAGATGATCAAAGGCTGAAGGACTTCCATGAATTTAGGCTGAGAGAGTTGGGGTTGTTCAGCCTGGAGAGGAGAAGGCTCCAGGGAGACCTTTTAACAGCCTTCCAGTACTTAAAGGGGCCTTACAAAAAAAAAAAAAAAAAAAAGCAACGCTTTACACAGGTATAGAGCGCTAGGAAAAGGGGAGAGGGTTTTAAACTAAAAGAGGAGAGATTTAGATCAGATACTAGGAAGAAATTCTTTACTGGGAGGGTGGTGAGACACTGGAACAGGTTTGCCCAGGGAAGTTGTGCTGCCCTGGAAGTGTTGAAGGCCAGGTTGAATGGGGTTTTGAACAATCTGGTCTAATGGAAGGTGTCCCTACCTATGGCAGGTGTGTTGGAACTAGATCATCTCTAGGGTCCCTTCCAACCCACCCCATTCCATGATTCTGTGATTTGAGAATTCAGTCCCAGCCATCTGTATTACCAAGGCAGTGCCATGTCTTGGATCAACCATTGGAACAGCACTACACCAAAACCCCAAAGTTCCCATATATTATCTTCTACACTACTTCAGGAGGTCACGGGTGCAGGGTTCTGGCAGTGTGCTAGGCAAGTACTATTTAGCAGAAGCTACAGATTTTTTTTTAAACATCTGGGTCACAGACAGGATAAGGAGGCAGCAAAGCTGGAATTTGTTTCCATACAGACTGTATATTAAAAGATCAAGGCAGCTCTCTGCAAAGATCCAGCCTTTGATGAAGGAGAGAAATAATAAAGGATAAACATCACTACAAACTCAAACACAAAGGTATGCTACAGACAACAACACTCCTGCTAAATTTACTTTGCACCTTCCGTTCAGTGAGTAAAATTAACAGAAGTAAAAAACAGGAAATTAAAGCCACTTAGAGCATTAACCCAACTGGGAATGAGGAAGTAAAAAGCATATATTATTTTCATGCTGTAACTACAAGAAAGTAGAAGGGGTCTTATTCCAACAGAAAGAAAACAAAAAGTCCAAAGAATATTGCAACAATATTCAAGTGGTTTGAAAACCCTTGGTCTCACACGGTAAAAAGTCAACATTTGTGCGCTTTTAGCAAATTATTCAATTTATGACTCCATGGAATAATTTCCTGCATATAATTAATATCTTTTTCTCTGTGCCAGATGCTTTATTTCCTCATGAGATGTATGAAGAAATTAAATTTTCCTGCCAAATTTTCAATCTTTATTATAAAACAAAACAGTGCTAAACATTTCCAGGAGAGAAAAAAAAAAAAAAAAGATCCCCAGGTTGTGGGTTCTCTATGTAAATAAAAAAAATATTTTTCTAGATTAGTTTTGTGAAATAGCATTCTTAAATTTCATCCAGAGTAAATTTTAAGGGCAACATATAGCATAAAATTTTTAGGTGGAAAATCTAATTCTAGGCAGTTGAAATAAATCTAAAATTACAAATTTTTTACTTTAAAGAAACATCCTGTTTGCTTTCAACAATGCCATCTCTAACATTGTTAAAAACCACAACCTTAAGGGCAATAACATTTATACTTCACCATTTGGAATACAATTACTAATGTGTTTCCCACAAACTACTTATACCCTCCCTGTGAATTACTGTGAAAATTTTTCTGATCTAAACTTTTACAAGTTATATGTCTCAAACTGATCCCAAATAATTAAAATCAATATTAAATCTGGGGGAGGTTGGAGGAGGGGGAAGGGATGTTTCTTGCATTTTCCAACTTTTTTGAATTTATGGCCTATACATAGTATCACAGGCTCATTGAATCATTTAGGCTGGAAAAGACCTTAGGATTATCAAATCCAACTCCTATCCTGCATTGCCAAGTCCATCACTAAACCATGTTTAGGTGTCTTTTAAATGCCTTTAGGACTGGTGACTCATTGGGCAACTTTTTCCAAAGCCTGACTACCCTTTTGATCAATAAATATTGCCTAATATCTAATCTAACCCACCCCCAGCACAACTTGAGGCAGCTTCCTTTCATCCTTAGTCTTCCTGAATATCTTACAACTGGCAAGGAGAAAGTGCAAGAGATGGATGTGCGAGAAACAAAAGGAAATGGACAAGAAGTTGGTAAAAGACACACCTTAAGAGAGATACTAGGATTTTTTTACTTCTCTAAATGGTGATGTAATATTTTGTGATGAGCAAAGAAAATAATGCCTGTATTTATTATTCTCTTGCAAAACTTAACTTGCAATCACACCAGTCACTGTGACTCATGAGTGTGAGCTAAAATGTCCTTGTTTGATAATGTTTGGAGGAGTTTTAAGCACAGCTGGAGAGCCACTCCACCTATATAATTTTCCTACACTCTAAGGGACACCTAGCACTTGTCAAATACCTATACACCCACCTGTCTCTCTCTTTTTGCTAGTTCTACAAGGGTTGTTTTAAGCACCTTCATCTCACTGGTAACTGCTTCTAACATATTTTTAGTTTTTTCTTTATCTTCAGTAGCTTTACGGTCCTTTAAAAGAAGTTCTGATTTGGCAGATCTAAGTTGTTTCTCAGCTTTTTCTTTCATTCTTTCCAATTTGCCTTGAGACTTAGTGAGTTCCTCTATTGTTCTATTCTGCTCCAAAGTTTTGATCTGCAATTAGATAAAGAAGGGTTAAATTTATCATACTTTTTCATCTAACTTGAGCAAATCGTAAAAACAGCAGAAGTGATCATGAATAAGAACCTAAGTGTGGTTTCTTTTGAATTCTTCATTAAGTCAGCACATGTACACGTGAACTGAAAAGTTATTAAAGGAGATTGCCATATTTCTACACAATTAACAAAAATAGTTTTCCTTCAAAGACAGTTAATTCTCTACAGGTTTTGTGAAAAGAGGTATCTGGACAGAAAAGAAAATTCACAGTGAGGGTTTACTCTCTTCCAGACACTGGAAAAACAGTATGAAAATGAGTAGCCAAATATTTTGCTGGTATAAATGGTTCAGTGGGAACATGCACATAATTGCCCATTTCACTCCATCAGCCACAAGACACAAAGTCACATAAAATCAATCTTCCTTTTTTCTAATGGTGGCAAGCTATCAGAGGCTGCAAATGACTTTTATTCAACTAAGTAAAAGCAGATAACACTACCGCAATGTAATGAAACATAGAAACAATTAAAATTTAGAATCTTGCCTGTTATACTCCCTCTATATCTATCAGAATTGATCATTCTGTGATCAATGCATGGGAAAATATAAGATGACAGTCATATCAACAGGAAAGAAAGGGATGCATATATTGTATTTTTCTTTTACTAGCCTGAAAATTTACTAGCCTGAAAATTGTGCTTTCCAGATGTTACTTAGCATATCAAGACAAATTGTAAAATACCCCCAGAAATTGTAATATTTGCTTTCACCACCTAGATTTGAGCAGTTCTCCATGAGCACATTTATTTTAAATGAAGTCCAGCTGTATCCAACAGAAATAGAAGCATGGATAGAAGTACAAATGTAATCTTTTAACCCACCTTAAGTTCATTGGTTTCAGACAGCTTGGCTTTGAGATCAGTATTTGTTTCCCTTGCCAGATCAAGTTGCTTCTGTAGCCTCTCTGTCATCTTATGTAACTTTTTGACAGCAAGATTGGCCTTGTCCCTTTCCACAGCTAAGGCAGCCCTTACTTGCTTCTCTTCTTCCAGCTGGGTTATTTTCTGCCGCAGAAGGTTCATGTGCAGCTCTTTGCTTTCAAGTTTTTCTTTCTGAGCCTTCAACTGGATTTCCAAACACAAGCACATATGAAAAAATATATGTGAAAGACCATGGTATTACATTATTGTAAATTTAATCCTCAGGTTGCATATATAACCTGAACTCCTTTTCCTCTCTTGAAAACTTTGTGAAGAAGCATCAATATATATACCCTAACTTGATACTCCTTGTATTACCAATCATTGTGCTTCTCTATTTTTTTAAACCTTAAACAGACCCAATTCCCAGCTCTATACCATTCTGACAAGCCTAAACCCAAAAGTTTTCCCTATGTCATAACAGGATGAGAGAAGGTGATTTGACCAAATTTGAATAGATTTGTTCCTGTAGGAACTACTGAATGAAGGAACAGTTCTTGTTGGAAATGTTGCAATTCTTGCTGAAGTACAAGCAACACCCTACTAGTTTCTAGAGAAGTTTGTGTAATGTGCCTCCCTCCTTGGCAGATCCCTTTAGATTTAAATATTAATAGCAGTTGTTTAAAGAACTATAAATGTGTATGAGAAAGTAGACAAATGTACAGATTTAAACATCCATAACTTCATAGTTTTTTCTTAAGAAGTTATGAAAAGCAGTATCATGTTCAGCTGACTGGTGGGTTTAGTTGTTTCAATATGCAGTCTTTTTGCACAGTTTGCTAACATTCACTATCTTCTTTTTATGTCATGGACATCTTTGAAATTCCTTGCACATATACAGTCTGCTGCCTCTAGCAAGCCACTACAGAAGCACAGCCACTTGTTTATCTTTGAATGATATATCCTTTTTGTGTACCTTCCTTCTCAGGCTGTATGCCACAGTCTTGTTCTCAACCACCGCATCACCTTCCAGTTTCACCAGCTGCTCTGCCCGGGCCAGAATCGCATCCATGGTCATATCAAATCCAACCTCTGCTGCCAGGCTATCCAGCTTCATCTTCTCATTAAGTTGCTCCAGAAAATTCAGATACTAAGATGTGGAAAAGTGGGCAGAAGAACAATAAAAGTTCATTAAAAGTCATGAAGTACAATTTAAAAGCAATCCTCACTACAACAGCAGCCCACAATATGTAGCCAAGAAACAATACACTGAAAGGGTGTAATTGGGCACACACCTGACATAACTGCAAATTCCCCATAGGTTTCTTTTTAAGTCAACACTTACTTTGTCTGTAAATCCCTAGATCTAGAGTATTTACCTTCTTTGCAAGAAAAAATGGCTCTAGTTTCTCTGCAGCAATAGGTATGTCCCTGCTTCTGACTCCAGTTCCTGTCTGGAGCTCTGTTCTTTTACACAGCCCTGCATTGGCAGGGAGCAGTCAGAAAGGACTAATGTGTCCTAACTAATACTGCAAGTGCAGTGACTGCCCAGCACTGTGAGCTCTCACACAGATCTCACTGGTACCAGTGATGCCATGGATGATGCACAGCACAGTCTGAGGAGATGCAGAAGTGTTAACATGGTCACCCTTCAGCCCTTCTTTGGAACAATATGGTTTAGAGATATGTTACTGGTTTACAAATTGCATTTAAGATTATTTAAATTGCATTTCTATCTGGTTTGCTGATGGGAACATATACAGATATTAACTATTATTCAATACGATTTTTCCTTTTTTGGTCCTGCCCTACCAGCTCTTTAAAAATTGCTTTAGTCTCTTGCTCTCAATTAGCTTATCTCTTTGCAAAATCCAAAACTCTCCTTCTCACTAAGAACTTTGTCTCCCTTTGCTTTCTCTTACTTCTGTTGCAAACCATTGTCTTTGCAAAGAACAACAAAATAAATAAAAATAAAAAAAATCCCCAACTAACCAGTTTCACATTTTTTTCATTTGCAAGAATACCTTTTTTTAATTATAATTCTGATTAAAAAAAATTAAAAATAGCAGCAGCGAAAGAAAGCACTAAAGTTGTACATGAACAGAAAAAAAAATCACAAAAAAGTCTCTTCATTGCAGCAAAATCTAGAGAGAAATTTAGGAATCTAAGGCCACATGTTATTCACAGAGGAAGCTGAGTGGAAAACACAGCTCCTTTTTCTGGTTTTCTCCCAAAGCGGTGGATGCTTCATTCAGAAAAGTTATCATAGTCTAAGGCAAAACAAGTAGCACCAAAATGTTGATTCCTCACAAATCCAACTTTCTAAGCATTAATCCTGGCCCGACAACATGCTACAATATTGCTTTTCTTAGCTGTAGTCTTTGGCTTTCCAGGCACTACGTCATTCTTCAAACTCTTTGGTGAATGAATTATAGGCTAACAATGTGTTCATTCATACTATTAACAAAAAATCCTACCAGCCATCAAAGACTACAAGATCTTGAGAGCTTGCAGACCAGATGATTTTTTAGAGAAAGAGGTAGAAATGAGAGAAATGTTGAGATCAGAGAATAATTGAAGGACTTCTGATATATTTACAGGACTTATTTTAAGTTGGTTTTGGGGTATACTTTGGTTTGAGGGTGGGTGGGATTTTATTGGTGTTTTTTTGGAGGGGGATTTTTGTTTGTTTTGTTTGTTTTGTTTCACAGTAATGGACTTGGAACTCAAAAGCTTGGCTACCTCTTCCAACTGCAATTGTTGGTCACAGAAAAGGTATTACTACTCCCTACATGATGTCTGACTTTGCTAATTCACATTACTTGCAGTGCTCCAGGTGACCAAAGCAATACAATGAGCTGTGTCTCTGCCTTTAGTGACTTCTATTCAAAAGTAAATAATGTGTGCAACTACTTTTTGTTTCTCAAGCTTCAAACCATCTTGCATCATGTCTCCAGTTAGTAATTCCTCTTCCAAGTGCTTCAGTTGATCGTGGAAATTCTCAGAACATTTTTCAGCATTCCTGCTCCTCTCCAGGGCTTCATGGTACAATCTGGTCTGATTTTCCAAAGCTTCAGTCAATTTAGCTAATTGGGTTTCAAGCTGAGATACCATCTAGGGAGCAAGCAAACCAACAAAGCATATGGGCTTAGGTGGGAAATGCTAGAAAGATATGAAAGATAAATCAACAAATTATTAAAAATAGGGCAAAATATCTATCTTTAAAATACATGCATTTAAAAAGTCAAAAAGAAAAATCTGCTTTAGCCACCAGCAAAAAAATTGCAGAAGTGGAGACACCTAAAAGTGAGCAGCAGATATCATGAATGAGTCAAATGACTAAGAGGTATTGCTATATATTACAAAATCAAATACAAAACAATTTAGACACAAAATTTCCAAAGATGTGGGCACAGCAGCAATATCTGGTAGTCAGCTATCATTCTTTAAAATAAGCCCAAAAAATCACTATTCATTTGAGGAGTTGATTAGAAGAAGCATATAAGTTATTTAGAAAATACACGCAGCACGGAGGGGAAAATGTAGATATGGATAATTAAGTCTCAGAGGATTGTTGCCAATTGGTAGCTATTAAGCAGTGTTTAAAAGACTTTTCTTTAAAAAGAAATAGTAATAATAATTTCTGTAGTCTAGCCAGAGCCAAAGGATAAAATCTCAAAACAAGCAACTAGAACAATTTTGAAAAAAATTCTAATTTTCACTATTAACTTTACAACACCTGCATATAATGTAATGGATACTAAGTTGTAAACTATTTATAAATTAAATGCTTGAAAGTAACTGGTTACACTACTGCCAAATACTGAAAGGCAGTTCTATACATGAAGTTGCATGTTTCTCTATGTCTTCTTCTTACTGTCATATAATTATTTGGTTACATCATTAATTATATTGCATTTGTAACTCAGTGTTCAGACACTCATCTCCAAGCAGCCTCTTCATTTTAAGCACCTTGTTGGTTCCTGTTAATAAAATGAACAGTAAGTACACAGAGCTCTCATTAATTTTAATGGCACTGAAAGGTTTCCAACTCAAACTGCAATTAAATGCAAACAACAGTTTGTCCCCAACGTGCCTAAAAAACTCAGGAAAATTACTGCTGCTCATACAGTAGACAACACTAAACAATAATAAATCTGCAACAACCCTCAAACATATTTTATGCTTTTTTGCATCTCACATCACCCAGCAGGAAGAAGAGTTTCAGTAAGCCCCCAGAGATGTGCTGCTGCCAGAGTACCCAGAGCCCCTTAATCAGGCTGCAGAGTGGCTACAAGGCGCTTTTTGAGGCTTCAAAGGCCTATAAACACAAGAAAGTGAAGGACTACACTACAGAAACTGAAAGCACAAAACCACCAAGCTGTCATTTTATCATCCTGGGGCATCCTGGTATAACTTTCA
Organism: Petroica traversi; assembly: GCA_025920805.1. Classification (NCBI taxonomy): domain Eukaryota; kingdom Metazoa; phylum Chordata; class Aves; order Passeriformes; family Petroicidae; genus Petroica; species Petroica traversi. Next base: position 1,787,448 of record JAHLSL010000017.1, read on the forward strand.
TCCTTGGCTTAGGGACAGCCCACAAGAGAGGCATTTCCTAATAGAAGGTTGCACCCTTGTTACCCACCCATGCCTGATCCATCATCTTACAAAGGCTGCATTTTTGGTCCTGCAGTTCTGACCTCCAAAACTGCTCATTCCTATGACTCAAGCAGCATGAGCAGCCAGCCTGCAAAATAAAAACTCCCTTCCTGCTTTTTGTTTTAATGTGGCTACTGTATAATTTCAAACTACCACCATTTTACATGTGACTCCAAGAAGGGTCGGAGTGTGGATCTGCTGGAGGGTAGGAAGGCTCTGCAGAGGGATCTGGGCAGGCTGGATCAATGGGCTGATGCCAAAGAATGAAGTTCAACAGGGCAAAGTGCCAGGTTTTGCCCTTGGGTCACAGCATTGCTACGGGCTGGGCAGAGTGCCTGGGTAGCTGCGTGGTGGAAAAGGATGTGGGGGTGCTGGTCAGCTGGCTGAAACTGAGCCAACAGTGTGCCAAGGTGGGCAAGAAGGCCTATGGCATGGGGTATTGTTTTTGTTGTTTTTTGGTTTTTTTAATACTTTATCAAAAGGCACAGGATATTTTCAAGAACTTTTTCCAGCCTTGGACAGAATACAATAGGATTTGCTACCATTAAAAACAGTCACATCAGCAGGACATGCTAGAATTTTAAAATCTGCCAAGAATATCATAGCTGGCTTTCAGTGGCTCACTGAAACCAGCTTTTGATTTTGTGTGTGACTTTTAATTATATAAATAATAATAAATTAATAACTTGCACGCAAGCGAGAAACTTCAGTGCATTGGTCAGACAGTGTTCTGACCCACCTTCCTCCTGAACTGTCCTTTCTCTATATCTGCATTCAAACACATCTTTGCAAACACTAACAACCCAAATGCCTCAAGCCAGAGCCTTCCTTTTGTCTTCTTTGGATGCTGAACAATGTTTAGCTTTAAGGATAAAAAAAATCTTTATTTTTAGGTGCAGATTCTGAAGATTGGAGGGAAAGAAGTTGCCTGTGGCAACTCATCAATTACATCTGCTCTCAGAAAGATGTCAGCTCTTGAAGTCATCATTGTAGCAGCAAATACATACTTGTTCCCGTTTCACTAAATCATAGCAACCAAACAGCCACCTTTGATGTCTGCTGGCACAGAAGCCAAATTTCAATGTTGTAACTAAAAGACAATTCCAAGTCTTTTCTTCTTAATGGCATCTATTATTAATTTAATTTCTGAACTTTACCTGTTTAGTAAAACATAGATGCTTTCCCTCTATTACCTTAAATTGATAGACAACAAAATTAAAGGTTTCTGTAATTTCAAAACCTAAGCAGAAAGAACCAAAACTCTATCAGATTAATAAAATGAAACAGAACCCAAACAGATAAACTGTGAAAACACACTGGACAAGTGCAGTAGCTGCTGACTTACTATTTCTTTATTCTTCTCTTTACAATTCATTTCTTGGATCCTCTCCAAAATGGCCTTCTCAGAAGGTGTAACTACTGCAGATCCACAGCTGAGCAGGATAGCAATTTCTTCCTTAAAAGCCTCTGAAGAGCTCTGAGCAATCTTGGCCTCTTCTCTGCTATTCTTCAAGCTTGCATCTAAGTCCCTGGAAGATTTCTTCAGATTATGCAGCTCCTGTTTTGAGGTGTCCAAAGCTTTCTGGTTAACAGCTAGTAGCTCTTGGAGGGTTCTGACCTCCATCTCTAAACTCTGTCTCTTTATTACAGCACTGTCAAGATCCTAAAGTGCAGGAAAAATTAAACAAGTACTTTAAATCAGCTATAAGCCCTCTCCACCACACAACAATTAAGGAATAACTCAGGAGCAGGTACTGCAGGCAAAGTAGGGCCCATATTCCTCATATTGCTCAACATCAGCGTTTCATAGGAGAACTGCCACTGAAATCGATGAAAACCTGAAGTCTGTTATAATCACACTAAATATTAACCTCTTATAGTGTCCTGCAAAAAGGAATACATAAATAAAACTTGCAGGTGAATGAAACCAAATTTTTTAATGTAAAACTACTGAAATCTTACCTTTCCCTCCAGAAAATATGACCTGAAAGACAAGTAGTGAAAAAGATGTAACACAAATTAAGCCTAAGTACTTCAGCTGAGAGGGGAAATGGTAGAACAGAATATTTCAGTTGGAAGGGACCTGAAGTGATGATCAACTCCGAAGGAATAAAACAAATCCAATACAAATGTATCTATATCAGTTGTATATAAATATTGATCTAACAGGTCAAGAGCAGACAGAGAGAATTGTGTATCCTGACCCATGACACCAAAACAAACAATGACAGAAAAAAATAAAGAAAAATAATAATCTAAACATAAAGAAATAAAGTCTTGTGAGTTTTAGCAAAGACTAAGTCTTAATTTCTCAGGGCACTTTCTGATTGAAAAGAACAAATGGTAAGGAATATTCACACAAGATATAAAAGGAAAGAATAATACTTCACCCAAGACAAAATTATTACAGAGGTTGGAATATTTACAGAGAGGGATTGGATTCTTCTGGAGGTCTCAGTGGTAAGTAGAGGCTCAGTAAGTGGACTGACATGAGTTAAGCCTGTGCACACTGGAGCTAAAGAATTGTTCCTGGAGCAGTTATGAATATGGTGATTCCTCAGGGGTCTCTCAGGGCATGTGTGTGCTTGCTGTGGAGCATAGTCTGCCATTTGCCAATCAAGCAGTGAATCTGGGAGCATTTCTGTAGATCAGCAGGGAGGGTGAGCAAAAAAAAGAAGTTTGCATGGCACCTTCAGAAAATATGATACTAAAAATACTAACATTTCTAATAGCTGCAAACATGCAAAAACACAAATAAAAACCCCTGTCACTTAGGAAATTATTTGTTATTACACCTTTCTAAAGACATTTTAGAACTGTTTTAGAAACAAATGTTGGGCTGATTCCTTGCCAATTTCTCTTTTTTATTCCAGACAAGTCCTATTAATAGAAAATTCCCACCTGTGCTCAGAACTACATTATGGTAATTACGGCAAAGAATAGAGACATTTATTTCAATTACAGTTTTCAGCAGTGCTTGTTTTTCCTTTCAGAAAGGCAGTGCTAAAATGGTTTGCAAGTACCAGGGAGCTTACCTAATCACCATCTTATTAAATTGTGAACATCTGAAAACAAACATAGTTTATTTAAAAGATCAAGGTATAAAATAAGGAAGTGCAAGCCACCAAACAGTGGCTGGGAAACTGCCTGGCAGAAAAGGACCTGGGGGTGCTGATTGACAGTGGCTGACCATGAGCCAGGTGTGCCCAGGTGGCCAAGAAGGCCAGTGGCATCCTGGCCTGGATCAGCAATAATGTGGCCAGCAGGGCAATGATTGTGCCCCTGTACTCAGCACTGGTGAAGCCACACCTCGAGTGCTGTGTCCAGTTTTGGGCCACTCAAGGTCATTGAGGAGCTGGAGTATGTCTAGAGAAGGGCAACAGAGCTGGTGAAGGATATGCAGCACAAGTCTGATAATGTGCAGCTGAGGGTGTTTAGTCTGGAGGAAATTCAAGGGAGACCTTATCACTCTCTAAAACTGGTTGTAGCCAGGTGGGGTCAGTTTCTTCTCCCAATTAACAAACAATAGGACATGGCCTTGAATTGTGGCAGGGGAGGTTCAGATTGGATATTAGGGAAAAAACCTTCATCAAAAGGGCTCTGAAGCACTGGAACAGGCTGTCCTTGGAAGTGGTGGAGTCATCATTCCTGGAGGTATCTGAAAGACTTGTAGATGGGGTATTTAGGGAAATGGTTTAGTGCTGGACTTGGCACTGCTAGGTTAACAGGTGGTCTCCATGATCTTATGGGTCTTTTCCAACCTGAATAATTCCATGATTCTAATAATGCCAACACCCCAATCATCAGCATGGTCTCAATAGACTAAAGTCAACTACACATTCACATACCAAAAAAGACCCACATTACATTAACAGTAATAATAAGGTATTAAAGAGAATGCAGGTATCTTCCAGATGAGTTCTTACACCAGCTGCAACTCCAGTTATACCATAAGGATTGCAAACTAGTTCGCTCTTATCTCCTGTCTTCTCGAATGATTCAATCTGGAAATATCCTTGATGCCTGCTGAAACCTGTATTTCCTTAATGACACCTTATAAACAAAAAAAAGAAAAAAAATCCAGGTTCTGAGAAACTCATTCCTGTATTCATCTGTTGGGACAAGAAAAACCTAAAATAATTTGGCTGTCTCTCCTACAGTCTAAGTATTTGAGTATAGTAAAAATGTAGCCATGTTTCTCAAGTTCAATCAAATTCCTTAAATAATATTTTCATATTTTCATTTACTCTTTTTATACAATTGATTTATTTTAATAAATTTATATTAATTATAAACTACTTAGATCTATTTTGTTCATTAAGATAAGAATATAAGCCAATTTCGAATACTGAAGAGTATTTTCTTGGTTAATTTTGCATCAGCAGTACATGCAGATGTATTTTTATTAAGTAAAATTGCTTGCTTATACTTCAAGTGTGTTCTTTAAAGATTTTGAAGGGTGCATATCTTTGCAAAACAGTTGTTTAAAATAACACTTCAGAGGGAAATCACAAATATTTCTGGGTTGAGTCATCAGCAAAGGTGTGAAACAAACCAAGACAGTTTACTAGTTCGTGTGGTTCATCAGTGGCAATAATGTATTCAAATTAATCTGGAAGAATATATGCATCCTCTTCTATACCTTAAATAAATACCATGGAGGAATTTATTAAATATTAAAATGAAACTTGGTTGGAGTAAATAAGACATTTTAGAGGACCTACAGACACCCTCAAAGAATTTTATAATTCTCTAATTATGATTATCATAGTCAGTAATCACTCTCTGGACATACAGAAAGAAAGGACAGGTATTCTGAGTCTCAGTCTAGAAATCTGGGCAGGATTTTAAGGTTGTTTTTCATCAAATGCAAATTTTATATCCAATGCAGCCATAATAAAGGTATGCACCATAGTAACAGATTTCCAGAAGCAAATTCTTGCAATATTGTAACAGAAACATGAGAAATTCAGAACTAAATAGAAGAATATATTCAGATATAAATAAAAATAACAGATTAGAAAACAGCTTCTTGATTTTTTTTTTTTACTTTTATTAGTTTCAAGAATTACCGGTATTTATTCTTTGCTGCTTGATATTATCATACAGTGAGACTGAGAGGAGAACAGATAAAATTAGTGTTCACTTGCTAATGTTCCTCAAATGAAGCCCAGGTAACTGCAACACCCAAGTATCAAACATGCTAAAGAATATTTTAAAGATATTAACCTTAAAACATAACTCATTTTATTCATTAAGAATTTTTGAATATAGGCAGCTACCTCCTCCTGGGACATAAAAAAAACAAAAAAAAAACCAAGGAAGGAAGATCAAGAAAAGGAATTAATAGAAAACCTAAGGAATGGGAGTGGAGAATTACCTGGCAATTAAAACATTAATTAAAAAATTAATTCAGAGGGGTGTCAGGGAACCGTGTGACAGCCAAGTCTTGCTAGAGATGACTGACAGAAAAGTGTGATGATCTCTACACATGCAGGAAGAATTTTAAGAGAAAACTGGGGGAAATGAGCTGCCAACTCAATCTGTAAAACAGAAGATGGCCAAAATGTTGAGAGCTGTAGGCACATGCAGGCAAGTCACTTGTACTCGGCCTTTGCTGGGCAAATCCAGCTACAGGCAATTCCATTAATGAAGTCGAGAAAACAGCACAGAAATACACAGCCAAGCATAAGCCTTCTGGCACAGGAACTGTATGTATTTCTGCTCCCCACCTTGACAGGGGAACGTGTCACAACACGTGTGACTCTGTTCATGTGCTTAAAGTGAGCAGCATGAAGAACAAAGACTGCCTTTATGCCACTGGTGCCCGTCCTGTAACCAAGTAAGAAGCCCAACAAGGGAGCAGGAGATCCCATACTTCACACTTTGCATGTGAGGACTTAAAGCAGCTTTTGCTTTTTACTTTCTTTTTCAATACTGAGCTTCTTCATACGCTTTTGTGAACACAAAACCTCTCAACAGATTTACTCAGTGTCCGCAAATGTAAGTTGCTGAACTGAAATTGCACTGGAGGAATCTGCAGCCTCTGTGCAGATGGGGCTTTTCATAGGCAATGCTAACCGTTTAGAAAGACATTTCTGTAAAATTGGTTAAATAAATTATGTATTTGGCACATGCAAAATAACAATAGGAAAATATTTTTTCAGAAAACTAGCTCGACTTGGTAAATGTTTTGAAAGTCAGGGCAAACTTTAAAAACAAGCCACAAATGGAGCCCTGATCTTGGTTTAAAACATCTGATTCTGGCTTACTGAGTGAACTACACTCTGTTCCTCCTCACACACCTGTGTTTGAAGTGAAGCATGAAAACAAAATGTTCTCAAAAAGGACCTGTTTTTGGTGCGGGTTCTCTCTCAGTTCCATTGAGTCTTAGAAAATTGTACACAGATTGGTAAGAACTATTTTCAGCAGTGAGTAAAATTTATGACCCTTGTGGTACTTACATTTATCTTCCCCACAAATTCTTTCTTCTCCAGAGCACATTGCCAGCTATTTCTCATCTCCTAAGTATTTTGCTTACAACCAAATCAGAACACTATATCCTTTAAAGTGTGTGGTTGTCTCTTCTTCAGGAAAAGAGGAATGCCAGGGGTGGGGGAAATGCTGTATTACATTGGAAAACTCACTTGCACAAGGTGGCCTTTATGTTAAAAATTCCTACAAACTCAATCACACACAACTCAGCTGCATATTTGGCAGTCTATGTGTCTTCTCTTATTTTCTCACATTTTGGCCATCAGCTTTAACCACACCATTTCACCTGCAGGAGATCTTCATTCTGGCTTCACTAAACGGCTTCCTTTCCACAGACATCACTCAAAGTGCAAAGCAATAAGGAAAATTGCTACAGAAATGCACTTTGTTCATCCATCCTTTGAAATACATGAACTCCTAATGGGGAGTTCTCCTGGAGCAATTCAATCCTTAAATCACATCCTTTTCCTTCCCAAATCATAGCTAGGTGAATTTGGTGAATACTTGACTTAAAATGTAACTTATATTTCTCATCTGGCCATCCTTCCTGCTGCACAGATTTTCTCTAAGGCTTCCTGCAAGAGACATCCTACTGCCTACAACTTTTTGGGTATGAGCCAATGGTTATGAAATACAAATTCACAATGCAGTGAAAAGATAATCTAGGGTGAATGGAAGCCAAGACACTTTACCGTCCAGTGCCTTAAAAGAAAGAATAATGTCCTATTAATTGCTTTCAATTTCTCATAAGAATTTTTGAGAAACCGAGTAGAAAAATTCTCAGAAAACTTGCAGTATCAAATAAATGTTATTAAAAGAGCATTTTTTTCACCACTCCATGCTTGTGCCTCAGATATTAACAGTATATTCATTTGTTTATTTACATGTTTGTGCAAGCACACAGGCTACAACACTAAGAAGAAAGCACAAATAGAAATTTGCAAACAGCACTGAAGGACATCAAATCTACCTCAGATCTATTTTACAAACTGTTATTATTTAATCTTCTTATCCCACTTTCAAAAAGTTGAAAATAACCTTAGAAAAATGTCCTTTTTAGGAAAGACCTTAATCAACATAATTTTTTCAGAAGCATTTTTTCTCATGCAATTCCTACTGAAAATTAATTTGAAATTTCAAGAAAACATCTGAAAACCAGACAAGCATACAAGCCATACAATTATGTACCTTACTAAGTTTTTCCATGTCTTGGTAGTATCCTGCTGCCTTTTTCTGCTCCTTGGCCACTTCTGAAACAAGTCTCATGATAGTTTCTCTGTTAGCTTTAGATTCTATCTCATGGTCATTCACAGCCTCTTGAAGGGCAGCAACCTGGTCTTTTAGTGTCACATTTTCTTTACATATTTCAGAGACCTTGAGAGATAAATCAAATATTATTAGCTTCTCAAAAGATTTTAACAATTAAATGTATGCATCCCAGTTGTACCTGCTCCTAATCATGCAAATAAAAACTTGGTGTTTCTGGTGACCCCTAGGCCAGACTTATAATTGCACTCTACTATTCCTATAGAAGAAGAGTAGAAAGACAGTTAGAACCATAGAATGCTATTCTCACTATAAACCCCCACCTTAGCATAATGTGATTCAGATTTACTCCCACACAGACTTTATGATGTATTAAACAGGTGGAGAGCTACTGCAGCTGCACAGCCCTGCTTGGCATGAAGCAGGTCAGAAAACAGACCATGCAGCTACTTCATGTGGAAAGCAAACCATTTCAACCTAGCTTTTTAAGATGTGTGCCCTTCATTTAGAATTAGAAAGCTGCAATTCATGCTCAAAATTTTTTAAGCACGAGAGTTTTGAGTTAGTAACAGATATTTCATAAGCACATCCAAGGACAGGGCCAAAGACGTGGTGTGCTGCCATTATGAGCAGCCAACACGTTGGAAAAAGGAGTCCTTTCCCAGGAGAATTCTAGGGCTTTTTTGCGTACACTCTGCTATTTCCAATCAGTGGAATAGATGAATGTGGGCACTTCAAAGAGTGAGCAAAAAAATGTACACTGATTCCTACTGGCAAGACATTTAAGACTAAAACAGACCAATTCTTAAATAAAACCATAATGTGGAAAAGAAACTAAATAGATGTGCCAAGACCCCAGAAAAACTAGTTGCTAAGGTTTCCTAAGGCACAGCTTTCAGCACAAATTAGATTTCCCAACTAGATTTATTACTACTTGTTAAAAGACTTGAAGATACATTTTTAAAAGCTCTAATTATTAACTTGTTAATTATTAAAGCATGGAAGAGTGCATCACAACTTTTTTTAGAACATTTATTAAAATTTCAGTGTGCTTGCAATATTATGTAGTATACACTCACTGTGATACATACCTAGATAATCTTGATTTATTAAGACTGTACTCTACAATGACATGAACATAATGAAATAGAATTTCCCCAAATACTGATTGTGCTCCAAAGTGAAGAAAAATAGGGATCAAAGAGTAGACAGAAGATTAGTGAAATGCATAAAATTAGAATCAAATGTCTTTCAGCAGCTTTGATAGATGTTAAAAAATATACAATTTTCCTTTCACCTTTAGTTTTTGGAACTTCAGAAGTATTCTGAAGAGAAATAACAAAGTTTTCTTATTAAGTCTCAGAAACACCACAAAGTTATTTACAGCATTTTATTACAGGACACAGTTAGGGTTGTTTTAGGGCATGCCATTTCAGATGTTTGTATTTAATGGCATGTCAGCTCAAGATAAGGGTTAAGGCCTGGTGCTACAGTTTACACATCAGCAGCTGACCCCCATGTTAATGTTCTGAGGAAAGCTTTCAGTCAAGTATCCAATCAGGGCTGTATGTGGGAACTGCAGGCTGATAAAGTATTTATGCAGATAAGAGCAGACTGCATTCACTGAGGCCTATTAGTGTTCAGCACCTTTGAAATTTAGCCCAGTATGAAAAAAAAAAAAAATCTGTCTTTAAATGATAGCACTGTCTGAAAACTGTAATTGAATACAAAGATCTCTATCACTTGCTTTACTTCTGGGACAACTAAATATTTTTCTGTTAAATTGCTATACAGAAACACACAATTGCCTACACAATCACCTTTGATGCTAAATGTTCCTGTGGTTTCTCTTTTTCTGTGATGTCTACGTCCAAGAATCCAGAAAGCTCTGTAAGGAGCTCTTCGTAGTTTTTGCTGATTTTAGAAGCTTGAGTCATGTTTTCTTCACACTCATTCAAATATTTACTAATCGGACAGGAAAAAATACACACATCAGGAAGAATGCTCTCTGAAAAGGAATTCTAGGCAAAATACATTGTCCCAAGACTATTGCTAGCTTCTGCATATCACCAAATGAATTTTAAATGTTCCATTTAATTCTCTGTATCTGTTATGTAATATAAATAGCTTTTGCTGTTGTCTTTTGCACAGACATTTCTTCATCTTTGCTTTTGATTAACACTTTAAAAAGTCTTCTATGATCCCAATGTCATTTTCAGCACAAAATCTGAATAAAACACAAGAACCAAGTGACACGAATAAATAGTGCCCTCAAGATACTACAAGTGGAAAGTGCAAGCAAAAGCTTAGAAAAAGTAAGGGGGGAAGAGAGTGATCAACTCTTAGCAAAAATATGTGAAAAGCATTTCACATCCCCTCTCTAAAGAAGCTGACAGAAAGGATTAACAAACTTCAAGTAAACAGAAGCACTTTTGGACCAATGGAAGTGTAAAACATCCAGAGTACCTGTGAAGAGAAGTTTAACAGCAGAAGCAGAGATGGGAGACACTACTTTGCTGTTCAGTACTTTGAAACACTACCCATGAAACAGATGTAGTAAAAAAAGACAGCACCTAGGAGCTACCACAACGATATGAAGAAAAGGGAGCTTTTTGTCAGCAATTTCATCACTCAGCAGGTGCCTATCATGTGGATGCATATCCCACATGAAACATGTTCTCAGCCTTAAGAGCAGGTGTCAGTTTGTAAATGCTCTACAAGAATAACCAACCAAATAAATTAACAGTGAGTTTAACTCGTTAGTATAAATGTAGTTACATTCCTTCTCTTGCAGGGACAAAATGGGTCCAGCACACAAGAAACACCACAGTCTGCTTTGGTAGGAAACACAGTACATTGAATGGTTATAAATCAGTAAGCAAAACAGACAGTCCATTAAAAGATTGAACACATAGCCTTAGGAGGGACATCAACACAGCTGCTGTAAATGCTCTCAATTGAAGAGAGTGGCAGACTAACAGGGAGGAATGGAAAACATTTATTACTGCTCTGGACATTGTGAGGGCAGTTCCACATACTGCTGCACAGCACCCACCATGAGCCAAAACAGCTCTGCTTTCTGCAGCAGACACTGTCCCTCAGAACACAAGCACCCTCACAGCTTCCTCACCCCTGGGCACTTTCCTTTCCTCTGTAGCCCCAACAAAACTCAACCATGAGATGATTGCTAAACTGCTGTTGTGAGGAGGGATATGTCAGAAATGAAAACGTATTAGCTCAGACATGCCATATATGCATGTCTATATGCTAGAATATTATGTAAGATAGACCACCTCACAATTGTTTTGTGGCTCTAAAAAATTGAAGTATCCACACACAAAATCATGCCTGCTGCTAAAAAGGAAAGAATCTGAAGTACAAAGCTCTCATTTGATAACTTTACGAATAATATAATTACCTGCAGCAGGGCCATAGAGGTGTGAGCACCTAGAAAATAGGCAGTCAGGTACAAAAAAGTAGAACACAGCTTTTTCACAGTTTTGCTAGCTCTTCAGAACTAATGAGCAAAGAGAAGGGAAAGAGAAAGAAGAAGAAAAAAGCTTTTGACAGTTCACACTCTAAAAATACCATGGCAATAGACATGTCGAGTAGAAAAGCACCATTTTCAATAGGAAAGGTGCACATCCTGGAAGCCAATCATAGAATTCACCAAACATTTCTTACTATATCCCCAAGGTATAGAATGTAAATATGCACTTCATGTGCGCTGGCTTGCTCTTCCCTTTCATTAGTGGTTTTCAGTGAGAATCTTTTCTGAACACCTAATTAGGACCAGTCATGTGTCAAGTATTACCAGGGCAGCCAGACTAAGTGACTGAAGTTCACTGAGTCAGTACGCTGGTTAGTATGAAGTGACACATGTAACCATTACCTGAGGATAAGGAAAAGCTCTGAAAGCAAACACTGCATATTCATGAGCAATTCAACTTGTTTGTTCCTTCCAAATGAGCAGACTCACTGTCCCTGTGCTGCTTCCCTTTAGCCAGAAGTCCAGTGGCACACTCCAGATGCACAGTGAACCAGATCTGGGATTGATAGAGGTGGAAATTGAGCTTTTTATTTTGCTTACTTCTCTCTTGAAGCAGTCCCCTGGTCCTGACCACCAACATCAACACAAACAGAACTGATTATACAAGTGTTGTGCACCAAAGAGAGCAGCCAAGTCTCCTCTGGGAGTGACAGCAATGATTTATGTCCATAAAATTGATTGTATCACTATAATGACAGGTGAGTATGAAACACAGTTTCCAGCAGTTTTCTCCCAGTGAGTTAGGCAAGCAAACAGGATAAGAGGTTTTTCTTCCTTTTCTTCTTCTTTTTTTTTTTTTTTTTTTCCTACCAGAAATAGCATTTTAAAGAATCTTAACAGCCATTATATAAGACTGCACTCTCCAGGCAGGCTTTTGGCAAATCAGCTGGTAATAAACAAGTGCACTGCAATGGTTTTCTCTAAGTTTTAAAATTACTTAATTGTTCACTTTTAATTCACAAAGCCTTGCAGAGCTGTGCAAAATACTGATTTGGGAAATACAGGTGTCTGGTAAACACTCACCTTGCTCTTAACTAGACAGTATTGATAGAGTCACAAATATTAGCCTGATAATAGGCAGAAAAATCCAATATAAAAGTCAAGATGTCTATTAATATGACTGACACTGACTTTGGAATTTAAGAGTTCAGAATATTTTCATACAAATCAATTTTGCTATGAGTCTCCATCCTACATGAGAAATTATGTAGAATTGACAGTTCAGTGCTCTGATATGCTGTGCTAAGAACAGCATAATTAAAGGATATCCTCTTTTATAAGTTTAATGCATTTCGCCTTCAAACTACAAAACATTCAAACCTCCATGTATGGACCAGCAACCCAAAACAAAATTCAAATTTAAACACCTTCCACACACTCAGGTACAACAGTTGTGCACTGTAACAGAATTCTGAACTGAAATAAAGTCTATTCATCAACTTATTTTTCTGTATTGACAACTGTACCATTCTGTCATCCCCCCAAAAAAATTGTTTCCTTCTCAAAAGAGTCTTACTTAAGTTTGGCATTTCTCTCATGAAGCTCCTCCTTCAGCTCCAAATTTTCCTTATATGCCACCTGAGCTGTCAGCTCAGCCTGGTTTTTAGAAGCAGTGAGCACAGACAGCTCTTCTTCCATCTCCTGGATTCGTGCTTGCAGAGACAGGAGGCGAGACATCTGTCTAGCATTGTTTTCCTTATAGCTTTCAGCTTCAGCCTTCATCTCTTGAAAAGAAGCTTCTTTAGAGATCATGCTTGCCCTGAGTTTAAGAAGCTATAGATAGAAAAGGAGAAAATCAATGAAGAATAGTTTGCCCAGCCTGAAATAGCATGACTGTATCACAAGCTTAGTAATGTGACAAGAAACACATTTCTATCACTACAAGACTGAGTAGAAGAATACAGCTTTACTTTCGTATGACTAGGAAAAAAGCAATGGAAGGGGTTTAAAAAAACAAAAGCCACTGTTGGGTAACACAGTGCAACTTTTCAAGATAGTATCTTACAGGAATATAAGTTCATTTATTAATTCACAATTTAGGAAAAGTCTAACAAGTTCTGCTGCACAACCTTATCTCATGTCTCCTATGATCTGCATTACAATAAAGTTATTAACCCCAGTATTCCCTCTTTTTTGCCTGCTGCCTGCCATCTTCCAAAACTGGTTCTTAATTCCACAGATAATCTATAGCTGCAGGGATTTGTAACAGCAAAGTATCCTGATGTATGAATGTGGATCCTTTTGATGATCTGAGGTATATTCAGATGCAAATAAATTTTTAGAGCATGGTGTGGTAGGCACCCTCTTCTAATCTTATGCAAATAGCTATTTTGGGGTTTGATAATCCAATTAAATGTAGCTGTATTTACACAGAAATAGCAACAGAGCCTTTTAAGGAAGGGTAGGAGGAAGAAAATCACCTGTTACATACCTCTTACAGGGATAACATTAGAGCTTTCCAAGAGTTTAACAATGCAATGGTATTGTTAAAAATACCATTTTCCATTGAACTATTTCATCTAGAAGCCTCTTTAGGAGACTGCACTTAGGGGAGACGCACTAGGCAAATAAAATTTTCATATGTTTTTTTGTTATTAGGAAAAAAGTCATTTAAAGTGGACTTTTTTGTCATAAGAAGTGTTGAGAAATGTTTCAGGTTTCCTGACAATTCCAATTAAAAGCAGCAAGATGCAATCTGAAGGACTTCTGTCCTACCACATAAAATTAACAGGCAAACAATTAAGCCAAGATAACTGCTCTTTTTGAGGAGTGATAAAACTTATAAATTGTGGCGAACATTTTTAAGGCAAAAATATTTAAGATATTAAACTGCAATCCAGGATGATAGGAAATTCACTTCTCTGTTGGAGTCTTCCAGTATGACAAACCCAAGATACTCAGAGAAATTGGAGAGGTTGGTGAGCCAACAGAACAGCAACTGCCTTGGAAAAGGGAGGTGCTGCTTCTCTTTCCAGCCTCGTATGCCTGTCCTCTCCCTTTACCTGCTCTGAGTTTGTCTGACTCCCCCACAAACAACTTAAATAGCAGATGACAGAAAATAGTTCACTTTTTCTCTCGCAGAGGAGAAAGTGGAGCTGGCCACAATACAGAGCAAAGGCTAAGGCTGAGGAATCAGGTAGGAGGATCACCCTTGCAGCAGCACAGCCTTCAATAAGCTCATGCTTCACAGGCAAGCACTGGTTCATCGGACACTCTGGAGCAGCACTGACTTTGAGAAAAGCAGCTTGGCTTTTTCCTGGGTTCATGGGCTTCATTTCCATACTCCACCCTCCTCTCTGTGCTCGAAGAAGCACTTACACAGCTACAAGGTGAAATAAGATTGGGAAACTGATCTGCCTAAAAAGCAACTCAGAAGGAAAGGAACTGTTTTTCAATTGCATCGACACAACGGTGCACCACAAAAACTACACATACATCTGTGCCTGCACAAGGGGTGGGGCAGTGTGGGGAAGGAAATGAGCAGCTGAAGGAACAATAGCATTGCTTTGCTTGGCAGCTGGACCAAGCCATGGGATCTAAGAGTGTTCATAACCTTAAAATTTCTCTGTGGTTCAACTCACCATCTGATATTTTTTCTTCTGTCCATTGTCTTTGTGGTCAGTTCCAATAGCAGAAAAAGCAAGAATAGTCCCATATCATGAGTTTTACAAAGTACTCAGCAGAAGAGGCTCTGACCTCAGCTGGGTCATGAAGGTCTTTATTAACAAGAGCATGAACAGCTGCTTTCTTGACTATGCTTTTGCAAGCACAGTCTTGAAAAATCTATAAATCAGTCAGATGTTCTGGCAATAAAGCCATTCAACATTTCCAGCAATAAATTCTTCGTATGAGAACACTAGATTCTGTATGGTTCCTTAAAATTGAAATTTAAAGCACCAGCTCTAGATAAATGTTAAATGTACAGGAACCTTGCAGTAACTTCAGGATCAACTGATCAAATTAAACCTCAGCCAATGGACACTTATGCCTATAGTTCTGTTTGTGAATAAATGTAAGCATTTCATGCCTTCAAAAGGCAAATTTTACTCTGGCCACTGCCCACATTGCTATCTTCAATCAAATCAATTTTAATCAATTATATGCTAAAAAAATATTACTTGTGGAAATAATGCAACTCTAAAAATTATTCTGTAATAAATCTTCTCCTGAGAAACACCACCTACTCAGCAGGAAGAGTAGAAAAGTATGTGTATATGTTCTTCAGCCTCTCTAGCTACAATCAGCCTCATTAGCACAAACACAGTTTCACTGGTGATGAAAGCAGAGCAAATTTGGGGAGCTATAACTTGAATAAAAGGGAGAAATAAATAAAGATGGGCAGCTACATCTTAATTCACCAGCAACAAGAGGAGGGTATTTATCTGAACTTTTACACAACAATTTATCTAATTTTCAGGTTTAATATAAAGAGATTGCACTTAGATGATGATAAAAAGCTACACTGCTTCAAATCTTTCAAATACAAACATATAATCAGTTTTTGATCACAAAAGGAAGGAAAGTAAAAATCATACAGATATTCTGAAAACAAGTATGTTACCAAAAAAATCCCAAAAGTTCTGAAGCAAAAGCAAGTTTTAGACTTTCTGCAAGCTTTCTATTTGCTGCATTAAGTGACTGCAAAATATCCTCAGGTTTGGAGAAGGATTTGAAATTATTTTTAAATGTACCTCTGACTGGGCACAGTCATACTTCACTGAAAGTGCTGCAAGTTCACTTTGAGCAGTTTCAGCTGCAGCTCGATGGTGATTCAGCTGCTCTCTAGTGACAGGAATATCCAAACGAACACGATCATGAGATTCCTGTGAAGATAGCATGAAGACAAAACCATTAGACATCACTTTTTTTTGAACATTTTTGCTTCAGTGCTTTTTGGTTTGATTAAGCTGCTCAAGGGCATTACTCCAAATGTTCCAGAGTATTACCCCCAGAGTAACACACACTTACTGAAAGATAGGTTAAACAGTCACTTTTCTACAAGTCACCACTTTCATCTCCAAGTTCAGCCACCAATACCAGTGCTAAAGTATGATACTCCCCTCAACAAGCCCATGACCTCCCACTGTTTTCAGCTCTGGCTATTTCCAGCAATTTCTACGTATTTACTAACATTCAAATGGTCCCTTTTCTACAAACTTATCCAGTCACTCTCTCAACTTGTCTAAACTTTAATCTAAAGGGAGTCCTCAGGAGTCTCTTACACAAAGAACCCTTTGGGTTTTAGGCTTCAGTTGTACTGCACATCCCCTCATTTTTATTTCAAAAGAAATGTTGAAAAAAAGCAATGGCTATCAATCTTCTCTGTGCCACTCATGACTTTTCAGATTTCTATCATGTCTCACCTCCACAGTCTTTCTTCCAGGTTGAAGAGCCCATGCCTACTCAGACACTTGTATCTGCTCCTCCAAGTCACTTTTTGGCTTGCCATTAGCTTTTTTACTTTTAACCTTTCAAGGTTAGTGGTCCTTTTGAACTCCATCACCTGGACATAACTTCAGCTTCCTAACTGATGCTTTCTCATCCCCAGCCATCACCATAAGGACTTCCTTTCATTCTTTTTCAAGTCCTGATTCCATGGCAAGCACTGCCTCTTTCTTTCTAGTACAGACTCCTTCACACCATTTGTACAACCCTTTTAGCTGTGCCCTTTAGATTCTATAGTAGGCTTTTCCTTTTCGTGGTGCTCCGCTCTTCTGCAGTAGAGCAGAAATGTGCTGGATTTCTTGGCCTTTATTATGTAAGTCTTTCAAGATGAAAATTCAGACCTGAAGTCCTGATAGAGTTTCATGAGACAGAACTTTTTTTTTTTTTTTTCAATCAATAGAAACTAAAAATGATGAAATGTAACTTCTTCAGAACTAAATTTAAGTTATGCTGGGAGCCCAGTTGGCAGAGAACCAAACATGAGATTTGTACTCCATTAGCTCTCACACAGGAATGAAACTAAACTGCAATCCTGGTACACTTGGGTATTAATTACAAAATGCAAAACACCCCGAGTAATGACTGCTGTTGGAAAAAGGTATTGCAATGGAGACAGAGACATCTTTTCTTCATGCTTTTCTACATCAGCATCAGATTCCAGGCTGAGATAAATTATAAGTTCAGCCCCTACCCATTCCAAATAGGAAAAAAAAAACCTGAAGAGCTTTCCAAATACGTCAACATCTAATAAAATAAGCATTTACCATGCAACACATAGAGAAATCCCTGAGGAATAAGGAAAAAACACTAGTTTAGACTGCAGCAGAAGATAAATCACCTTGGATTAGTTGCTATAATATCGCCAGCTCTATTCTTTAATCTTTCTTCCCTGTGCTAGCTGACACTAGATTAGACCCATCAAGTTTAATTGCATTCATCTCCTTCAAAGACACTCAGCTGAGCTCTTCCACAAAGGAGTTGCCACTCTCATCAAGCCAGACTGACATATGCAGAAAACTCACGGCCACATAGAGCACAGTGCATAATCTTGGAGATAAAAGGGCTGCTAATTTTCTCAACACTTTATCACTGTTCTGAGGGAGGGAGGGAAAGCATGTGCCATCTGCTCGCTACTTTTGTCTTACTTTTGCTTCACTCTGCTTGTTTCACATGAACAACCACATGAAATTCTTTGATGTAGAGGGCATTTTTCTCATTTTGTAATACACCAGGGCTCCAAAACCATGGATGGAGATTGCAAACAGTAACACTGGGTATGGTATTCATGCATGTTATTATATTTGTAGTACTGCATGAATGTAGGCTTTTCCTTTTCTTCCCAAAAAAACCACAACTTATGACTTTACAGAAAGGAGTACGTCTCAAAACTTATTAAATAAATACATTTCAGAGCATAGCTGAAGAAAAGAAGCCCCCCTTCAGCAGCAATAATAATTGTAACAGCTTTAGAGCTGAAACTTCCAAAACCTATGTTTTTCATACAAATTAGATTTTACATGATGAGCACTTTAAAGATGCAGCTACACATCCAGAAGGATTTAAAAGAAGTTTAAATGAAACTAGGGGCAAAAGTCAATGGGAATTACCATTTCACTCATCTACAGTCTTAGTGAGATTTATAGAGGCAGATCTCTGCATCCTCCAGTGCCTTAGCAAATATAAAACTAATCACACATGGTGGCATCACGCTAGGAAAGCTGGTATTATCATCATACTTTTAGCAGGAAATGTACATGCTTTCATATTAAGAGTTTTCTATGTTTTTGTGATTTGCCATCAGCCAGTCACAGGTCTGATCTTGAATCAGACCTATCAGACAACTCGATTAACTTGGCATGACTTTACTATAGGGGTAAAATCTGTAACGCAGATGCAGTGCTTTTCTATCTGTGGAAAAATTCAGATTTTTAGTGTCTCATGAGTACTATATAATCTATACTGATTTTTGTTAGGAAAATAGAATTAATGAAGGGTTAAAAGAGTAAGAGAGAGTAGACTGAAGTCTTAGTATATTAACACTCAATCAGTTCTAAATAAACTAGGTTTTGGGTGTTTCTCCCATTCACATTATTAATTTTTTTTTAATCTCTTTCCACTCACCTGCAAGAAAATGAAGCTTTCATCTAACTTCATGTGCTAAACAGAAGCTAAGCCTACATTTACAATACTTTAGAGCAACACCTTCTTGGACCTTCAGTTTTATTAGAAATAGATGTTCTTTAGAAGATCAACACTATATGGTGATTATTGTTACTCTTGACCATTTTTGTTTTGACTTTTTTACCAAATAATTGTCTTTATCTCCCTGGAATCCAGCCTTTTGTTGGAAAAATTCATTTGATTCAGAAACAACAGAACTGCAACAACTTTCAGCAGCTTTATACCTATCCATGTACTTTGAAATCAGCCAACTGTTAAAGTCACTCACTCCCATTCTGCTTTTGGCAGCTTTTCTTTTATTTCCTGCTGTGTTTCTTATTTCAATGCCACCAAATGCCTCAACCACTGCCATTGCCTGCACACAGCCCAGACCCCTTTCACAAAACATATAATTTTAAAAAAACTTTTTTGAAACACAAGGCCATCAGTAAGCATTTAAGCACCCATCACTACCCTGAGTGACTTGTCAATGCACTTCCATGGACTGTACTCAGGGCAGGGATTTCTTCTTCCTATTCCCAAAGCACCTAAACACATTGGGGTTGACATACCAAAAATGATGACCCACGAACCTTTGTTGACTTCATTCTTCCTTTGCTCCTACAGAACAAATGGGGGGAAGAGGGAAAAAAAGGTTGAAAATGAAATAGATTTGCAATATTTTTTCACAGACATGCTTTACTAAACTGCATCAAAGGTTACCATAAGCTAAGTTGGGCATGAAAGCAGAACACCATGGGAAAGCTCCTTGAATAGCCTATGAGCTCTGATTGTCTCCACAGCATTCAAACACACATCTAACCAAAACAGGCACCTTCACATTAACTTGTACAGGTTACATTCACCACTTCAGCTACACAGTCAGCCTTCATGCAGGGATTGCTTCCTTTGCCACTGCTTTTCAGGTGTTCCAAGTTTTTATTTCACTTCCCCTTTTGTCCTGCGTCTCTTCTACACTGATCTATTTTAAAATCAAAAAAGGATCTCAGCGATAACCCAGAAATACCTTAACTGAAATACATATTTTTTTCCCCCTCAGATGTTAAGGTAATCAGTAGGTCCTTTTTACCTACATATTTGTACAGGACTTGGTACAGTGGTGGGAGTCAGTGGGCTGTTCAATGATGTGTCATAACTGTTCACATCCTGAAAACAAACAAAATGAGACATCCCAAATCTACAATTTTTTCTTTAAACAAATGAACATTCATGAGTGTATACATACATAAAATTGTTCTAACTTCTGAAAATACAATGCTGCAGCAGAGTTGTTTATTATTATTATTATCATTATTATTATTATTATTATTCTCTGCAACCAGAAAGAAGATGACATCCAACATGAAATACCAGAAAGAATGGGTAGTTGAAAAATTTGCACACTTGGCCACTGCAGATTTTTCTTGGTAGCAGCAGCCAGCCAGCATGCACATCATCTCAGAAAATCCACAGCAATGAGCATGAGAAGGCTCAGACACTATTCCACAGTGACTCAGATTTTGTTAACACATAGGAAAACAGACTAATATGAATCACATAATCGATAAAGTTGGAAAGGACTTCTGAGAACACCAAGTCCAGCCAATGACTAAACACCACTGTGTCAAACAGACCATGGTACTGAGTGTCACGTCCAGTCTTGCCTTAAACACTTCCAGGGATGGTCACTCCACCACTTCCATGGGTATTCCACTTCAATGTTTAACCACCCTTTCTATAAAGAAATTTCTCCTAATGCCCAACCTAAAACCTCCCCTGGCACAGCATAAGACTGTGTCCTCTTGTCCTGTCACTGCTTAGCTGGAATAGGCCAACCCCCTGACTGGAGTCACTTCAGGGGGAGGGAAATAAAGGGTTCAAAAATACATCTTGTATGTATATTTTGGATCTTCTTTATAGATAATACTTTGCCCAATCTGCCTTTCAGGGATCTCAAAATGTATTGATAATTATATACGAACATAAATCAAAATTTGCAAGTAACATTTCCCAACTATTTCAGTTCTGTCACTTGCTCTTGCACATTATAAAGTGCCAGAAACACCCAAATACTTTTGATCACTATATATTCAGTAGAGCCCTATTTCCCCTTGCTGATTCCTCCTTGTAACTAGGCCCAACTCACTGCTTGCAGTACTTTTTTTTTTGTTGTTGTTATTGTTAAATACCTATGGAGTTTCTCTGCATTAGTGAAATGTTCCAGAAACACATAAAACTAAGTTGTGCTCTCAGCAGCTCAAATAAATTACCAAAGAGATTTTCTAAATTCCTTTCAGAAGGGTACTGCTCAGCTCTACCCTCCTCCCTTTGCAGTAATCATTGAAAGGTATTACTGAAAAAGATAAAAAATCACTCTTGCTGTTCATCTGCTGAAGAGGCCAATTTCAAGCTTGATTAATGGGCCCAAATGAAAGCTTCATTACAAGCAAAATTTTAATCTCACCCGCTGCCACTTCTACAAGCAGCAGTTAAAGCATTTTCATCTTTTGTTTTTCTGTTAGGATGAGGTGACTTTGTATCTAAATATAATAAATGCATTTAACGTGATGAAAGACAGCAGTCATCTGAAGGCAATTAGAGAGACACATCACCTACTCTAAACATTACTTAACATGCTTTCTGGCTGATTTCATCCTTTGTCAGTATGGGCAAATTAAGGAATTTGGAACTCCCCTGACAGCTTTTCCAAAATGATTAGCAAGGAGCTGCTGTGTTTATTCCCTAAACAATAAAAAGGGTAATTACTAAGACAAAATTAAGTGCTTATGCAGGGATTTGTGCAAACAATTTGTTCTACTGTTTTTACTTTATCAGTGCTAAATAGAATTAAATAAATTCTGTAACAAAACTACTTAAATGGTAGATTTAAAAAACAGACTATCATGCAATGCCAACAGCTGCAATTTTCCTGCAACGCCTACTGTACTTTACTGCAGTAAACAAAATGCAAATATTTTAGAATACTTGAGTACATTGGTATATACACAATTGAAGACTGATTAATGCTGCAGTTTGATTTACCAGATTTTATAAACATGTCATTTTCTAGCATGGTTTTGAATCCCAAAATCAACACTCACAAACTATTTGACTTTGGGTTGGTTAAAATGTGGAGCAGGTTGCCGTCAATTCTGTCATTAAGCAGTGCTAGCAAAGTTTGTAATTGTGTCATAATAGTTGCATTTAATGTAATGGCAGTTGGTTTTGCCACCACAAAATACCAAAATTCTATATTTTTTTTGTCTCAGAACAATAAAGCTTCATTACGAAATTATATTCAACTATTCAGGAGTTAATGAACTATTCAGACAAATAAATTGTTTATCCTTTGGAACACAAAACTGTTACAAGGTTCCTATTATATCTTTAGTACAAGGGTTTGATCCTTCTTAGCAATATCCTCTAGAGTCTCCCTTAAATTCACATCAAAGCTAGCAAACCAGTTTCAAAGGAGGAAGAGATGCAAAGAAAAATTCTTAGATAACTACAAATTCCTGCTCTGTGAAAGCTACTCCCTTCTGCAGCATTGAGTAAGAAAAATCTTTTTGGCCTTGAACTTGTAAAGATAAGCTACAATGATCAGCTGAAGTTCATGGGGCTTCGATTGCACCACGCACGGACCAGCGGGTACAGCTCTGCACCTGCAGGAGCTCTGTTTTGGGCCTGGAGTTGTTTGGGTTTTGGTTGGCTGGTTGGTTTTTATGTTTGTTTGCTGTTTTGGGGTTGGGGGTTGGGGGGGGCGGGGTTTAAAGGCGAGATTAAATTGAGTTTTGAAAAATATTCAATATATATGACTTGCAGAGGGGAAGTTACAGCTAGCCTGTGCCAGCCTCCACAGCAACACCGACAGAAAAGAGGGAAGGAAAGGGGGGGCATATTTCCAAAGTCAGGGCTTTATTCCCTAATGGGGGAACCGCCCAAAGAGCCCCAAGCCCTAACCAAACCAAGCCCCTCGGCCCTTTCCGCCCTGCCCCGTCCCGGTTACCGCGGTGCCGCTGCCCCGGAGCCGCTCCCGGCCACAGCCGCATCCCTGGCAACGCGTCCCGGGGAGGACGAAGGGAAGGGAAGGAGGGACTGCGCTCGGTGGCTGCAAGCGGACAGTCTTCACAAGGGGGATGCTCACAGAAACACCGGGTTGGTTGGTTTTGTTTGTTTTCACACCGAATTATCTGAGGATATTTGCTCACATTTTCCTTCAAAAAAGTCAGAAGAGGCGAGCGGAGCAGATGGCACTGGAGCAGCGGCTCCTGTTACCCGGCCAGGCTTTCCTCCTCACCCGAGAACCTGCCAAAGGAGCACCCCCGCAGCCCGGGGAAAGTACCTTCCTTGCTGGCAGCTGAAGTGGCTCCAGCCGAAAGAGCACCCCCTCCTCTTCCTCCTCACCTTTCATCCAAATAAAGTGCATAAACACGGGAAGAGA
Source organism: Petroica traversi (assembly GCA_025920805.1). NCBI lineage: Eukaryota > Metazoa > Chordata > Aves > Passeriformes > Petroicidae > Petroica > Petroica traversi. The sequence continues at coordinate 1,810,886 of JAHLSL010000017.1, forward strand.
GGAACTGGAGGCTGCAATAAAAGGAAGTTAGACCTGCGGGTGTGCGTGGGCTGCATGTAATTTTCTCTGAAGACCCTGTGAGCTTTAATCAGCCTCTGGGGACAGTGCCATCGTGCACTATTTCTGTACTCACAAGTCAGAAAGTACCTCACCTTTCTCAGGAATGCTGCCTTAATCACGTTTCCCAAAGAAAATGGAAAAGCTAGGGATAGCACTAATTGGTTTTGTCCTTGTCCCTGTGTGCCTGATGCCGCTTCACTGCCGCTGCCGAGCACATGAGGACCCCAAGAGAGGGTTTGCAGCCGTGGATCACCACCCTGACTAAAATGCTGCATCGCTTAAAGCACAGAGGTTTGCGATGCCATCCCTCAGCTGGAATCTGACACTAAACTCCTAAAGGAGAAAAAACGCTTAATGTGAGAGGAAGGAGTGCTGGGATCAGGCCAGGGGAAGCGGAGACTCCGCACGGGGCTGGAGCGGTGCAGCACAGGCAGCAGCAGTGCAGGAGCCCCCGGCCTCTGTCCCCGAGTGTCAGGGGAAAGACAATGGGGTGACCACAGCTTCTTGGTGCCACCCTTCCTCACGGGTGAAGGGTGAGCTGACAGCCACAGAGGATGGTACAAGGGTACAAAAATTTATCACAAAAACCACTGTGTTTACTGCACGCAAATGCTAGTGCTGCGGCAGAGGAGTGAAACCCCATAAAGCACCTCTGAAACAAAATTATCCAGTGCTGACAGAGCGGATGGGGGTGCAAAGAAGGGACAAAGCTGTTACCACCGCAAGGGGCAAAATGCAGCTCCAGAGAAACCTCATTCTGCAATTGAAATCTGTTAAGTATTTTTTACAAATTACATTTGTATTGGCGGTCTTACATACAGCCAGCATAAATCTGGCTTGTTTTACTATCTACTGCAAATTGCGACAAAAATATCATCCTGGATTTGTCCAGCATTTGGCTACAGGCTGATCCGTCCTACTACTGGAGTAGTGTGCAGATGCAGGATTAAATGATTGCGAAACTTTGTCCTAACTTTCCTGGGCATGTGCTCGAGCACACTTCCCCATCGCCAGTCCTGCAGTGCCACGGCTGGTTCGAGAGTTACACTTCAGCCGCTTCTATACCCTTAGGGATGGGGAGAGAATGCTTATACAGCTGTATCTACCGCAGATCTATGAAGTTATTTACCCTTAAAAAACACACGTTATTCTGATGAACTGTATCAAGAGTCACAACAAAAGAGACCAAAAAAAAAAAAAGTGTCATGCAACACTGAAAAAGTATGGGTGCAACAACCACTATTTAAGCCATTTGACTGAGAAAAAACTACCTTATTACACAATGCTCACACTTCGAAATGCTTTACCCTTGTTTGCTAGTATTTAAAAGTAGAACACTCAAAAAAATTAATGTTCTTTTTCTTTAACAGGGACAGGAAATAACTTAGGAAGGGTTAATATAGGATGTTTAATTCTAAATAATTTCAAGGAATAATTCTCATTAATCAAATTCTTCATGTTGTATTTCACAAAATACATGGAAAAGATGTTCTCAGCCTTTCTGAGCAAAGAATGATGCAAATCTCTTGAATGTATGTACCTAATAAAGCCACACTAATTTTTGAAACAAAAAATAATTTAAAAATTACTACAAACTTTCCCGTCCATGAAAATGCTCAGTGTTGAGAAAAGACACTAAAATTGATCTGTGTTATGAAACCCCAATTCCAGTACCCAGTACACTCAAAAACGTAGCAGTTGATATTCTGTAGGTGTCCAAATGAAAATGGATGTGTAAAAATAATTTCAAAGGCTAAAGTCATGTGTGATGTCCCCGTGCTAAGCACAAGTGGTAGGGCCAGCAATCTTCTGAAGGAAATAACCTTCCTTTTTTTTATAACTTCAGACTTCCCCCTGGACAAAGGGAGTGATGAAAATGCAGTACTCATACGGGGGAACGGATCAGTGGGAATCTGTGTAAGTGCAAGCTGCTGATGAGGATGTATTAGGTCATTTTCAGTTTGAGGAACTTAAACCAGATACAGAGTCCTTGAAAGTCGAAACTCAGCCCATGCAATTATTTCGCAAATTCTCTGAATTCTCTCTAAGTTTCCAAATATGCATGAAAACTCCCTGATTTGCCCCAGACAATTAACTCCTGCTAATGCTTCCATCCCAATCCAGCAAAGCAGCAGCAAAACTTCCAAGGGCCAATCTAACATCATGGCTGCGTACCCAATACACGGTGAAGGCATTAAAGTGTAGCTCCAATACAGGATTACCTGAAAACAAGAATTCAACCAGCTACGGAAAAATGGGGATGTTCTTTGTTTGCATAAAGATACTCGAGCCCTCACTGCAGGCTGTCGGCCCTTCTCTGTCTGGAGGAATTTACCTCTCTCCTAATTCCCTCACTTTAGCCCAGGGACACACACACTTCTTGAGTGGAAATAGGAACCACGACACAGGTAACACAAGAGTCATTGAACAGAAGGAAGAGTAGGTGGAAAGACCCTTCAGCTGGCTTGAGGGAGCACTCCTGGACCCCAACCCTTTTTCCTGAATGGTTCTGCCTTTTACACAGATCCTAGACTAAAATTAACAATTATGTGATGTGTGAACTCAGTGAACTTCCTGACCTATGACAACTAATGGTATTTTGGGGGAGATAAGAGTTTAAACTTATTCCAAATGCAACTGCATGAAATGTATCAACAGGCCTTTCATCAATTACAGTCACTTGGAAAGCATCAGCCTTACCACAATAGTGTGAGAATAATCAATTAGTTAACTTTAAGAAAGCAAATATTTAAAAGCCTGTAATATATATCTTGATATACCTTACCTCAGCTTTTAATCTTCTACCTCATTAGACTTAGAAGAAGTAAGTGGAATCCCAGGAAAAATACATTTCTAGAAGGATGAAAATTTTTCTTCACAGGGAGTTTGAAAGATTTTGATTATGTCACTTACTGAAAAGTGATACAAGAGAAGCAGCACAAAAGTACTGAACATGTTTATTCACTGTAAGTTATAAGAGGATATTTTCTATTTCTTTCACAGTGGAAACAAAGCCAGATGAGCTAAACCTCAAAAAAAGCACAATAAATAAAAACCCTTCTCACAATATGACTGAATTCACAACTGCAAAGCTGAGGCAGAATGTGGATTAATCCATAAACTAATTCATGCAAAAACACATGTAAGTGACTTTTTATTTGCAGGGCTGTTAGAAATAGAAGTATATCTGCAAGAATAAAAATGTACAGAAGTTGTCAAAACCTTTTTTTAGGAAAAAAAAAACCAAAACAGAAGCAAACAAAACAGAAACGGTCCATGGTATAGAATATTTTTCCTCACACATGTTCTGCCACTAGCACATGGAAAAGAAAGAAAAGGATCACTTTAACCAGCACATTTTCAGTTTTATTTTAAAATCCTTAGATAAGTGTTAGGTAAATTTCAACTTATATTTTGCTTTAAATAAAAATAATTACAAGCTTTTGTTCTGTAATTTAGGGTAAACAGAAAGCTGGTAAGCAAACAAACTTTAGTGAAAAAAACCCAACAGTTCTGTACAAGATTCCATTTTGGAATTTTTATTTTAGACACAATTAAGGGTTTCTTTTTAGATTAAAACCATGACATAGAGTAATTCTCATGCAACAGAGTGAACTTTTTTCCTATGCTGTCTGACAGCACAGGAGATAAATGTTCATATGGAACAAGTTAGCCATGAATGCAAATAACACTAAAAACTTTAAAGAAAGTATTTCAACAACAATAGTTAGGGTTTATGGAATATCAGCAAGGTGTGTAAACCAAAGTGTTTTGGAAATATTTTAGTTACAGTAAGAGTAACACCAAAATATTTCCATTTTTGCTGAGAACACATGAAGCACCTATCAGTTCTAGAAGTGATTCTGAAAATGACACCATCAGCTGCACCAACCTTAGTAAGTAATTACCAGATACATTTTAAGAGATTCTCAACGATTTTTAAAATTTTGAAATTTTAACAGGAATATAATTAGAGTAAAAATTAGAAAATTCCTTATTATTTCCCTGTCTTGCTACAGAAGAACATTTTATCTCTTGCATCTGTACCTTTCAACACCACATTGAATAAATATGCTTTACAGGTTTATGCACAAAATCTGTTCCAAAGAAAAAAATTCAGGAACTAAGACCTGGATTATTTTAAGTTGGCTTTCCCAGCCACTGCAATAGTATAACAATAACTTGCACAAAATTATATCATTTATTTCAATATTCTTGCAAGCTTCTAATCATACAATCAATTTATTTTCCACATCAATTTTTCTTAAGAAACCTTATACAAGTAAGAAATTATTGAAGATATCTTATAACTTAGCAAGTATTTGGACAGATGTGTGTACTGCCTTTCACTGTGCCTGTGACATTACTTTCCTCTTAATTATTCAACAATGAAAGTTATCATCATCAAAAACTGACTTACAAATACAGTCGTTCAAAAGGTAGAAGACAAAAATAAAAAGTAAAACACACGTTGTTGTGGTCCTCAGATCGGCTTTTGCCATAAATATTCAAGTGGCATATGAAATTAAAATCTTAAAGATTTGGATGAAGAAGTCAGTACCTCCTGAGTTATACTACAGAAGTATTTTGGGCAATCACTTTTAACACAGAAAAACAGAAGGAACTTCCTTGAATACTCAAGTAAAAAAAAGTGCTATATTACAGCACATGCTGTTATTCTAACACATGCTTCAGGTTATCATTTTAAATTCCACCTAAATGTAATAGGTTCATGCTGTCATTTCATGAAGCTGTCATACAAAAAGTAATGAACACTGAATAGCTACAAAAGTGTTTCCTATTTTTAAGTAAACAGTAGCAAACCCATCAACAGAGCACTGTGCCTCATTAGAATGTCTTCACAACTTTGTTGAGTCATGGGAGACTGTATCACTGCATTATAACAACACTGGTGTTATTTTTTTCTTTTTTTTTCATACAATCAATCAAAGTTTACAAAAATATAGCCAACCAACAAACAGAAAAGTATGCTGCATATTCTGTTCTGCCAAGAGATAGCATTTTGCAATTACAGCTACAGAAGTCAAGCATTTGGAAGTTATGGCTGTGCATTCCTTACACAGCCAGGTAGTCACACTGTGTATTATCACATAAACTTCTCTTTCTGAGGGGCAAAAGATGAAAAGTGCACTTTTAATCAACTGGAGAACAGAACTATTTTTTTCAGCATGATATCATGTCATACATTAGCATTCACACACTAAGCTAAGAATTACATGTCTTGTAATATTAATAATTCAGTAACACTGAGCAAACAATGCTGCATCTTCTAATTGATTTTGTATTTTGTAGAACTGTATTTATCATAACTTCATACTATTAAATTTCCCCAATCTGCATGGTGAGTTCCCAGAAGTAAGAGCCTGAAACCTGGGAACAGGGACAAATTAATAACCAATAAAAAATGAAATCAAGTTTCTCAGCATGTGTAAGGATTGTGTAAGAGGAAAATCTCTTCCTCAAGGCTGGCCTCCTCAGTGACTTTCTCTTTATGTCCATTATACACTTTTAAACCTCTCCAACAAATTAAGTCGGCACCTTACAAACAATCTGAGTGCAGGCAAAGCAGATTTCATCCCCAATTAATTTTGTCTCTCTGAGCAAGGTATGATATTCTCATTCCACAACTTCCATCTCCCTCTTCTTGACCCAAAGCTGTTGCTTCAAAATGCATTTAAAACAAGTTAACAGCATTTTCAAAGATGAGACACAGAGGGTCCAGTGAAGTTTATATATTTCATTAAAACACTAAAGCTGGAGTGCTGCTGAGTTCTGTCCAGTCAGAGAAACCTTCAGTAATCTGACCTTCAGCTTTCTTGACTGGATTTCTAATTTCTGTAGTTCCATCAGGTGCCTAAGGATGAGGGTGAATTCATCCTATAGGAGTACTAAGCCAAAGATACAAAGGAGATAAGAGCAGTAAACGCAGCTCTCAAAATTATAACGCTCCCTACAACTGCCTCATGAAATTCCTTGCATCTTTGTTTTTGAATACTTGACCTTGGAACCTTTAAATACTCTTTCAGATATAAGAAGAAGAAAATAAACACAAATAATCTAAGTCATCAGCACATGGAACATATTTATCCACTGTATAGATCTTCGTTGTATGAACATAATGAGCAGCAGGTTTTGAGACCAGGGTAGAAGAGTACAAAAGGGCACCTAACAACTCCAGTTAACAGGAATCTGCATGGCGTATGCTTCTCTAGCCTGTACTTCCCAGTGCAGCTGGGGTTGTGTAACTTCCCTGAAAATTAAGGCATCCTTCTTAAAAAACAACCAACCAAACAAAAAGCCCAAACAAATACATTTGAAAAATAAAGAGAATTACCACAACAGAAGGAAGCAGCAGTGCTTGAACCTCATACATACACTGCTGACAGGCCACCTGCAAATCAAGTCTGCATTAAATCTAAAATCCAGTTAATATAACTGCTTGGGTTTCAGTATTTTTTTTTGTTTGGGGAGGCTTTTCTGTGTGCTTCTTTTTGGTAGAGCTTTGTAAATAAACAGTATCTTCAATATTCTTAAAATGAGATTGTCCTTTCTCCCACTAATCTTCCTACCAGATGGGACAACTCTCCAACAGGCAAACTGGCTAGCAACATTCACTTGTGCTTTAAAATAGAAATTAATTTTCAATTGTACATTAATGTTTACAAGCTGTCACCCAATAACTTATTGCTCAATGTAATGCAAACTATACTCAAACCATCAAAAGAATCTGTCGGTAATTAATTTCTGAATTCTCTAAAATACTAACTTTTATGCAATGCATGAAATGATGTGGAGCACAAATTCTGAAATAAATTCATGCTAATGTGGCATTGGGGAAATTGTCTCTGAAGCAAATTTTTCACTTGTTAAGCTTTCACTCATTAAACTCATACTCACTGATGAGGAAAAAAATATTATGGACAACTAAATATTCATCTTAAAGATCTGCTGACACTGGACACTAGGAAAACAAAATGTATTGAAATTTGATTTACATATACAAAGATAGTTTATAAATTCTTGCACCACATTAAAGTCTTTCATGGAACAAAAGAAACAAATCACTTGGGAGGAAAAAGTGCAAACAAAAAAAAATCTTTACTGAAGAGAAGCATGGAATAGAGAAAGTAATTAAACTCAAGTTAAATCTCTCTTTCAGAATATTAGGAATCATTTAACTACAGACCAGCATCAAACTGAATTACCCCGTATTTTCCACTTACCATCCAGTCAGGTTCAGAAGCCTGAATCTGCTCACCTTGTCCAGGTTTTAGGCCAACCTGAGTGTCAGATTTCAGTGTTCTCAAACTACAGAGAGGTGCAGGATTAAATTTATTCAAGGCTTGATGAAAAGGGAAACTATATTCCCATTTTCTATCTCCTGTCAATTTTCTATAGTTCAGATCACCTTTGAAAAGAAGCAAGTTTGACTTCTGTAGCTCAGCATACAAGTCAGGAGCAACTTCACTCATACTGGAAAAGTCATGTGGTAAAGTCCAAAACATGTGGTCACAGAAAACCCAAACTCCCTTTTTCAAATTGCCCTCCCAGTTTATCCCACATCTAGACATCCACATATGATTAGCTGACCCCAGTTGTTTAATAGTCCAGTTAAAATCATGCTTTGTGGTATCTGACACGTACCACGGAATACTTTTTCCATGAAAATAGACTTCATCAGCTAGCTTTGATGATAACAAGAAATCAGCCAACACAAGATCACTTACAAGTTCAAATCCAGCATTATCCAGGATTATGTCAACTCTAACATTACTTCTTTCTGTTCTATTTTTTTTGGCATTTAGAAGTAGTGACCAAACTTTTTCCATATCATTCACTAAGATGTAAGGTACCATGTTTTCCAGGGATTGCAAGGGACTAGATTTCTGAGAGCTGTCTTCACCAGCTGAAAAAGAAAGGTCACACTTATTGCCCCACAATGACACCTAGAAGGAAGAAAAAAAAACATTTACTAAGTCTCCCTGTAGTTACATTCTCAACTTCACATACACTGAAATTTTGTTCCCTTGTTTTTGGTTTAGGTAATAAAGGTTCTAACTCCAAATATTCTTCCAAGCTTTAATAAAACCCTACTTCTTGTACAGGTATCTCAACATAGACAAGATTTGGTGGAAGAAACCAAACAAAGCTCTGTACTTTCACAGGTATCACAAATTACAAAGATGGAAGATTTAGATCAACAGAAAAACACTGATCACAAAGCTCAAAACAGAAATATTATCCATACTGCAAGTGCAAAAAATATCAGTGATAACACAGAAAAAGGAATAATAAAAGTAGATTTGTTATTATATGCAGACAAGTAAGTATTTTAGGTATATGTATTTTAAGTACTCACTAATGAGTCCTTTGTAAAGATTCACCAAGTACTTGGTGTGCACTGTTGCCAGCTAATGGATTTACCTGTAATCCTACGATACTTTGGGGTTTCTACCCAAAGGCAATATATTCCAAGAACAATGCTGCTATAAAGCTTTTAAACAATTTCTGACCCAGACTGACTTGTAATTTTTAGCCAAAGAAGTCTAAAAACATTTGAAGTGCCAACTAAAATTAACTGGTTTAAGAAATTATAGGTAAATATCAAAAAGGTCATCTGGAATTGGACTTAAAATGTTTGAGAGAAACTGGTCTTGAAGGAAAAATTCCTAGGTTTTCATATACACAATGAAGACCAGCAGTTTAATAAAGTGCCACATTTAACACAAGTACCCAAAATATAAATATTTTCAGAATAGCAGCAGTACAGTATGGCTATCAGGACTTCATTACACTTTTATAAACAAAAGATCTATATTTTAATTTCCATATGAAGTTCAGATTCTTATTATCTCAATTCTTGTTTGTTTCATAGGAGATATTTTAAATTCTTGTGTTAAGTACTACCAGTTTACCTGCAATAGCTTAAAAAGTTCTTCCTGAAGTTGCTTTTCATCTAGATCCTTGATGTTCTTCAGAAGTTCCTGAAAGTAAGTGCATAAGGCAATAACAGCTTCTTGGGATTCGAAGAAATTTTGAGCCTTTCCTTCCTTAAATACATCAAAATTATCAATAGGAGGGCTAAAAAGAAAAGAACAAATATGTTGACATACTTCCCACATTTTTCATGACAGCACATGCAAAGGAAGCTCAAAGGCCAGCTTTTATAGACTGTACTACAGGCACTAGTTAGATTTTCCACTTCTAATTTGTCATACTAGATTTTCACACATCTCCATAACAGCCTAAGATTGCATCTTGCTAAAACAGAAACTATTTGTATTGGGACTGACCCACTGCACTATGCAAGGCATATTTATATAGCAATATATTCTGAATGTGAAGAAGTATTCAATCACAGCAACTCTAGGAACTGCACATACAGCAAGCATTTTGAACTCCAGTCTTCAGACAAGAGAATTAAAACCGTAACATACAAGTGAACTAAAGTCAAGAAACGCTGACCTGATTGTAAACATGTTTGTGTGTGCTGGCATGTACTTCCCAAACCAAATTTTCTTAGAGTGATAGGAAGTTATTCCTATGAAAGTCATTACTAGGATTTTGGAAAACTACCAGGACAAATCAGAATGCTGTAATATACAAGAAATTATAGACCTATCTATTATAGACACATTTGCATGAAGACCCTTCGACAAATGATTGAACTTCTGTCCAAGCATATGCTTAAGAGCAACAAAATAATGGAGATCAAGAAACTTAAACTTACTAATGAAAAGTATCTGCTCAGCTTTTGAAGTGCAGTGGATCAACCTCATATTTGAAGCTTTTGGTACAAGAGTTCAAATGACACAAGACACCAGTAGAATCCCATTAATGTGTTCCCATTTCCACAACACTAAGGGTAAAGCTGGTACTCGTGGAGCTTTCAAAATTTCAGGCAGCACCGGGATCTTAAACTGTTCATTCCTACCCCATGACGTTGTACTGGCACATCTCCATGATACCAGCACAACAAGTTTTTCCTGCCCAGTTATTTTTAACCAGTATCAGCTCCCAAAGTTCGCTGCAACACATGGTCTGCAAGCACTGCTGTAACTAAGAAGCTGGTGTAGAATGAACAGGGGCTGCTTAAGAAGGGTCTATTGCTGTAAGGAACAGTTCTCAAGTGGTAACTTCACATTGCAAGCAGCAATACAAGTTAGAATTCCCAACAGATTTGTGGCTCTTATATTCTGTGTTTAAGGCTTAAGAGAAAATTCTAGACAAATAAACCTTTTAGAAATGCTATGTGATTTTCATATCTCAATTCACATTAGTCTGCAAGGTCAAGCTATACTGTCAAGCTTAAGAGTTTTCATGTAGACCAACTCCCCAAAATGGAAGCATAAAAAACTAATAATCTTTGAATTCTGCTGAATGTAAGAAGTAAAGGTATTAGTTTTAAATCAGAGATGCAAGATGAGGAAAAAGAAATATGGTAAAAGCTTGAGATTTTTCTCTTACTCCTCAGCTGTCTTTCTTTTTTCCAAAATAAAAATGGGAAAGAGCGATGTTTTGCAAAGTAATATACCAAGTCAGTAAATACTTACTTCTGTGCTAATGCTGCATGGATCCTTCGATACATGTAACACTCTACGTACAGCCAAGGGGACTGAAACCAACTTGGTTCCCCATTTCCATTTGGTAAATTTCGCTGGTAGTCCAGGTATTGGTTCCACAGCACAGCATCGGGCAGCTCATCTTCCAGAGGGGTCACTGGCTTGTCTGTTTGCAGCTCATTCCGCAGCTTGGAGAGAAAAGATATGGCTCTCTTCTCTGCCTCAACACCCTTCTGCAAAAAGTGGAGAACAAAGTTCCTAAAAGTACATTTATTCCTGCAGAGACACAGATCAACTGTTCATGAAATGTGCAATGTTTTAATTGCCAAAGGAGAGTCCCTGACAAATCACAGTTCGATTCAACAAAATGTATTTTGGTGAATAAAGCTCATTTCAGATCCAACATCCTGAAATGACTTCCATATGGAAACTTCTTTTTAGATTGGACTTTTTGCTTATTTGAGGGGAAGAGAGTGTTGAAACACAGTCATATTCAGAAGGTTTTACTGTCTATCAAGCAAACCCAAGTTTAATGCAGCTGCAGAATCAGAAGATCACAAGAAAAAGGTTAGACAGAAAGGTGAGTAACCAAACTAAACAAAAATAGCTACTAGAAAAAAATTACTTAAGAAAAAAAAAAAGACAAAAGGATTGAAACAAACAAGTAATGATTGTGCAAGGCACCAGTAAAAACAAGGCAGAGAAAGGCTTTCAAGGTCTAGAGGAGAATAAACATCAGGGAAAATAGGGACCGAAATCTTACCTCACCATGTTCTTCAAAAAATTCATTTTTATGTCGATGCAGAGTATCAATAACTCTTGTGAGGATCTGGGGAAGTCTGTCTTTAATTGTAAAATATGCAAAGGTTCTAAAAAAGAGAGGATCAATATTTTATTACTGTCAGCAAATGATGAAATAAATTCAAATTTTTAAAAACAAATGCAATGTCTTTGTGCTAGTTTGTGCTGGGGTAGTGTTAATTTTCTTCTCAGTAGCTAGTATGGGGCCTGTGTTTTAAATTTGTGCTGGAGACAGCATTGATAACACAGGGATGTTTTCCTTATTGCTGAGCAGGGCTTGCCCAGAGTCAAGGCGTTTTCTCCTCACCCCACCCCATCAGCAAGGAGGCTGAGGGTGCTCAGGGTGTTGGAAAGGGATACAGCCAGAATAGCTGACCCTAACTGACCCAGAGGCTATTCCAGACCACATGGTGTCACGTTCAGCAGTGAAAACCAGGAGGAAACGCTGGCCAGGGAGCCACTGCCCAGGCACCGGTCAGTTCGTGGTGAGCAATAGTTTTCATTTACCTTACTTGTTTTTCTTGGGTTCTATTTCTCTTTGCTCTTTTCATCACGATTTATTCTCATTGCAATTATTAAACTGCTCTTATCTCAGCCGCCAAGTTTTCACGTTTTTATCCTTCCCAGTCACTTCTCCCAACCCCACTGAGCTGTGTGGTGTTTTGCTGCCAGCTGGGGTTATAACATGACAGCATTAAAGTACCTTTATGTGCCTTTAAAGCAGTGGATAGGAGTTAAAAACAGAACCAAAACTAAAAAAATTCAAAGTGGTCACGTTCCTGTGCCTATCTGAAGAAAAAGCTAAGTTGCTGGCCCTGCCCTAACAGCAAAAGTTGCAGTTAATTCTAGGCTAAAACGCGACCTCTATTGCTCAGATACCCAGATGCAAAACCTGGGAAACGCAAAACTAAAAGCACAGATATTTGTTCCAACTTTATCACGTATCTCATATCAACGAGAAACGCGCTGTCCATTACACACCGATTTACATTTTCTCCAAGCGCTGTTTATGTACAAGGACAACGAGCACAACGCAGCCGTGCCCACAGAGGATGATTTTTATTGTGCCCTTTCCGCCCGGCGGGTCGGAGCCCCGGAGCCGAGCAGCTGCTCAGGGGGCACGGGTCCCG